>OX451738.1:120227443-120231914 GCA_948472305.1 Vicia faba | reverse complement strand
AACCGGCGAAGCCTGTGAAACCGGTTGTATGCACTGATGAGGAAGATAGCAAGGACAAGATGAATACAACAGATAAGCCACCGGTCCTTATTGAACCCATTGAAAATCGGAAGCTTTGGGTGGAGGTCCTAAATGATAACCGCAACCCTAATAAAGGAAGAACGATGGCATACGTTGCACCTACCATTGTTAATGGTGAGGTTGAGATTGAAATCGAAGAGGACGACATTGCGGCTGAACTGTCATTTTGGGGTAATTCACTTATTCTATATGTTCTTGGGGCTGACCTAAGTATGCATTCTTTGAAGAGGTTTATGGAGAAGGTATGGAACTTTGTCACTCTACCGGATATGTATTACCATGAAGATGGTTACTTCATACTTCGATTCAAGCAAGCAGATGATATGGACACAGTACTGATGAAAGGTCCCTACTCCATAAGGGGAATGCCTATGATTATTAGAGAGTGGACCTCAGATTTTAATATGAAGGAGGATATGCTGCGCACTATCCCAATTTGGGTGAAATTGCCAAGACTTCCCATCCACCTGTGGGGAGAAAAAAGCCTTAATAAGATAGGCAGTTCATTAGGTGTGCCTCTTGTTACTGATGAATGTACAGCTCACAAACTTCGCATTTCATATGCCAGAATTCTTGTTGAGGTTGACATTACAAAGAAGCTGATTGAGGAGATTGTTATCAAAGATAAGGGTGGTGGTAAACTGAAGCAGCAGGTGCAGTATGAATGGAAACCAAAGTTCTGTGGAAAATGCCAACAGGTGGGACATCAGTGTACTGAGGAACCAAAGATGAAGATCTGGAAACCAAAGGTGATTCTGGATGAAGGGGCTGGAACATCTTCTCAGAATGTTCTCACTCCAAAAGTTATTACCCCTAGGAATGTCTCAGATGGAATTGCTGAGGATTGGACTGTGGCTAGGCGGACAAAAGGCAGACATAATCAGAATGCAGAAACCCCTCCAGTTCTGCCCTGTACCAATGGCTTTGGGGTCTTGGAGGTGGTGCTTGATCCCTTGGTCACCCTGGATAGGGGCCCATGATGGTGGCATGGAATGTGAGGGGAATAAATAAAAGTGGCAAGATTAAGGAGATTAGTTCCCGTCTCCATGACCTACATCCTGCCATTGCTATTTTGATTGAAACGCGTGTGAAAAGCAACAAGGCTTCTGCTATCAGGGAGAAACTTGGCTTCAGAGGTGAGTACATTGATAATTATGCTATGCACATTAATGGTAGGCTTTGGATTTATTGGGATAATACCAAATTGAACATTAGGTGCCTTCTCAAAACTAGCCAAGCCATCCATTGTGGTGTCTATGATATGGTGGGTAACTTCAAATTTTGGTTAACTGCAATTTATGCCCTAAATCGTTTAGAGGATAGGAAGCTACTGTGGAAGACTATTGAGAAAATTTGCAATAGTTCTCAGGGGCCTTGGTGTTTGATGGGGGATTATAACAATGTTGCCAATGCACAAGACAGAATTGGAGGCAGCTTAGTCACAGAATCAGAATATGAGGATTTTCAAGAGATGCTGATAAAAACTGGGCTTAGTGAGATGGATACCACAGGTGATTTCTTTACTTGGTCCAATAAACAAAGCACAGGTACTATTTACTCACGCATTGATAGACTGTTAGGAAATATTGACTGGTTTCAACAGTTTGGGCATATGACTCTGCATATCCTTCCCCCTGGTATTTCTGATCATGCATTACTGCTACTGTCTGATAATTGCTCTAAGAGTTTCAATGGGAGGAGGTTTAAGTTTAACAACTACCTTGTGGATGTGGAAGGGTTTGAGATTTCTGTCAAAGCCAATTGGATTAAGCCTGTTAGAGGGGCCCCTATGCAGGTTCTGTGGCAAAAGTTACAGAGGGTGAAAACTGTTCTTAAACAGATTAGTTATAAACCAAATGCTATTAGGAAGAACATTCTTGAGGCCAGGAAAAACCTCTTGTCAGCACAAAAAGACCTTCAGAAAAACAGGTTTGATAGCCATAAAATTGAGGAGATCAAGAAACTGACTGCTGATGTTATTTACTGGAACCAATTGGAGGAAAAGCTTCTGGTGCAGAGGGCAAAAATTGATTGGCTGAAAGTGGGTGATGGGAATAATGCATTCTTCCATGCCTATTTGAAAGCTAAGCATAGTCAGAAAACCATGAACCTCCTTCAAAAGGAGGATGGCTCCATTCTGCATAGCCAAGAGGATATCTTACAGGAGGTTAGGGAATTTTATGCTAGCCTTATGGGTATGAAGGACAAAAACTTGATCCATGTTGATATTGATGCTATGAGGAGGGGTAAGCAACTCAGTATGCAGCAGAGGAACTTTTTGGTGGGCAAAGTCACTGAAAATGAGATTGAAAAAGCTCTTCAAGGTATTGGTGATCTCAAATCCCCAGGTGCTGATGGGTATGGAGCAAAATTCTTCAAATCCTGCTGGAAATTTCTTAAAGCAGATGTGGTGGCAGCAGTCATGGAATTCTTTGATCAGAACAGAATGTTTATACCTTTCAATAAGACTGTAGTAACTTTGATTCCAAAGAATGATCAGGCCAAAGGTATTAAGGATTATAGACCAATTGCAGGCTGCACTACTTTCTACAAAATTATCTCAAGAATTATTTCAGCCAGACTAGGAGCAGTTTTCCAGGAGGTTCTGAATCAAAGTCAGGCTGCTTTCATTCCTGGGCAGAATATCCATAACCATATTATGCTTGCTTATGAAGTTATCAAAGGCTACACTAGGCAGACTGAAGCACCTCGATGCATGTTGCAGATTGATCTCCAAAAGGCATATGATATGGTGGATTGGGGAGCTCTTGAGGACATTCTGAGGGAGTTAGGCATTCCACCAAGATTCATTCAGTGGATTATGCTTACTGTTACTACTGTTTCTTATGAGTTTAATGTGAATGGAGTTTTAACTAAGCCTATGCAAGCTTGTAGGGGTGTGAGACAAGGGGACCCCCTTTCCCCCTTATTATTTGTAGCTGTAATGGAATATCTGAGTAGACTGTTGTCCAAAATGCAGCAAGATCCTAACTTTAAGTTCCATGCAAGATGTGGAAAAATTGGACTCACTAACCTTATGTTTGCAGATGATATTTTGTTGTTCAGCAAGGGTGATTGTAATTCTGTGAGAATGCTTATGCAGGTTATGTCAACATTCTCAGCTTCTACTGGACTGGTAATAAATCCTATGAAGTGCAAGATATTTTTTGGTGGCAGGATCACTGGCATCAAACAGGATCTTTTGGGCCTAACCAGATTTGAAGAGGGTAGGCTGCCTGTGCGTTACTTGGGCATACCCCTCACTTGCAGGAGGCTTACCATAAATCATTATCTCCCGTTAATTGATAGAATAACATGCAGAATTCGGCATTGGACTGCAAAATTATTGAGTTACGCGGGGAGAGTTCAACTTGTGAAAAGTATTTTGTTTGCAACAACACAGTACTGGCTCCAATGCCTTCCTCTCCCGGTATTTGTAATAAAGAAAATCAATGCTCTTTGCAGATCCTTTATTTGGAATAGTTCTCATGAGATTAGTCGTAAAAGTCCTGTAGCGTGGCAGAAAGTCTGCAGGCCTGGCTCTCAAGGAGGCTTAAATGTGATCAATGTGGCAATTTGGAATCAGGTATGCATGCTTAAATGTTTGTGGAATTTATGCCGTAAGACTGATACTTTGTGGGTCAAGTGGATCCATAGTTACTATATAAAAGATAGTAACATTATGGACATGGTTATCAATGCAAACTGGTCTTGGGTTATGAAGAACATTATGCAGAGTAGAATCCTTACACTACAACTCTCAGCTCCTTGGATTGATTACCTGCAAAAAGATAGGTTCCATATGGGAAAGATATATAGGCAGCTCATTGATGATGGCACTCGTGTCACTTGGAGGAATTTAATCAGTAAGAATGCTGCAAGACCCCGTTCTATTCTGACTCTATGGCAGGCATGCCATGGTAAACTGCCTACTAAAGAAAGACTTTGCAGATTTGGTATTATTCAGGAGGATATTTGTAGTCTTTTCCTGGAGTATGTTGAAACCATTGAACATGTGTTTTTCCAATGCAGGAACACTGGTAGGATATGGAAAGATATTCTTAAATGGATGGAGGTGCAACATAGTCCTCTTGCCTGGCAAGATGAGCTTAATTGGGTCATTTCTCAAACGAAAAGGAAAGGGTGGAAGGGGGCTCTACTCAAACTTGGCTTTACGGAAACCCTTTATGGTATTTGGTGTCATAGGAACTCCATTACTTTTAATACCTTGGTTACAAAGAAAATAGAGGAGGTGATTATTGAGAACATTATATACAGGGGTTGGTATAGTAGAAAACTTAGAAAGCATATAGCTGTGCTTATGCTGTAGATATTTGTCTTTTTGCTTGCTGGATCATTTGATCGCATTTTGTACCTAAGTGTTTTTTGA
>OX451738.1:119764943-120222443 GCA_948472305.1 Vicia faba | reverse complement strand
TTATGCAGCTTGTACACCTTTCTCTCTTCGTCATGTTTCATAAACCCAACTGATTGTTTAACATAAACTTCTTCGTCTAAGGGTCCATTCAGGAATGCACACTTCACGTCCATCTGACATATGTGTCATCTATTTATTTCTGCTAGACCAACAACCAACCTGATTGTTTCAATCCTAGCAACAGGTGTAAAAACTTCATCGAAGTCTATTCCTTCTTTATGTAGAAATCCTTTCGCCACAAGCCTTACTTTGTGTCGAGTTACTTCCCCTTTGGAATTCATTTTCACTTTGTATACCCACTTGACATCAATTGCCTTCTTTCCTTGAGGAAATTTGACAAGTGACCAAGTGTTGTTGTCTTTGATAGACTTCACTTCTTCGTTCATTACTTTCACCCACTTCAAATCCTTCAATGCTTCAGTTGTATTGATAGGTTCGACATCTGCATAGAAAGCATAATGTACCAACTCACCTTCATTATATATCACATCATCTGATGTAATCACACAATCTTGCAGGCATGCGTCTTGTTCTTTGAGGTCTGTTTGTACTTTGTTGATCTATAACTGTTGGTTCCTCTTGTCGAACTTCTCTTTCAACTTGAGTTTCTGGTTCTTCAAGTAGTATTCCCACTAAATCTTTCTTGACATTTTCATTCCAATCCTATTCTTTAAGCTCATCTATGATCACGTCTCTTCTGATCACAATTTGCTTGTTCACTAGGTCGAACAACTTGTAACCTCCTATCGAATGATATCCAACTAGAATCATTTGACTTGACTTGTCATCAAGTTTTCTTCTCAACTGATCTGGCACGTGTCTATGTGCAATAGATCCAAATACCTTCAGATGACTCAAGTTAGGCTTCACATTAGACCAACATTCTTCTGAAGTAATTCCTTCTAGGTTCTTCGTAGGACATCTGTTCAAAATGTATGTTGCAGTCGACACATCTTCACCCCAAAACTCTTTAGGTAAATTCTTGCCTTTTAACATACTTCTCACCATATTCATGATAGTTCGATTCTTCCTTTCTACAGTTCCATTATGCTGTGGAGTATAGGGTGACACAACCTCATGCACAATCCCTTCCTTTTCACATAACATATCGAAGTCTTTTGACACATACTCTCCACCACCATCAGTTCTCAAAAACTTTGAGTTTTCGACCACTTTGTCTTTCGACCATAGACTTAATCTTGGCAAATACCTCGATCACTTCACTTTTCTTCTTGATCAGGTAAGTCCACAGCTTTCGACTGAAATCATCTATGAATGTAACAAAGTATTTGTTACCTCCCATCGAATCCACATGAATTGGTCTACATACATCAGAGTATATGACTTCAAGAATAACCTTTGACATGTTTCCTGCATCCTTGCTGAAGCTATTTTTGTGCTGCTTTGCCTGCACACATTCCTCATATACCTCATTTGGAATGTCGATTTCTGGAAATCCTGAAACCATATTTCTTCTCTTCAAGTCTCTGATGTCTCTAAAGTTGAGATGGCCTAGCGATAATTCCATATCCATTCATCTTTGCTAGTTGCAGTCAAAAGGCACTTGTGCTCTATCATATTTAGTTCAATCTTGAAGGTTCTATTCTAAGACATATGAGCCTTCAAGATTAATCTTCCATTTGTGTCGGCGACTCTCATCATTTTATCTTCAATCGACACTTTATAATTCTTTTCGACCAACTGCCCTATACTGAGAAAATTTCTCTTCATTCCTGGTATGTAAAACCCATTGGAAATTACTGACCTCTTGGCATCTTTCATCATAATCATAACATCACCAATACCTTCAACTGCTAGGGTATTGTCATTTACGAATTTTACCATATTTTTCATTGAGGACTTTATGTTGACAAACCAGTCTTTCCTTCCAGACATATGTGATGAGCATCCTGAATCCAAGTACCATTGGTTCTTGAATCTATCTTCATCTCTTGTTATGACCATCGACATCATCTCTTCTTCTTCATATTTTGCAAACTTTGCATCACTTTCTTGATTCTTTCGCTTTTTTAAACAATCACTCAAATAGTGACCATACTTCTGACAATTGTAACATTGAATGTGACTCTTGTCAGGTTTTCGACCACCACCTCTTCCTCTATTTGCAACACCACCTCTTTGGTTGCCTTGGTATAGTCTTCTCTGATTCGACATGTTTCCTTCGTCCTTGTTTCCTCTACCAGTCAATTTATTGTAGCCGCCTCTACCTGTGTCAAACCATTTTCCTTTGCCTTTGGTTTCTTTTGTTGAATGTGCCTGCAAAGCCACATCACTATTCGACTTGCTTGCAGCTCTTTCAGTCATTATTTGTTCATGAGATTCAAGCATCCCTTGAAGCTCTTCCTTTGTCAATTTCGACAAGTCTTTCCCCTCTTATATAGCCACCACCACGTGGTTGAACTTAGGAGCCAAAGATCTCAAGATCTTCGAAACAACAACTTTTTGTTGTTAATGTTTCTCCATATACCTTGATTTGATTCACTAGTTTTGTAATCCTAGTGAAGAAATAAGATATGCTCTCACTATCTTTCATCTGAGGCAATTCATACGTTCTCTTGTGAGTTGGTAAACTCACTTCTTTCACCTTTTCTGCACCATCAAAAGACTTCTCAAGAACCTCTCAAGCTTCTTTTGCAGATTCTGGATCACTCACTTTTTCAAAATTTTCTGGACTCAGACATTGATGAATTATAAAGAGTGCTTTATAACTCAGCTTCTCAGATTATGTGTGTTTCTTCTTTTCTTCTTCTGAATCGTTTTCTCCAAGCGCTTCCAATCCATCCTTTACAAGATCCCATAGACCTTGACACCTGAATAAAACTTTCATTTGTTTGCACCAATTCTCATAGTTGTCTACTTTCAAAATTGGTAGAGTTGCTGGATAATTTGCATTCCCATAACTCGCCATCGTGAGTTTTTCTTCTTCCTCAATCATTCTTGATCGATACTTCTCTTGAATCGATTAACCGAGCTCTTGATACCAGGTGTTAGAACTCCACCAAATAGCTATGATAAGTTTCTACTAATCTTGATGAACAAGATTGATATCACCATACAATAACAATGAATTGTGAGAAAAGAAAAAAAAGACAATTATTTTCTATAGAGTTTCTCTCTGTCCACAAACTATGGAAAACTTTATTAATCACTTGCAACTGCAAATTCTGTGATTATAATGAATTGACTTAATTATAAAATTAGGGGTTACTCCATCTATTTATAGATTTAGGTTAGCTTGCTCCCTAAGTCAAAATACCTATTTTGGTACTAAATCAAATCTATCTATTTTAGATCTAAATAAAATTTATCTAAATCTAAAACCAATCAAATTTGTGTGTAGCTTGCTCCGATCCACAAGCTCTTCGATTGAGCAACCTCCCTTCGACACACACATTGTTTCGACACAATCAAATTACAATGTAACAAACCACCTAATTCATTGTGTCTAAACTATCTATATTCATCATAGTTTAGTCTTTTGAATACTTTGACCTGCACTCCCTTTGTCATGATGTCTGCAATCTGATTCTCAGTTCTACAGTATTCCAAATTCATTTTCCCATCTTCTACCTGCTCTCAAAGATAGTGGAACCATATTTAGATGTGCTTGCTTCGACCATGTGCTGTCAGGTTCTTCTCCAGATTGATAGCTGACATGCTGTCGATCTTCATGGTAAATGCTCCATGATCTTTCCCTGTTATCTCTTCGACCAAGTTCACCATCCAAGTTTCTTGACATGCAAAAAGAGAAGAAGCTATGTATTATGCTTCGTATGATGATAATGTCACTGCTGGTTCCTTTCTTGAACTCCAAGCAACTGGTGCACCACCTAACATAAACACATATCCTGCTGTTGATTTTCGATCTTTAGCATCACTACACCAACTCGAATCAGTGTATCCCACTAACTTGCATCCTTTTCCTTTATCAGTTACAGGAAACAAATGCCATAGTCGAGAGTTCCTTTGAGATGCTTTAGTATCCTCTTCACCGCTATTAGATGTGATACCTTTGGCTTCTGCATGAATCTACTTACCATACCTACACTATATGCTAAGTCGGGCCTTGTATGACAAAGGTATCTCAATGACCCAATAAGTCTTGAGAATTTCTCCTGCATATCTCTTTGATGCATCATCAAACGTCTACTGCTCTTGTAGAATTCGATGCCAAGGAAATATGAAATCTCACCCAGATCAGACATTTCGAATTCTTTGTTGAGATCACCTTTGTAATCTTCGATCTCACTTTTGCAGCTACCTGTTATCAACAAATCATCGACATAGAGACATAGTATAAGCAATTAACTATTGCTTCTTCTTACATACACTCCATGTTCAGTTGTTCACTTCACAAATTCCTTATCCCTTAGGAAACTATCAATTATCTTATTCCAAGCTCTTGGAGCTTGTTTTAATCCATACAGGGCTTTATGCAACTTGTACACCTTTCTCTCTTCGTCATGTTTCACAATCCCAACTGGTTGTTTAACATAAACTTCTTTGTCTAAGGGTCCATTCAGGAATGCACACTTCACGTCCATCTGACATATGTGTCATCTGTTTATTTCTGCTAGACCAACAACCAACCTAATTGTTTTGATCCTAGCAACAGGTGCAAAAACTTCATCGAATTCTATTCCTTCTTTATGTAGAAATCCTTTCGCCACGAGCCTTACTTTATGTCGATTTACTTTCCCTTTGGAATTAATTTTCACTTTGTTTACCCACTTGACATCAATTTCCATCTTGCCTTGAGGAAATTCGACAAGTGACCAAGTGTTGTTGTCTTTGATAGACTTCACTTCTTCGTTAATTTCTTTCACCCACTTCGAATCCTTCAATGCTTCAGCTGCATTGATAGGTTCGACATCTTCATAGAAAGCATAATGTACCAACTCACCTTCATTATATATCACATTGTTGTACCCCAAAATTTGCCCTCCCATATTTCTCAAGACATGTCAAGAATAATCTCCAAGTGGCTCAAGATAGCTCAAAAGTTGGACAGTCAAATCACCTCCTAAGGCAGCCAAGTCAAAATTAGGGTTTTGTGTTGCATCAAGGTCCTTACATCCAAATGACCTCAAGTGCTCCCAATGTATTAATATGATCTCAAGTTCATCCATGTCAAATTTCAAGCCTTGCAGAGAAAGTTTGGTCAGTCAATTGCTCTAGAGGCCCAAAAATCGACTGTGCTAGGGCAAAAGTCAACGGTGTCCCAAATACAGTCAAACTTCAAGATTTTTTGTCAACATTCTCATTTTTAAGGATAATTCATCATTTGATCAAGTTTTGATCATGATTCATCAAGGATTGCTCAAGATTCATCAAGATTTAAAAGTTGCTAAATTAGGGTTTTGTAGGAAAAGTCAACTCAACTTTGACCAAGCATAACTTTCTCATACTTTATGAGAAATGACCCATCAAAATCTCATTTTGAAGAGGATGAAATTTCCTAAAATCCATATTCACACCCCAAGATCAAGAAATGCTCTCACAAAAAGTTACAAATTTGGACATTATAGGTTATTTTTGAAAGTCAACAAAAACACCGTTTTTGCCAAAGCTTATAACTTGAGCATGGAATATCAAAATGAGATGAGACCAGAAGGGTTGGTTAGAGGACACCTCAAGGTTTCTAAAAAGTCCAAGAAAACCTCCAAAAGTTCAAAATTGAAGAAGTTATGCATTGTTGAAGTTGGGCATTTTTCCAAAATTGCCAAAAATCAACTGTCCCCAAAACTCCAATTTTTGACAAAAGGGCCCACTTTCTTCCACTTGATTTGATCTTGTCACACCACACACGTGTCCTATCTTCAATTTCATGTCAATTCATTAATTTTTCTATTTTATTTGATTTTTATTGAATTAATTCATTTTAAATCAATATTAATTCAAATAAAATCCAAAAATTAATGGAATATAATCTTTTTGATTGATATAGGCTTCAAGTATCATTATGGACCAAATAAAATCCGAATCATGCCATGTTACGTACAAAATATTTGATTTGAGACAAATATGGAAGCTTTGTTAATGGTGATCAAATCATATCTCCGATCTTCAATGCACATGGATTCAAGCCTAAAGATTTATCCTAATACAATCCCTTATACATGTACAAGCTAGACACGTCAAGAACACGACCTAAGAACTGCAGAAACGGCAAAACCAAAATTGAAAAAAGCTTGGAAAAAGTGGAAACTGAAATCATACTTAGAGCTCAATTCAAGGCAAAATCTCAACGTAGCTTCCTTGCCTGACGTTCACTGAAGCCAAAGCGATCAAAACCAAGCCTTGAGACCTCCTAAATCACGCTATAAGTACTCAAGAACATAGCCCTGTGCACGAATTCACAACCTTGGATTCTTGCATCCGTTTTCCTAAATATTTGTATATTCATGCTTTTCGTTGCATTATGAAGCTTTTGGCATAATTTAATTGCATTCTTGTAGCCTGTATTGCCATGCCCGAAGCTAGGGTTTTGGTTCTTTGTTTTTAGGCGTTTCGATTACAGGTAAAATCAAGACAATCCATGGCCATGGATGGATTCAGGAGAACGAGACGAACAGGATGATGGGTTTAGTTTGCATTTTTGTGACCTAGAATTCATTATAGGATGATGCCACGGATTTTGTTGCGGATTCAAATCCGCAGGAAAATATACCAGGGCCATTGGAGAAGATAAAGACGTGTTCATGTTTCATTGGCCTGTTCAAATAAATTCCACGCATTTTTTATTTCCAGTATATTGCTTACTTTTCACATATAATGATCAGCGCTTATTTTATTAACAAGAAAGCATCATAGCTCAGTTGGTGGAGGCGTGAGTGGAAAAACCATTGGGACCTGGGTTCGAATCCCAGGTCCCCCCAAACGCTTATTATTATTTTGTTCCAGGAAATCCAGTGCAAAGCTTAAGGCGTGGACCATCATGTTCCTCATCCCATCAGGCGCCAGATGGCTTCAGATCAAATCCAATGGCCAAGGTTGAGTGCCTATCATGAACTCTAGTCAATAGGCGCGCCTGAGACCCTGAAAGTCAAACAAGGCTGACATCTATTGGGCTTGGAATTTTCTCTTCTCACCACCAGTTTGGGCCCATACCCCCTCCCCTTGGGTTATTTCTTTCCTTTTTATATTTGCATTTTATTTTTTTTTTATTTTGATTATTATTTTTATTGTTTAAATTAACCAATCAATTTATTTTTCTTCATAAAATCAGAAAACAAAAAAATATTATTTTTATTATTAATTTCATTATTTTATTTTTGTAAATAAATATTAATTAATTAACTTAGTTTTAAATAGGTTTAAACATTTAATATTTTTTGCAATAAATTAAAACTAATGTAGAATTAGGTTTTTAATATTTTTAATCAATTTTTATTTTATTTCCTTAAAAACTCAAAAAAAATCCAAAAATATTTTCATTATTTAATTTAATTTATTTGTTCATTTAATTTAATCCCATTTAATTCAAAAATAAGCAAAAGATCTTTTCTTTAATAAAAAGGGTCGAAACCCTAAAAAATGCGTCGTTTAAATTTCTCGCACGCGATCCATTTATTTCCAATATTGTAATTGCTTCCAGTATGTAATAGCTTTTAATTAGGACTTTATTTATTTATCGCTTTATTTTTATTTTCCGCAATTTCAATTTAAAGGGTTTGTTTTTGGCGATGTAAATACCTGACGCCTTATAATAGTTTAGATTTAATTTCCCGCAATTTAATTTCCGCACAATATTAAATGTTAGGTGTTTGATAAATAGGGAATGCATGACAAGATCAATCTTTAACCTAAAATCAATGTAGCTCACCCATGACATGTACAGATAAAAATAACTGAAAAAATGACACACACGCACATGCCACTCTTAGGATACACCTCACTTGGTTGCCTTCGAACGTGGTCATTGAGTATAGGAAGTTTTAGAGGCTGTCCTCTTGTCCAAAGATCATAAGTTGCCTCGAAACGGTTGCCTCAGATAAAATGATCTAAGACATTAGGGTTACCGCTAAGGCGTCCTAACATTGCTTTAGTGACCACATGTCCCTTAATCGAATTGACCCTTAAAACTCCAACGACGACGCTACCTACTCATCAATAGTGGGATAGCATTGTCTAAAGGACATTTGTACAGATTAATTCCTTTTTCGAGTAGGTAGATGGTTCTTAAGTACTTACTCATTCTAAAACAAAACAAACTTTTCGCACTTACACCCCCTTCAAAACAAAAACTCTTTCAAACCCACAAACACAAAGAAAAGCAAATTTTGAAAACACAATGAGCAAGTACCTAAGAGCCTGTGGATAACCACGGATAGAAAGGATGCTAACACCTTCCCTTTCTATAATCTACCTCCCGAACCCGAGAAACATCTCAAAAAGGAATTTTTATGTGCTTTTGTCCTTTCCTTGTTGGATAAAATAAAAGACGGTGGCGACTCTTGCTTACCGCGACATTTTGCGAAAACAAACGCAAAACGCGAACCAACATTCCAAAAACAGTCAATTCTATTCCCACCGATCACAGAACTGGCGACTCTGCTGGGGAAAATATAAGTGAGGTGTACCTTAGGATTAGATCATTATGTTTTCAATTGTATGCTTTGTATGCTTTAATTTTGTGGGCTTGTATCGGAGTTTCTATAGATCCTAACCCGGATCTGGGGGCACCCTTTAGGTAAGTAGCAATAAACTGTGAGGGAATTATCCGGCGTAGACCGACACGGTTGAAGCAGTAGCTACGTTGGTGTGGCACTTTAGTCTGTACCGATATCCCTTGTGTTGGAACGAGGAGAATATGGGTCTTCTAAGGGGTCATTAAGCACCAACTGACCTTAGAACCTTAAATTGATCAACTTGGCCATAGAACAGTAGTAGTATGCTACACTCATTGAGACTAAACTCTCGCGATGATTCTGGCTGCAAGAAAAGGTTGCTAAACTAGAATTATGACTGATTGAGGGTAGTCAGTGATATTGAGATCCTCTAGAACTCGGTTACTATTTTTCGGACAGGTTTAAACCAACTGAACTGAAAGAGGGTAGTACCTAAGCTCCTTTCCAGCCTGAAATCTAAGGGCTCCTTTGTGTGACTTGTGTGCCTTTACCATGTTTTCTTTTTGTGGATACTTGTGGTGTGATTACTATCATGACATCATGACATCATAACATTGCATACATCTTGCATAAGGACTAACCTATTTCAAAGACAAGAGGGATTCATCTTTGCTCTATTTTGTAGGTCATCATGATGTCCATGCGTAAGAATACCATCCGGATCAACTTTGTCCAAGTTCCTACCTTTCTTAAAGAGTTGGTTGCCAAGATGCCTGACACTACTTCCTTCATCAGGAGGCATGGTTCTCTTCTCAGTTTGGTCACCTCCAAATTGGACGAGCAGATGATGAGTGTCGTGGTCCAATTTTATGATCCGCTGTACCATTTTTTTACTTTCCAGGACTTCCAGCTGGTTCCTACCCTAGAAGAGTTCTCTGAGCTGCTCGGTATCTCTGTTCTGGAGCAGACCCCGTTTACTGGTTGAGAGAAGACCCTTAGGCCTGAAGAGATTACTGCAGCCCTTCATTTGACTAAGGAAGAGGTAATGGCTAATTGGGAGATTAGAAGTGGAGCTAAGGGTTTTCTGACTAAGTTCTTGGTTGGTAAAGCTAACTACTTCTGGGATAGCTTAGACTTCAAGGCCTTCGAGGATATTCTGGCTCTCCTGATATATGGCTTGGTATTGTTTCTGAATCCTGACACTTTTGTTGATGTTAATGCCATAAAGATCTTCATCTCTCAGAACCCTGTAACCACTCTCTTGGGTGACATTCTTCATCAGCTCTATGCTAGTACTTCCCGAAAGCGGGGAACCTTGATGTGCTGTGCTCCTTTATTGTCGAGGTGGTTTATTTCGCACCTCCCTAAGTCAGTGCTGAAGAACAAAGAAGGAATGGGCTGGGCTTATAGGGTGATGTCTCTCTCTCATAATGACATTATCTGGACTCTCAAGGGTATGGATGAGGTGACTATCATTGATCGCTGTGGAGAGTATCCTAATGTTCCATTGATAGGAACCCATGGAGGAATTTCTTACAACCCATGCTTAGCTCTCCGTCAGTTTGGAAGAGCCAGAAGAGAAGGACCTCATGAGATGCTAATACCTCATATCATCTTTGATTTCCAAGGGGATAGCGATGAGCAACGTCGTAGATTCATAAGGGCTTGGGACAGAGTTCACCAATCTGATCCACATGAGTTGGGGCCAAAGACTTCTCTGCCAATGGAGCCATATCTCAGATGGATCCGCATCCGTGCCCAGAAGCTAGGTATGCCATATGAAGTTGTCCGGCCTGTCACTCTTGAAGTTGATAATGAAGAAGGGGTGCTTCCAACCATTCTCTATCCTTATATGCCCACTGACATTGGGGCACTGAAGAGGTCTTGGATGCAGTTGAGGGATGAACGGGTTTCTTACCGAGAGAAGTTCAACGAGCAAGAACAAAAGATCCAGAAGCTGACTAGGCAGTTAGAGAACGAGCGGATTCTCAACGACTATGTCCACACTGATAAGAAGAGACCATGGGAGCATTGATGGGACTTTGATGATCTCCTTTCCAGTTTTATTTTACTTTTCAGCATTTCCATTCTTGTAACGCCTTAAGGGCAATTTGTTGAACAATTTAAATTACAAAGTTATCTAATAAAGTGTGTTTCCTTTCTTGTTTACAAATTTGAACCTCTCAATTGTCTTTGAAATCATAAATCATACGCATTTCATCCCATGCACTTCATAAACAGGTACCCATTATAGGTCTCTTATCTTCTTCGCTATTTATTTCAGCGCTCACTCATCATGTCTGTTGAACCTTCAACTGAGCAAGCTATCAAGGCCCTTCAGGCCCAGAATGCCCAATTTCAAGAGTTGTTCATGAATCTAGCTAAGGGTCAGCAGGACCTGAAGACCTTGATTCTAAAAGAGAAGAAGAAGAAGAAGAAGAAGAAGAGGACCATCCTGTTTAACACAGGACACAGATTTGGGAACAGGCTACAGAATGAAGTTGATCTGACCACCTCATCTGGAGGGAAATATAGTCCACAAGAAAGGAGGGCTCCTAGCCCTGTGGTCTCCGACAACGAGACGAACTACAATGAAGAACAATATCCTCCTATTGAGGACAAATACAAGCAACTGGAAGACCGGTTGAGTGTTATGGAGGTTCAAAAGGTGCCTGGTTTGGACTTCGGAGATCTAGGTCTATCATCTGGGGTGGTGATTCCCCATAAATTCAAGGCACCAACCTTTGCCAAGTATGACGGAGTTTCTTGTCCGAAGCTGCACCTCCGGTCGTATGTGAGGAAGATCCAGCCTTACACTGCTGATAAGAACCTATGGATCCACTTCTTCCAAGATAGTCTCTCAGGGACTCAGCTTGAGTGGTTCTATCAGTTGGACGGAGCCAGTATTCGCAGTTGGGAAGATTTGGCTACTGCATTTTACAGACAGTATCAGTACAACTCTGACCTCGCTCCTACGCGTACCCAACTCCAGGGTATGTCAATAGGAACGGGCGAGGGATTCAAAGATTATGCTCAAAAGTGGAGAGACCTCGCCGGAAGAGTACAACCACCCTTAGCTGATCGGGAACTTGTTGATATGTTTCTGGGGACCCTGTCTAGTCCATTTTTCAACCACTTGATTGGAAGCTCTTCATTGGGGTTTACAGATCTTATTTTGACTGGTGAGAGGATTGAGGCTGGTATTAAGGCTGAGAAGATTCAGAAGGGTGCCTCATCAAGCACCGAGAACAAGTCGTTTAAGAAAGAGTCCAGTGTTGTTTACAGTTCGAGAAGACATAATAGACTTGAACACCGCCAAGCTGTCAATGCGGTTGTTATTTCAAAACCTGTTGGTGCTCCTCAGCACAACAATCAACAGAAGGGCGAGAGGCCTCGAAGGCAATTCACCTGTCTCAGCATGTCCTTATCTCAGATTCTGCCACAGTTGCTGAAGACTAATCTGGTGGTTCTAAAGGAAGCCCCGAAGAGTCCAAATACCACATCACCAAGGTATAACCCTAATGCCCGCTGTGCTTTTCACTATGACAGCCCGGGGCATAATACAGACGATTGTTGGGTTTTGAAGAACAGGGTACAAGACTTGATCGATGCGAAGGAGATTGAGTTTGGAGCACCAGAGAAGCCTACACAAGATGCAGGGGTGAATGCTATTGGGGGTGAGGATGATGAAGAGTTTGATATCAACAGTTGGATCTACCCGACTGCCAACAGTGGATTAAGCAACTGGACAGCGAAAGATTCTATGCCCGTTTCCGTTATCACCCAGTAATGAAACTTTTTGTTTTGAATATGTAATAAACAATGTTTTAAACTTTATGGCTCGGTGTCTTACCCGGGGCACTGTGGCTTCATTTGTGAGGGCTTTTGTGTGTCATTTTCATATATCATTAATAAAAGCATTGGACATTTCTTGCATTTCAAATTTTGCGCTCCTTGTTTTTCTTTATTATATATTGCAAAACAACTATTTTACACACACTCACATATACAGGTCCACATCCACTCTGGATCTCACTGGTAACGACTCTGCTATTGCCAGTTATGACTTTGAAAATCTGATCAACTTAGCCGAAGACGAAGGTGGAGATGATTTCGAGGTGCCTGGTGAACTTGCAAGACTGTTACTCCAAGAAGAGAGTGCCATTCAGCCACATGAAGAGCCAGTGGAAACAGTGAATCTGGGTATAGAGACAGACAAGAAAGAGGTCAAGGTTGGTGCCAATCTGGAGCTTAGTGTGAAGCAACAGTTGATTCAAATGCTGCGCAACTATGTTGAGATCTTTGCCTGGTCTTACGAAGATATGCCAGGGTTAGATACTGATATTGTGGTTCATCGCCTGCCTACAAAGGAAGACTGTCCTCCAGTGAAACAGAAGGTTCGCCGTATGCGCCCAGAGATGTCTGAGAAAATCAAGGTTGAAGTTATGAAACAATTTGACGCCGGTTTTCTAGCAGTTACTTCTTACCCTCAGTGGGTTGCCAATGTGGTTCCAGTGCTGAAGAAAGATGGTAAGGTCCGAATGTGCGTTGACTATAGGGATCTGAACAGGGCAAGCCCCAAGGATGACTTCCCTCTGCCTCATATCGATGTTCTGGTTGACAATACTGCTCAGCACAAGGTATTCTCCTTTATGGATGGTTTCTCCGGTTATAACCAGATTAAAATGGCTCCCGAAGACATGGAGAAGACAACTTTTGTTACTTAATGGGGTACCTTTTGCTACAAGGTCATGCCTTTTGGACTGAAGAATGCTGGGGAAACATATCAGCGTGCCATGGTTGCTTTGTTCCATGACATGATCCATCATGAGGTTGAAGTATACGTCGAAGATATGATTGCAAGGTCCCAGACTGAGGAAGAACACCTTGACCATCTGCAAAAGCTGTTTGACAGGCCGAAGTTGTACAAGTTGAGGTTGAACCCGAACAAGTGCACATTTGGAGTGAGATCTGGTAAGCTACTGGGTTTCATCGTGAGCGACAAAGGTATTCAAGTGGATCCTGCAAAGGTGAAGGCTATACGAGAGATGCCAGCTCCCAGAACATAGAAAGAGGTCAGAGGCTTTCTGGGACGTCTAAACTACATCGCCTGATTCATCTCACACATAACTGCTACTTGTGAGCCAATCTTCAAGTTACTGAAGAAAGATCAAGTAGTACGTTGGAACGATGAATTCCAGGCCGCTTTCGAAAGGATTAAAAAGTATCTCCAAGAGCCACCCATTCTGATGCCACCAATTGAAGGGAGACCTTTGATCTTATACTTGACAATACTTGACAACTCAATGGGGTGTGTGTTGGGGCAGCATGACGAGTCTGGTCGAAAAGAGCATGCTATTTATTACCTTAGCAAAAAGTTTACCGACTATGAGACCCGACACTCACTGCTCGAGAAAACTTGCTGTGCTTTGGCATGGGCTGCTCGTCAGCTGAGACAGTATATGTTGACTCACACTACTCTGTTGATATCAAAGATGGATCCAATCAAGTATATCTTCGAGAAACCTGCCTTGTCCGGTAGAATAGCAAGATGGCAGATGATCTTGACTGAGTATGACATCCAATATACGACCCAAAAGGCAATTAAGGGAAGTGTGTTGGCAGACCATTTGGCACATCAGGCACTGGATGATTACCAGTCTATGAATTTTGAATTTTAGGACGAGAATATCATGTTAGTAACTGATTGTGAGACACCTGGACCGGATGAAGGACCTGAGGAAGGATCCCAATGGTCTATGTACTTTGATGGAGCTTCAAACGCTTTGGGTAATGGCATTGGCGCCGTGATCATATCTCCTCAAGGCTCTCAGACTCCGTTTACCGCCCGACTATGTTTCAACTGCACCAACAACATGGCGGAGTATAAAGCGTCCATCATGGGTCTTCGAGCAGCTATTGACCTAAGGATTAAGATTGTAAGTGTCTTCGGAGATTCCGCTCTCGTGATCAGTCAGATCAAAGGCGAGTGGGATACGAAACATCCAAATCTTATCCCTTATAAGGAGTATGTGTTGACATTGCTTCCCCACTTTGAGGAGGTAACCTTTGAACACTTCCCTGGAGAGGAGAACCAGTTGGCGGACGCGCTGGCTACGATGTCTTCTATGTTCAAAGTCAATTGGGACAACGAGGCTCCCCGAATTATCATTGAAAGATTGGACGAACCTGCACATTGCTGTGATATTGAGACTGAAAAAGTAACGGAAAAACCCTTGTTTCATGAAGTAAAGAGGTATCTTGAAGCTCAAGAATACCCCGAGGGTGCATCTGTTAATGACAAGAAGTTTCTGAGAAGGTTCGCAGCTAAGTTCTTCATCAGCAATGGCATTCTTTACAAGCGTAACCATAATTCGACCTTACTACGTTGTGTGGATAAGAATGAAGCAGAAAAGATCATGGCAGAGTTACATGAAGGTACTTTCGGAACTCATTCCAGTGGACATACCATGGCAAAGAAAATCCTACGGGCATGATATTATTGGTCCACAAGGGAAGCCGACTGTCATCAGCATTCTCGGACATGTCACAAGTGCCAAGTTTATGCTGATAAGGTGCACATACCTCTAGTTCCTCTGAATGTCTTGACAACACCTTGGCCTTTTGCAATGTGGGGCATTGATATGATCGGCGAGATCAGACCTACGGCATCCAACGAGCATTGTTTCATCCTGGTGGCGATCTATTACTTTACAAAGTGGGTTGAAGCAGCTTACTTTGCTACTGTAACCAAGAACGTCGTGGCACGGTTTATTCGGCACAATCTGATTTGTCGATACGGTGTACCAGAGAGGATCATTACGGACAATGGTACCAATCTCAACAAAAAGATGATCACTGAGCTCTGCGAGCAATTCAAGATACAAAATCACAACTCTTCTCCCTACCGGCCGAAGATGAATGGGGTTGTTGAAGCGGCTAATAAGAACATTAAGAAGATTGTGCAGAAGATGACAATAACATACAAAGACTGGCACGAGATGTTACCATTTGCTCTTCATGGGTACCGTACCTCAGCACAGACGTCAACAGGGGCAACACCCTATTCCTTGGTTTATGGTATGGAGGCAGTCTTGCCCATTGAAGTCCAGATACCCTCTCTTCGGATCATGAAGGATGCAGGTTTGAGTGAAGATGACTGGATTCAGACCCGACTTGATCAGCTAAACCTAATCGACGAAAAGAGGCTTACTGCTATTTGTCATGGTCAGATGTATCAAAAACGGATGATCAAGGCATTTAACAAGAAAGTTAGACGACAAGAGTATCAAGTTGGGGATCTGGTAATCAAGCGCATTATCCTACCTCAAGGTGATCCCAGGGGCAAATGGACCCCTACTTACGAAGGGCCATTTGTGGTTAAGAACATTTTCTCAGGAGGAGCTATGATTCTAACCACCATGGTCGGTGACGACCTTCCTCACCCCGCCAATGCAGACATAGTGAAAAGATACTATGCATAATCAAAGACCCGCTAGGTTGACTGGCCTAGGCAAAAATAAGGGCTTCCCGACGAACCAAAAGGGTTCGGGAAAAAATAAGGGATGAAAAGGAAAAATCTGTACACCCGGCAAGTCGAAAACCTAAAAAGGCGGCTTGGGCAAAAAAGGGTATCCTGGTGGACTGAAAATCCGAAAGGGCGGTCCAGGCAAAAGTTAGGGATCAAAGCGTAACACTATGTCTCATTGGATCACCTTGCATCCAGACTTCGGTATCGACTATCAAGCTCGAATGGCACCAATCAATCTGATCTACCTTCAACCAACAGCAAAGTGATGAGATGCTCGAGAACATAAGGGAAATAGAAGAGTTGGAACCCAGTGGGATTATTCACATAGTTGTTTTGTTTTCTTTTTACAAATTGTATAAATTCTATTTGTTCGGCGGTGTTCTCTTACTAGGACGTCAGCCTCTTGTACAAAAACGCCTATTTACAGGCCAAACTTCAAAATCAATACAAATTCATTTTCAGACAAATTTCAAACTGTTTTTTTCCTTATCTGTTTTGTTTTGCGAAGAACGTCCAATGTTCATTTTTGATATATGCATTTGACATTAATTGCTGATCATGAATATTTACATGCGAAACGAAAGATGAATTACTGGTAATAGTAGAAACAGGGGCAAATAAGAATTGTTCGAACTGTACAAGTTGCTCTGCCCACCAGGTACCAAGGTATATTCAGCTGAAGAATATGGCTAAAATACTTTCACTCCCCGCAGAATAAGGCAGTAATGGTAGCTCTCCCAGCTGAGACTTGCAACTATGGACGAATCAGCAATACTCTCCCCAAGCAGAGTTAGGCTACCATCAGCTCTAAAAAGGTTTGGTATCCCCAGAAGGTCTTAATATTCCCCAACGGAGTATAAAGATATTCCCCAGCAAGCATAAGTGTATCCCCGGCAGTCTTAATATTCCTCCACGGAATATAAGAATGTTCCCCGGAAGAATACAAGATACCCCCAGTGGAGCCATTTCCCCAACACGGTCTGAAAAGAACTTCCCCAACAGAGTTGAATCATCTTCTCCAGTAGACTCTGGAAGCTTATCCCCTACAGAGCGCAAATAAATCTCCTCAGCCAAATTCAGAGGGTTATCCCCACAAGAGTTTAACAGGGTTATCCCCAGCAAGTTGCAGCTGAAAGATCATCCCCAATGAAGTTCTTTCTTTCCCCAAACAAGAGTTCAATCCTCAACAGATCCAATATCACCAGCAACGGTAATCCATCCCCAGCGGAGTTCATCATTGAAATCCCCAACAAAGTTTATCAGTGGAATCCCCAGCGGAGTTTATCGTTAAAATCCTCAGCAGAACATCTCTCCCCATAGAGTAATTCCCCTCGGAGTAATCTCTTCATCAGGTTATTCCCCAACGGAGTTCTTTTCTCCTGCAGGTTTATTCTCACAAATCATCTTCGTCCATCATCCCCATCGGAAATGGAGAACTCAACTCTATTCTCCAGCAGCTCCGGGATTTATTTTCCCCAGCTAAAACATCCCATTTTCATACATCATGATACATGCATATACGCATCATACATACAATCTCATTTATGTTGAGAACATCATTGCTTGATTCATATCATGCATCGCATATGACTGACCTTTACCTTTCAGGAAAGATGCAGTTAAGTTCCAAGCTTAGTCGAAGACCTGACCGGTTCTTAAATCTCAATTGAATTATCCTCGGTTGAATTTCAGATAAGGTTCTCAATCTCGACAGTTCCCCTACATCATAGTGTGGACAAGTGATATAACCTCAACGGTATACTACGTTGAGCACTAGTCAGTTCCTAGATCTTGATGTTTTCCTCCGTCAAAGTGTGGACGAGTTCTCTAATTTCAATGGTATACTCCGTTGAAGACCAGACAGTTCCTAGATCTTGATGAAGATGTTTCCTCCGTCATAGTGTGGACGAGTTCTCTAACCTCAACGGTATACTACGTTGAGCACCAGACAGTTCCTAGATCTTGATGAAGATGTTTCCCCACGTCATAGTGTGGACGAGTGCTATAACCTCAATGGTATACTACGTTGAGCACTGGTCAGTTCCTAGATCTTGATGTTTTCCTTCGTCAAAGGGTGGACGAGTTCTCTAATTTCAATGGTATACTCCGTTGAAGACCAGACAGTTCCTAGATCTTGATGAAGATGTTTCCCCATGTCATATTGTGGACGAGTGCTATAACCTCAATGGTATACTATGTTGAGCACTAGTCAGTTCCTAGATCTTGATGTTTTCCTCTGTCATAATGTGGACGAGTTCTCTAATTTCAATGGTATACTATGTTGAAGACCAGACAGTTCCTAGATCTTGATGAAGATGTTTCCCTACGTCATAGTATGGACGAGTGCTATAACCTCAACGGTATACTACGTTAAGCACTAGTCAGTTCCTAGATCTTGATGTTTTCCTCCGTCATAGTGTGGACAAGTTCTCTAATTTCAATGGTATACTCCGTTGAACACCAGACAGTTCCTAGATCTTGATGAAGATGTTTCCCTACGTCATAGTGTGGACGAGTGCTATAACCTTAACGGTATACTACGTTGAGCACTAGTCAGTTCCTAGATCTTGATGTTTTCCTCCATCATAGTGTGGACGAGGTCTCTAACCTCAACGATATACTACGTTGAGCACCAGACAGTTCCTAGATCTTGATGAAGATGTTTCCCTAGTCATAGTGTGGACAAGTTCTATAACCTCAACGGTATACTACGTTGAGCACGAGTCAGTTCCTAGATCTTGATGTTTTCCTCTGTCATAGTGTGGACGAGTTCTGTAGTTTCAATGGTATACTCCGTTGAAGACCAGACAGTTCCTAGATCTTAATGAAGATGTTTCCCCCCAATTTAATTATGGACAGGTTCTTAAGACTCAGCCGAGGCATTCTCTCATTTGAAGTACAAGCAAGCTCCTAAATCTCAACAAAAGTTAGACTTCCCCAGCGGAATCTTCTACAACAACAGGTATGCAAATTCTCGCTAAGGAATCTCTTATGCGATCGACACTCCTGCAGATGGCATCTGTAAGCCCATCCTCCTACCAACAATCTCCAAATGGAATCTGTAAGCCCATTCCCGACATCACAATGCTGATACTACACCATGCGAGTGCAAATTTCTGGGCACTATAGTGTTCAATTATCTTCCATCTTCGGATCACGAAAGGCCCGAAAGCCAATCTATATCCTCAGGTTTAAGAAAATTGAACAGGGGAAACTGTTGTACCCTAAAATTTTCCCTCCCATATTTCTCAAGACATGTCAAGAATAATCTCCAAGTGGCTCAAGATAGCTCAAAAGTTGGACAGTCAAATCACCTCCTAAGGCAGCCAAGTCAAAATTAGGGTTTTGTGTTGCATCAAGGTCCTTACATCCAAATGACCTCAAGTTATCCCCAATGTCTTAATATGATCTCAACTTCATCCATGTCAAATTTCAAGCCTTGCAGAGAAAGTTTGGTCAGTCAATTGCTTAAGAGGCCCAAAACTCGACTGTGCTAGGGCAAAAGTCAATTCTGTCCCAAATATAGTCAAACTTCAAGATTTTTTGTCAACATTCTCATTTTGAAGGATAATTCATCATTTGATCAATGGTTGATCATGATTCATCAAGGATTTCTCAAGATTCATCAAGATTCAAAAGTTGCTAAATTAGGGTTTTGTAGGAAAAGTCAACTCAACTTTGACCAAGCATAACTTTCACATACTTTATGATAAATGATCCATCCAAAGCTCATTTTGAAGAGAATTCAATTTCCTACAATCCATATTCACACCCCAAGATCAAAAAATGCTCTCACAAAAAGTTACGAATTTGGACATTATAGGTCATTTTTGAAAGTCAACAAAAACACCTTTTTTTACAAAGCTTATAACTTGAGCATGGAATATCAAAATTAGATTATACCAAAAGGGTTGGTTAGAGCACATCTCAAGGTTTCTAAAAAGTCTAAGAAAACCTCCAAAAGTTCAAAATTGAAGAAGTTATGCATTGTTGAAGTTGGGCATTTTTCCAAAATTGCCAAAAGTCAACTATCCCCAAAACTCCAATTTTTGACAAAAGGGCCCACTTGCTTCC
This sequence comes from Vicia faba, assembly GCA_948472305.1. NCBI lineage: Eukaryota > Viridiplantae > Streptophyta > Magnoliopsida > Fabales > Fabaceae > Vicia > Vicia faba. Next base: position 120,202,247 of record OX451738.1, on the reverse strand, counting down.
ACTTGATTTGATCTTGTCACACCACAAACGTGTCCTATCTTCAATTTCATGTCCATTCATTAATTTTTCTATTTTATTTGATTTTTATTGAATTAATTCATTTTAAATCAATATTAATTCAAATAAAATCTAAAAATTGATGGAATAGAATCTTTTTGATTGATATAGGCTTCAAGTGTCATCATGGACCAAATAAAATCTGAATCATGCCATGTTATGTACAAAATATTTGATTTGAGACAAATATGGAAGCTTTGTTAATGGTGATCAAATCATATCTCCAATCTTCAATGCACATGGATTCAAGCCCAAAGATTTAACCTAATACAATCCCTTATACATGTACAAGCTAGACACATCAAGAACACGACCTAAGAACTGCAGAAACGGCAAAACCAAAATTGAAAAAAGCTTGGAAAAAATGGAAACTGAAATCATACTTAGAGCTCAATTCAAGGCAAAATCTCAACGTAGCTTCCTTGCCTGACGTTCACTGAAGCCAAAGCGATCAAAACCAAGCCTTGAGACCTCCTAAATCACGCTGTAAGTACTCAAGAACATAGCCCTGTGCACGAATTCACAACCTTGGATTCTTGCATCTTTTTGCCTAAATATTTGTATATTCATGCTTTTCGTTGCATTATGAAGCTTTTGGCATAATTTAATTGCATTCTTGTAGCTTGTATTGCCATGCCCGAAGCTAGGGTTTTGGTTCTTTGTTTTTAGGCGTTTCGATTACAGGTAAAATCAAGACAAGCCATGGCCATGGATGGATTCAGGAGAACGAGACGAACAGGATGATGGGTTTGGTTTGCATTTTTGTGACCTAGAATTCATTATAGGATGATGCCACTGATTTTATTGTGGATTCAAATCCGCAGGAAAATATACCAGGGCCATTGGAGAAGATGAAGACGTGTTCATGTTTCATTGGCCTGTTCAAATAAATTTCGCGCGTTTTTTATTTCCAGTATATTGCTTACTTTTCACATATAATGATCAGCGCTTATTTTATTAACAAGAAAGCATCATAGCTCAGTTGGTGGAGGCGTGAGTGGAAAAACCATTGGGACCTGGGTTCGAATCCCAGGTCCCCCCAAACGCTTATTATTATTTTGCTCCAGGAAATCCAGTGCAAAGCTTAAGGCGTGGACCATCATGTTCCTCATCCCATCAGGCGCCAGATGGCTTCAGATCAAATCCAATGGCCAAGGTTGAGTGCCTATCATGAACTCTAGTCAATAGGCGCGCCTGAGACCCTGAAAGTCAAACAAGGCTGACATCTATTGGGCTTGGAATTTTCTCTTCTCACCACCAGTTTGGGCCTATACCCCCCCCCCCCCATTGGGTTATTTCTTTCCTTTTTATATTTGCATTTTATTTATTTTTATTTTGATTATTATTTTTATTGTTTAAATTAACCAATCAATTTATTTTTCTTCATAAAATCAGAAAACAAAAAAATATTATTTTTATTATTAATTTCATTATTTTATTTTTGTAAATAAATATTAATTAATTAACTTAGTTTTAAATAGGTTTAAACATTTAATATTTTTTGCAATAAATTAAAACTAATGTAGAATTAGGTTTTTAATATTTTTAATCAATTTTTATTTTATTTCCTTAAAAACTCAAAAAAAATCCAAAAATATTTTCATTATTTAATTTAATTTATTTGTTCATTTAATTTAATCCCATTTAATTCAAAAATAAGCAAAAGATCTTTTCTTTAATAAAAAGGGTCGAAACCCTAAAAAATGCACCGTTTAATTTTCTCGCACGTGATCCATTTATTTCTAATATTGTAATTGCTTCCAGTATGTAATATCTTTTAATTAGGACTTTATTTATTTATCGCTTTATTTTTATTTTCCGCAATTTAAATTTAAAGGGTTTGTTTTTGGCGATGTAAATACCCGACGCCTTGTAATAGTTTAGATTTAATTTCCCGCAATTTAATTTCCACATAAATTTAACTGTTAGGTGTTTGATAAATAGGGAATGCATGACAAGATCAATCTTTAACCTAAAATCAACGTAGCTCACCCATGACATGTACAAATAAAAATAACTGAAAAAATGACACACTCGCACATGCCACTCTTAGGATACACCTCACTTGGTTGCCTTTGAACGTGGTCATTGAGTATAGAAAGTTTTAGAGGTCGTCCTCTTGTCCAAAGATCATAAGTTGCCTCGAAACGGTTTCCTAGGATAAAATGATCTAAGACATTAGGGTTACCGCTAAGGCGTCCTAACATTGCTTTAGTGACCACATGTCCCTTAATCGAATTGAACCTTAAAACTCCAACAACGACGCTACCTACTCATCAATAGTGGGATAGCATTGTCTAAAGGACATTTGTACATATTAATTCCTTTTTCGAGTAGGTAGATGGTTCTTAAGTACTTGCTCATTCTAAAACAAAACAAACTTTTCGCACTTACACCCCCTTCAAAATAATAACTCTTTCAAACCCACAAACACAAAGAAAAGCAAATTTTGAAAACACAATGAACAAGTACCTAAGAGCCTGTGGATAACCACTGATAGAAAGGATGCTAACACCTTCCATTTCTATAATCTACCTCCCGAACCCGAGAAACATCTCAAAAAGGAATTTTTCTGTGCTTTTGTCCTTTCCTTGTTGGATAAAATAAAAGACGGTGGCAACTCTTGCTTACCGCGACATTTTACAAAAACAAACGCAAAACGCAAACCAGCATTCCAAAAACAGTCAGTTCTATTCCCACTGATCACACACATCATATTATGTAATCACACAATCTTGCAGGCGTGCGTCTTGTTCTTTGAGGTTTGTTTGTACTTGGTTGATCTATAACTGTTGGTTCCTCTTATTGAACTTCTCTTTCAACTCGAGTTTATGGTTCTTCAAGTAGGACTCCCACTAAATTTTTCTTGACATTTTCAGTCCAATCCTATTCTTTAAGCTCATCTATGATCATGTCCCTGCTGATCACATTCTGCTTGTTCACTAGGTCGAACAACTTGTAACCTCCTGTCGAATGATATCCAACTAGAATCATTTGACTTGACTTGTCATCAAGTTTTCTTCTCAACTGATCTGGCACTTGTCTATGTGCAATAGATCCAAATACCTTCAGATGACTCAAGCTAGGCTTCACACTAGACTAACATTCTTCTGAAGTAATTCCTTCTAGCTTCTTCGTAGGACATCTGTTCAAAATGTATGTTGAAGTCGACATATTTTCACCCCAAAACTCTTTAGGTAAATTCTTGCCTTTTAATGTACTTCTCACCATATTCATGATGGTTCGATTCTTCCTTTCTACAGTTCCATTATGTTTTGGAGTATAGGGTGACACAACCTCATGCACAATCCCTTCCTTTTTCACATAATATATCTAAGTCTTTTGACACATACTCTCCACCACCACCAGTTCTCAAAACTTTGAGTTTTCGACCACTTTGTCTTTCGACCATAGACTTAAACTTGGCAAATACCTCGATCACTTCACTTTTCTTCTTGATCAGGTAAGTCCACAGCTTTCGACTGAAATCATCAATGAATGTAACAAAGTATTTGTTACCTCCCATCGAATCCACCTGGATTGGTCCACATACATCAGAGTATATGACTTCAAGAATAACCTTCGACATGTTTCCTGCATCCTTGATGAAGCTATTCTTGTGCTGCTTTGCCTGCACACATTCCTCATATACCTCATTTGGAATGTCGATTTCTGGCAATACTGAAACCATATTTCTTCTCTTCAAATCTCTGATCTCTCTAAAGTTGAGATGGCCTAGCGATAATGACATATCCATTCATCTCTGCTACTTGCAGTAAAAAGGCACTTGTGCTCCATCACATTTAGTTTGATCTTGAAGGTTCTATTCTGACACATAGGAGCCTTTAATATTAATCTTCCATTTGCATCGGCGACTCTCATCGTCTTATCTTTGATCGACACTTTATAATTCTTTTTGACCAATTGCCCTATACTGAGAAAATTTCTCTTCATTCCTGGTATGTAAAACCCATTGGAAATTACTGACCTCTTGCCATCTTTCATCATAATCATAACATCACCAATACCTTCAGCTGCTAGGGTATTGTCATTTACGAATTTTACCATATTTTTCATTGAGGACTTTATGTTGACAAACCAGTCTTTCCTTCTAGACATATGTGCTGAGCATCCTGAATCCAAGTACTATTGGTCCTTGAATTTATCTTCATCTCTGGTTGTGACCATCAGCATCATCTCTTCTTCTTCATGTTTTGAAAACTTTGCATCACTTTCTTAATTCTTTCGCTTTTCTGGACAATCACTCGAATAGTGACCATACTTCTAACAATTGTAAAATTGAATGTGACTCTTGTCAGGTTTTTGACCACCACCTCTTCCTCTAATTGCAACACCACCTCTTTGGTTGCCTTGGTAAGGTCTTCTCTGTTTCGACATGTTTCCTTCGTACTGGTTTCCTCTACCAGTCAATTTGTTGTAGCCGCCTCTACCTGTTTCGAACCATTTTCCTTTGCCTTTGGTTTCTTTTGCTGAATGTGACTGCAAAGCCACATCACTATTCGACTTGCCTGTATCTCTTTCAGTCATCATTTGTTCATGAGATTTAAGTGTCCCTTGAAGCTCTTCCTTTGTCAATTTCGACAAGTCTTTCCCCTCTTCTATAGCCACCACCACGTGGTTGAACTTAGGAGCCAAAGATCTTAAGATCTTCGAAACAACAACCTTTTATTGTTAATGTTTCTCCATATACCTTGATTTGATTCACTAGTTTTATAACACTAGTGAAGAAATCAAATATGCTCTCACTATCTTCCATCTGAGGCAATTCATACTTTCTCATGTGAGTTTGTAAACTCACTTCTTTCACCTTTTCTGCACCACCAAAAGACTTCTCAAGAACCTCTCAAGCTTCTTTTGCAGATTCTGAATCACTCACTTTTTCAAAATTTTCTGGACTCAGACATTGATGAATTATAAAGAGTGCTTTATAACCCAACTTCTCAGATTCTGTGTGTTTCTTCTTTTCTTCTTCTGAAGTGTTTTCTCCAAGTGCTTCCAATCCATCCTTTACAAGATCCCAAAGACTTGACACCTGAATAAAACTTTCATCTGTTTGCACCAATTCTCATAGTTGTCTACTCTCAAAATTGGTAGAGTTGCCAGATAATTTGCATTCCCATAACTCGCCATCGTGAGTTTTTCTTCTTCGTCAATCGTTCTTAATCGATACTTCTCTTGAATCGATTAATCGAGCTCTTCATACCAGGTGTTAGAACTCCACCAAATATCTATGATGAATTTCTACTAATCTTGATGAACAAGATTGATATCACCATACAATGACAATGAATTGTGAGAAAAGAAAAAAAAGACAATTATTTTCTATAGAGTTTCTCTCTATCCACAAACTATGGAAAACTTTATTAATCACTTGCAACTGCAAATTCTGTAATTATAATGAATTGACTTAATTACAAAATTAGGGGTTACTCCATCTATTTATCGATTTAGGTTAGCTTGCTCCCTAAGTCAAAGCCCAAAACTATAAAAGCCCAAAATACCTATTTTGGTACTAAATCAAATCTATCTATTTTAGATCTAAATAAAATTTATCTAAATCTAAAACCAATCAAATCTGTGTGTAGCTTGCTTCGATCCACAAACTCTTCGACTGAGCAACCCCCCTTCGACACACACATTGTTTCAACACAATCAAATTACAATGTAACACACCACCTAATTCATTGTGTCTAAACTATCTATATTCATCATAGTTAGTCTTCTGAATACTTCGACCTGCACTCCCTTCGTCATGATGTCTGCAATCTGATTCTCAGTTCTACAGTATTCCAAATGCATCTTCCCATCTGCTACCTGCTCTCAAAGATAGTTAAACCATATTTCGATGTGCTTGCTTCGACCATGTAATGTCAGGTTCTTAGCCAGATTGATAGCTGACATGCTGTCGATCTTCATGGTAATTGCTCCATGATCTTTCCCTATTATCTCTTCGACCAAGTTCACCATCCAAGTTTCTTGACATGCACAAAGACAAGCAGCTATGTATTATGCTTCACATAATGATAATGTCAGTACTGGTTCCTTTCTTGAACTCCAAGCAACTGGTGTACCACCTAACATAAACACATATCTTGCTGTTGATTTTCGATCTTTAGCATCACTACACCAAATTGAATCAGTGTGTCCCACTAACTTGCATTCTTTTCCTTTATCAGTTGCAGGAAACAAAATTCCATAGTCAAGAGTTCCTTTGAGATGCTTTAGTATCCTCTTCACTGCTATTAGATGTGATACCTTTGGCTTCTGCATGAATCTACTTACCATACCTACACTATATGCTATGTCGGGCCTTGTATGACAAAGGTATCTCAATGACCCAATAAGTCTTGAGAATTTCTCCTGCATATCTTCTTTGATGCATCATCAAACCTCTACTGCTCTTGTAGAATTCGATGCCAAGGAAATATGAAATCTCACCCAGATCAGACATTTCGAATTCCTTGTTGAGATCACCTTTGAAGTCTTCGATCTCATTTTTGCAGCTACCTGTTATCAACAAATCATCGAAATAGAGACATAGTATAAGCAATTCACTATTTCTTCTTCTTACATACACTCCATGTTCAGTTGTGTACTTCACAAATTCCTTATCCCTTAGGAAACTATCAATTTTCTTATTCCAAGCTCTTGGAGCTTGTTTTAATCCATACAGGGCTTTATGCAACTTGTACACCTTTCTCTCTTCGTCATGTTTCAAAATCCCAACTGGTTGTTTAACATAAACTTCTTCGTCTAAGGGTCTATTCAGGAATGCACACTTCACGTCCATCTGACATATGTGTCATCTGTTTATTTCTGCTAGACCAACAACCAATCTAATTGTTTCGATCCTAGCAACAGGTGCAAAAACTTCATCGAAGTCTATTCCTTCTTTATGTAGAAATCCTTTCTCCACAAGCATTACTTTGTGTCGAGTTACTTCCCCTTTGGAATTCATTTTCACTTTGTATACCCACTTGACATCAATTGCCTTCTTGTCTTGAGGAAATTCTACAAGTGACCAAGTGTTGTTGCCTTTGATAGACTTCACTTCTTCGTTCATTTCTTTCACCCACTTCGAATCCTTCAATGCTTCAGCTGCATTGATAGGTTCGACATCTGCATAGAAAGCATAATGTACCAACTCACCTTCATTATATATCACATCATCTAATGTAATCACACAATCTTGCAGGCGTGCGTCTTGTTATTTGAGGTGTGTTTGTACTTGGTTGATCTATAACGGTTGGTTCCTCTTGTCGAACTTCTCTTTCAACTCGAGTTTCTGGTTCTTCAAGTAGGATTCCCACTAAATATTTCTTGACATTTTCAGTCCAATCCTATCCTTTAAGCTCATCTATGATCATGTCCCTGCTGATCACAATCTGCTTGTTCACTAGATCGAACAACTTGTAACCTCCTGTGGAATGATATCCAACTAGAATCATTTGACTTGACTTGTCATCAAGTTTTCTTCTCAACTGATTTGGCACATGTCTATGTGCAATAGATCCAAATACCTTCAGATCACTCAAGCTAGGCTTCACACTAGACTAACATTCTTCTGAAGTAATTCCCTCTAGCTTCTTCGTAGCACATCTATTCAAAATGTATGTTGAAGTCGACACATCTTCACCCCAAAACTCTTTAGGTAAATTCTTGCCTTTTAACATACTTCTCACCATCTTCTAGATGGTTCGATTCTTCCTTTCTACAATTCCATTATGCTCTAGAGTATAGGGTGGCACAACCTCATGCACAATTCCTTCCTTTTCACATAACATATCAAAGTCTTTTGACACATACTCTCCACCACCACCAGTTCTCAAAACTTTGAGTTTTCGACCACTTTGTCTTTCGACCATAGACTTAAACTTGGCAAATACCTCGATCACTTCCATTTTCTCCTTGATCAGGTAAGTCCACATCTTTCAACTGAAATCATCTATGAATGTAACAAAGTAATTTTACCTCCCATAGAATCCATCTGGATTGGTCCACATACATCAGAGTATATGACTTCAAGAATAACCTTCGACATGCTTCCTGCATCCTTGTTGAAGCTATTCTTGTGCTGCTTTGCATGCACATATTCCTCATATACCTCGTTTGGAATTTTAATTTCTGGCAATCCTAAAATCATATTTCTTCTCTTCAAATCTCTGATGTCTCTAAAGTTGAGATGGCCTAGCGACAATGCCATATCCATTCATCTCTGCTAGCTGCAGTCAAAAGGAACTTGTGCTCCATCACATTTAGTTCGATCTTGAAGGTTCTATTCTGAGATATAGGAGCCTTCAAGATTAATCTTCCATTTGCTTCGGCGACTCTCATCATCTTATCTTCGATCGAAACTTTATAATTCTTTTCGACCAAGTGCCCTATACTGAGAAAATTTCTCTTCATGCCTGGTATGTAAAACACATTGGAAATTACTGACCTTTTTCCATCTTTCATCATAATCATAACATCACCAATACCTTCAGCTACTAGGGTATTGTCATTTACGAATTTTACCATATTTTTTATTGAGGACTTTATGTTGACAAAACAGTCTTTCCTTCCAGACATATGTGATGTGCATCCTGAATCCAAGTACCATTGGTCCTTGAATCTATCTTCATCTCTTGTTGTGACCATCATGATCATCTCTTCTTCTTCATGTTTTACAAACTTTGCATCACTTTCTTGATTCTTTCTCTTTTCTGGACAATCACTCGAATAGTGACCATACTTCTGACAATTGTTACATTGAATGTGACTCTTGTCAGGTTTTCGACCACCATCTCTTCCTCTATTTGCAACACCACCTCTTTGGTTGCCTTGGTATGGTCTTCTCTAATTCAACATGTTTCCTTCGTCCTGGTTACCTCTACCAGTCAATTTGTTCTAGCCGCCTCTACCTGTGTCAAACCATTTTCCTTTGCCTTTGGTTTCTTTTGCTGAATGTTCCTGCAAAGCCACATCACTCTTCGACTTTCCTGCAGCTCTTTCAGTCATTATTTGTTCATGATATTCTAGCGTCCCTTGAAGCTCTTCCTTTGTCAATTTCGACAAGCCTTTCCCCTCTTCTATAGCCACCACCCCGTGGTCAAACTTAGGAGCCAAAGATCTCAAGATCTTCGAAACAACAACTCTTGTTGTAAATGTTTCTCCACATACCTTGATTTGATTCACTAGTTTTGTAACCCTAGTGAAGAAATCAGATATGCTCTCACTATCTTCCATCTGAGGCAATTCATACGTTTTCTCTTGTGAGTTTGTAAACTCACTTCTTCCACCTTTTATGCACCACCAAAAGACTTCTCAAGAACCTCTCAAGCTTTTTTTGCAGATTTTGAATCACTCACTTTTTCAAAATTTTTTGGACTCAGACATTGATGAATTATAAAGAGTGCTTTATAACTCAGCTTCTCAGATTCTGTGTGTTTCTTCTTTTCTTATTCTGAAGTGTTTTCTCCAAGCGCTTCCAATCCATCCTTTACAAGATCCCAAAGACCTTGACACCTGAATAAAACTTTCATCTGTTTGCACCAATTCTCATAGTTGTCTACTTTCAAAATTGGTAGAGTTGCCAGATAATTTGCATTCCCATAACTCACCATCGTGAGTTTTTCTTCTTCCTTAATCATTCTTAATCGATACTTCTCTTGAATCGATTAACCGAGCTCTTGATACCAGGTGTTAGAACTCTACCAAATATCTATGATGAATTTCTACTAATCTTAATGAACAAGATTGATATCACCATACAATGACAATGAATTGTGAGAAAAGAAAAAAAGAATTATTTTCTATAGAGTTTCTCTCTGTCCACAAACTATTGAAAAATTTATTAATCACTTGAAACTGCAAATTCTGTGATTATAATGAATTGACTTAATTACAAAATTAGGTGTTACTCCATCTATTTATAGATTTAGGTTAGCTTGCTCCCTAAGTCAAAGCCCACAACTATAAAAGCCCAAAATACCTATTTTGGTACTAAATCAAATCTATCTATTTTAGATCTAAATCAAATTTATCTAAATCTAAAACCAATCAAATCAGTGTGTAGCTTGCTTCGATCCACAAGCTCTTTGACTGAGCAACCTCCCTTCGACACACACATTGTTTAGACACAATCAAATTACAATTTAACACATCACCTAATTCATTGTGTCTAAACTATCTATATTCATCATGGTTTAGTCTTATGAATACTTCGACCTGCACTCTGTTCGTCATGATGTCTGCAATCTGATTCTCAGTTCTACAGTATTCCAAATTCATCTTCCCATCTGCTACCTTCTCTCGAAGATAGTGGAATCTAATTTCGATGTGCTTGCTTCGACCATGTGCTGTCGGGTTCTTCTCCAGATTGATAGCTGACATGCTGTCGATCTTCATGGTAATTGCTCTGTGATCTTTCCCTGTTATTTCTTCGACCAAGTTCACCATCCAAGTTTCTTGACATGCACAAAGAGAAACAGCTATGTATTCTGCTTTGCATGATGATAATGTCACTATTGGTTCCTTTCTTGAACTCCAAGCAACTGGTGCATCACCTAACATAAACACATATCATGTTGTTGATTTTTGATCTTCAACATCACTACACCAACTTGAATCAGTGTATCCCACTAACTTGCATTCTTTTCCTTTATCAATTACAGGAAACAAAATTCCATAGTCGAGATTTCCTTTGAGATGCTTTAGTATCCTCTTCACCACTGCTAGATGTGATACCTTTGGCTTCTGCATGAATCTACTTACCATGCCTACACTATATGCTAAGTCAGGCCTTGTATGACAAAGGTATCTCAATGACCCAATAAGTCTTGAGAATTTCTCCTGCATATCATCTTTGATGCATCATCAAACCTCTACTGCTCTTGTAGAATTCGATGACAAGGAAATATGAAATCCCACCCAGATCAGACATTTCAAATTCCTTGTTGAGATCATATTTGAAGTCTTCGATCTCACTTTTGCAGCTACCTGTAATCAACAAATCATCGACATAGAGACATATTATAAGCAATTCACTATTTCTTCTTCTTACATATAATCCATGTTCAGTTTTGCATTTCACAAATTCCTTCTCCCTTAGGAAACTATCAATTTTCTCATTCCAAGCTCTTGGAGCTTGTTTCAATCCATACAGGGCTTTATGCAGCTTGTACACCTTTCTCTCTTCGTCATGTTTCACAAACCCAAATGGTTGTTTAACATAAACTTCTTCATCTAAGGGTCCATTCAGAAATGCACACTTCACGTCCATCTGACATATGTGTCATCTGTTTATTTCTGCTAGACCAACAACCAACCTGATTGGTTCGATCCTAGCAACAGGTGCAAAAACTTCATCGAAGTCTATTCCTTCTTTATGTAGAAATCCTTTCGCCACAAGCCTTGCTTTGTGTCAAGTTACTTTCCCTTTGGAATTCATTTTCACTTTGTATACCCACTTGACATCAATTTCCTTCTTGCCTTAAGTAAATTCGACAAGTGACCAAGTGTTGTTGTCTTCGATAGACTTCACTTCTTCGTTCATTGCTTTCACCCACTTCGAATCCTTCAATGCTTCAGCTGCATTGATAGGTTCTAAATCTACATAGAAAGCATAATGTACCAACTCATCTTCATTATCTATCACATCATCTGATGTAATCACACAATCTTGCAAACTTGCAGGCATGCGTCTTGTTCTTTGAGGTCTATTTGTACTTGGTTGATGTATAACTATTGGTTCCTCTCGTCAAACTTCTCTTTCAACTTGAGTTTCTGGTTCTTCAAGTAGGATTCCCATTAAATATTTCTTGAGATTTTCAGTCCAATCCTATTCTTTAAGATCATCTAAGATCACGTCCCTGCTGATCACAGTCTGCTTGTTCACTGGGTCGAACAACTTGTAACCTCCAGTCAAATGATATCCAGCTAGAATCATTTGAGTTGACTTGTCATCATGTTTTCTTCTCAACTGATCTGGCACATGTCTATGTGCAATAGATCCAAATACCTTCAGATGACTCAAGCTAGGCTTCACACTAGACCAACATTCTTATGAAGTAATTCCTTCTAGCTTCTTCGTAGGACATATGTTCAAAATGTATCTTGCAGTCGACACATCTTCACCCCAAAACTCTTTAGGTCAATTCTTGCCTTTCAACATACTTCTCACCATATTCATGATGGTTCAATTCTTCCTTTCTAAAGTTCCATTATGTTGTGGATAAAGGGTGGCACCACCTCATGCATAATCCCTTCCTTTTCACATAACATATCGAAGTCTTTCGACACATACTCTCCACCACCATCAGTTCTCAAAACTTTGAGTTTTCGACCACTTTGTCTTTCGACCATAGATTTAAACTTGGAAAGTACCTCGATCACTTCACTTTTCTTCTTGATCAGGTAAGTCCACAACTTTCGACTGAAATCATCTATGAATGTAACAAAGTATTTGTTACCTCCCATCGAATCCACCTAGATTGGTCCACATACATCAGAGTATATGACTTCAAGAATAACCTTCGACCTGCTTCCTGCGTCCTTGCTGAAGCTATTCTTATGCTGCTTCGCCAACACACATTCCTCATATACCTCGTTTGGAATGTCGATTGCTGGATATCCTGAAACCATATTTATTCTCTTCAAATCTCTGATGTCTCTAAAGTTGAGATGGCCTAGTCGATAATGCCATATCCATTCATCCCTGCTAGCTGCAGTCAAAAGGCACTTGTGCTCCATCACATTTAATTTGATCTTGAAGGTTCTATTCTGAGACATAGGATCCTTCAAGATTAATCTTCCAATTGCATCGACGACTCTCATCATCTTATCTTAGATTGAAACTTTATAATTCTTTTCAACCAACTGCCCTATACTGAGAAAATTTCTCTTCATGCCTGGTATGTAAAACACATTGGAAATTACTGACCTCTTGCCATCTTTCATCATAATCATAACATCACTAATATCTTCAACTGCTAGGGTATTTTCATTTACGAATTTTACCATTTTTTTCATTGAGGGCTTTATGTTGACAAACCAGTCTTTCCTTCCAGAAATATGTGATGAGCATCCTGAATCCAACTACCATTGGTCCTTGAATCTATCTCCATCTCTTGTTGTGACCATCATCATCATCTCTTCTTCTTCATGTTTTCAAACGTTGTATCAGTTTCTCGATTCTTTCGCTTTTCTAGACAATCACTCGAATAGTGACCATACTTCTGACAATTGTAATATTGAATGTGACTCTTGTCAGGTTTTCGACCACCACCTCTTCCTCTATTTGCAACACCACCTCTTTGGTTGCCTTGGTATGGTCTTCTCTGATTTGACACGTTTCCTTCGTCCTGGTTTCCTCTACCAGTCGATTTGTTGTAGCCGACTCTACCTCTATCAAACCATTTTCCTTTGCCTTTGGTTTCTTTTGCTGAATGTGCCTGCAAAGCCACATCACTCTTCGACTTGCCTGCAACTCTTTCAATCATTCTTTGTTCATGAGATTCAAGCGTACCTTAAAGCTATTCCTTTGTCAATTTCAACAAGTATTTCATCTCTTCTATAACCACCACCACATGGTTGAACTTAGGAGCCAAAGATCTCAAGATCTTCGAAACAACAACTCTTGTTGTTAATGTTTCTCCACATACCTTGATTTGATTCACTAGTTTTGTAACCCTAGTCAAGAAATCAGTTATGCTCTCAGTATCTTCCATCTGAGGTAATTCATACGTTCTCTTGTGAGTTTGTAAACTCATATCTTTCACCTTTTCTGCACCACCAAAAGACTTTTCAAGAACCTCCCAAGCTTCTTTTGCAGATTCTGAATCACTCACATTTTCAAATTTTCTGGACTCAGATATTGATGAATTATAAAGAGTGCTTTATAACTCAGCTTCTCAGATTCTGTGTGTTTCTTCTTTTCTTCTTTTGAAGTGTTTTCTCCAAGCGCTTTCAATCCATCCTTTACAAGATCCTAAAGACCTTGACACATGAATAAAACTTTCATCTGTTTGCACCAATTCTCATAGTTGTCTACTTTTAAAATTGGTAGAGTTGCTGGATAATTCGCATTCTCATAACTCGCCATCGTGAGTTCTTCTTCTTCCTCAATCGTTCTTGATCGATATTTCTCTTGAATCGATTAACCGAGCTCTTGATACCAGGTGTTAGAACTCCACCAAATATTTATGATGAATTTCTACCAATCTTGATGAACAAGAGTGATATCACCACACAATAACAATGAATAATGAGAAAAGAAAAGAAAAGAAAGAAGACAATTATTTTCTGCAGAGTTTCTCTTTGTCCATAAACTTTGGAAAACTTTATTAATCACTTGCAACTGCAAATTCTGTGATTATAATGAATTGACTTAATTACAAAATTAAGGGTTACTACCTCTATTTATATATTTAGGTTAGCTTACTTCCTAAGCTAAAGCCCAAAACTATAAAAACTCAAAATACTTATTTTGGTACTAAATCAAATTTATCTATTTTAGATCTAAATCAAATTTATCTAAATCTAAAACCAACCAAATCTGTGTATCGCTTGCTTCGATCCACAAGTTTTTCGACTGGACAACCTCCCTTCGACACACATCATTTCGACATAATTGAATTACAATTTAACACGGTCTACAATGAGATGAGATATTTCAATAGATCTCTCGACGATTACATAACTTCGATGGTTTTTTGTTTTTTTTTTAAAGTATGTAGTGGGGGTTATTAACCCAAAAAAATAAATAATGGAGTTATTTATTTAAATTTAAAATTCTCATAAATCTGTTAAAAAAATTGACAAAAGGTTTTTTTTCCATGTGAGAGACCTAATGAGAATTTTCACGATAGAGAGCTATACGTGTTTTCATTGTTTTTTGTCTTGAACCAATTTATATTTTGTTTTTGTTTTTATTTTTGGTTAAAATTAGGAGTGGTAATGATGCAGAGATATATCTCATAACACTTGACTTTACATATAATTAAAAAATAAACAGATAATTGTTTCTCTGCTTCTATATCATAACCACTCTATAAATTCAATTAAAACATAAATAAAAATTGAAAAAAATAAATTCTCTCTTTATTTTTATTAATTGTTTTTAAAAATATGAATATAGAATTATTTCCGTATAAAAATATCTTTAAAATTAGGAGTGTGAAATGGGACAGAGATATATTTCATCTTAATTTCTACTCTTGAATTTATTCTTGAATTTATTCTTAATCTTTATTTTAGATCTCATCATAAAAGAATTTTACCCTCATTCTAGCCTCCGTTAATCTCTATAATTTTCACACAGATCCATCAATATAAAAATATTATTATTATTAAATTAGTAATACAAATTTAAAAACTAATCATTTCCGATAAAAATTTTG
Source organism: Vicia faba (assembly GCA_948472305.1). Taxonomy (NCBI): domain Eukaryota; kingdom Viridiplantae; phylum Streptophyta; class Magnoliopsida; order Fabales; family Fabaceae; genus Vicia; species Vicia faba. The sequence goes on along the minus strand of OX451738.1, from coordinate 120,186,789 downwards.
CTTCGATAATATTTAATTTATGTTTACGATCAATTATTCAAACTTACAAGTATTTAAAATAATTATTTAGATGTCTCTCTTTTATTAATATTATATATATTTTTTTACTTTTTTATAAAATATATTATATTAAATCACAAATAAACTTACATATAAATTTAAAATTATATATTAATTAAAAATATTAAAATATTTTAAACGGAACAGAGATTCATTCAAAGAGAATTCGTCTCCATCTTCAAAGTATATTGGGAGAAACTTTTATCTTCATCTCTTATCAGCGAAGAAATATCTCTCATCTGTTTATATTTCTAAACATTAAAAAATTATTACATTTTGGATGGCATGTAATTTCTCATTCACAATTAACTAATATGTATTATGTAATTCTTATTTGTTTCAAAATAAGGTATATAGAACCAAGAGTCAATCTAATACATTACTAAAAAAAAAAATTGTAATTTATAAAGTGAAGTTCACCTCATAATAGTTAAAATTATATTATAAAATATTTTTTGCAATGTGATTGAATACGTTACATGGAAACATGTGACAACTTATTAATGACGCGATTTTCATATCATAAAATTGTGACGTGAAAATCATATCGTAATATTTTGTACAGATATTTACTGTGTTTTAGTAAGAGCATACATAATAGGTGTTGGGTCAGAAATTACATGATATTTGCGACGTGATTTTCATATCACAAATATGTTACATGAAAATCATGTCACTAATAATAATCTGAAGTCAATAATTTACGATGTGTTTTTCAATATCGCAAATTTGTGAGATGAAAATCACGTCACTAATTCTATTTTTTTTAATTCTAAAACTATTAAATATATTAATTTATATTAAATAAATTTAAATTAAATTATGAAATCATTAATACTAAATAAATTAAATAAACTAATTATTAAATATAAAAGTTTTTAAAATTAAATAAATCATTAAACTAAAATTAAATAAACCATTAAATTAAATACTAAATAATATACTAAATTTTTTTAATTAGTATCTTACACAAATTTAAATTTAAAAGCAAAATAAATATTAAATAAATCTTACGGGGTCAAGGTTAAAATCATCTTCATTATTTTTCTCATCCATATGTTTTTGATCAGCATTTCCTTTATTTCCACCAAACGATTGATTATCCCTACTTTGGAATTGTATAAATTGCTGAAATTATTCCTCCATATCAGCTTGCTTCTTCGCCATTGCCACCATTTGTCGCTTTGGCCAATCTATTTGGGCCTTCATTTCCGCCTCACGTTGCACTGACTCGGCCTTCATTGTCGTCTCATGTTGCGCTGACTCGCGTCTCGCCTCATTTACTGTCAATTATCTTATTATTTCTTGCATTTCCAGTGTCAATTGTGGTGGACGTGACGATCCTTCCCCATCTCTAACTTTTTGAAACAAAGTTCTATCACCTCTTTTATCGGTGCTCGCCAAATTTCCTCCACCAAAAAAACACTCATTGGACCCCTTTCTGCCATTGACTTTACTCCAAATATAAAAATTCACATATGGATGAAGCGACTTTGAACCTCTTGAAGTATATTGAGGATTATGAATCAAAAATTCTGTGAGCAATGTCTGATAATTCTCCTACACACACGATAAAAAAATTAAGTTAAGTTAAATTAAATTAAATTAAATAATAAATGAAATATAGTCACGTGATTTTCACGCCACAACAGCTCAGTTGCCATGTGATTTTCACGTCACAATATATCACTTGCCACGTGAAAATTACACCACAAAGTTTTCATTAAATAAAAAATAAAAACAACGTAAGTTAAATAACTTACAATAGATTTTTGTGTATGTTCATCAACAAAACCCCTTGATTTTGTTTGTTCGAGTCTTTTTAATCAGCTCAGTCATTAGTGGAAGTCTCCCCAAACTCTTAGCCTAAAATAATAAATTTAACTTTAATTAAAAGTATATATTATAAGTCAAAATATAACTTAAAAAGATGGTAATAATCACCACGCGTCGAGCATCCTCAACAATACTTATACTTCCAACTGCATTAAGGCTACTCCTTTTTCAGATACTCTCATTTTCTTTGCATTTTCATATTTACCCTTAAATTCTGGTGTATCCCAATAGACAAGAAGTTTGTCAAAGACTTCTTTGTCTATCTAATTGGGATAGATATCCAGAAATTTCCAACGCTTTCTAGCACACCGTAACATGTCAGAAAGTTGTCTTGATGTTCTGCCATAATAATTTTTTTTAATGTCCCTCTCATTCATTTCTTCGCATGTACACTTTTCCTGCAATGTTGTATGACGTGATAATAAATAGTTAGATAATTATAATAAAAAATATTTAAATAAAATAACTTAAAAAATAAAGTAATTACACCTGAAATAACTTGAACCAAACTTCTTTATCTGAAACTTTTTTAAATCTCTTCCAATATTATTTATACTTTTATTGAATTACATAACTTACAATCTTGAAAGCAGTTCGACTTGGCCAGAAACTAAACAACAATAATTTGAATTTGCATTAAATATAAAATCATATTAAAAATAGAAATGTATACTTAAATAAAAAGTTATAAATAAGAAACTTAAGAACTTCCTTCAGGTCAAATAAAATATATTTCGTCAATGATATGAATCTCACTCGGATCATAGTCTCCCTGAAGATTATTCCCATCCAACTGAATATCGTCCCCCTCCAACTCAACATCGTCATCATCTGACTCCATATGATCATCCTCACATGCAGGTATATGTGTGGTAGGTGAGGTGTAGGATCTTCCAGTCTGCATGGATGGTGAGGATGTGGGATCCTCCAGTCTATTGAAAGGATGAGGACACCTATGAAGGAGGTAGAAAGCTAGATCCCCAGGTCTGCTGGAATGAAAAACTAGGTCCCATAGTCTGTTGGAAGGATGGGGGCGTTTGTGGGAAGGTGGAAAGCTATATCCCCCTGTCTACTGGTATGATGGATATATAGGTCCTCCAGTATGTTGAAGGATGAGGGCACCTGTGGGCTAATAAAAGATGAACTACCAGATGGGAACATAGGGTACCGATGGGAGAGTAACGACATAAGAGGTTGAGTACTAGCCATGGACATAACATCTACCCGACTCTTTGATGGAAGACACATGGCCGACTAAGGTGACTGACATACTACTATCCTCGGGCGTTGGGTTTTCTTACCGTCACCATTACCCTTACTCTTATCATATCGGGGAGGCATTTTACCTATTTATAGAGAATACGCAATTAATATATATATATATATATATATATATATATATATATATATATATATATATATCACAAATAGTAAATTTGAAAAACACATTCTCATTAATACATATTCATTGATACATTCAATAGATGGTTCATTAAGTAAAATTACAAAAACACATTCTCATCAATATATATTCATTATTCTAAATCTTCATGCTCGTCATCCCTATCATTCTCATCATCCATATCATTCTCGTCATCTTATGTGATATAATCCTCAGATCCAAAATCTTCATGCTCTTCATCCATATGATTTTCAATCAATAATATATATGCATCAACTTGATGCCCCTCAACTATTGTATCAGACAAACTTGTAATTTGTTCAACTGCAATCACATCATTAATTTTTTCAACTTAATCAACTTGGTAAGCAAGATCTTCAGTTTCAATATGACCCAATGGTTTTGTTTTTATTACAATAGAACACCCTCGTTTGCGTGGCACAAATGAAGGATAAGGAACATAATAAATTTGCCTAACAATATGTGACATTATGAAAGGGGCATACTCTTTGTACCTTCAGTTCATTTGAATCTCAACATTACCACATGTCTTATATATTTTTGTGCCTCTAGTTGGATCACACCATTCACAATAAAACAAGACAACTTTATTTTTCGAGTCTAAATAATTATATACCAACTTGTAGATACGCTTAACAAATCCATAGAAGTCATCTTCACCATCATCTGATATACTTTTACAAATACACCACTGTTTATGGTTTTTTCCCTTCAGTCCATGTCTGAGTGTGAAATTTATATCTGTTCACGAAGTTTTGTGTCATTCATTTGCGCTTTGAATATGTGATAAGTGAAAATTGTAGCTATTTTTGTATATACTTTTTGTTTGTAATATTGTTGAATAATCCCAACTTTTGTGTAAATACGTTTAGTTTATGTTTATTTGGTTTTTGTGTACATAGTGTACCATTTGATGTTTTTCCATTTATTTTATAGGTATTTGTTGCATTTTGGAGCGTTGAGGAATAAGGTGTTGAAGGCACAACTGCGAATGCGTGTTTTCAGAATAAAATATCAGTTTTGGGACTTGATGTCTAGGAGAGTCTGCTTAGCACGCTGGAGGCCGCTAAGCGCGAGTGGCGTTTACTGTTTTAGCATAACCAAATTTTTGAAGCCTGCTTAGCGCGATTTAGGTCAGTTTAGTGTGTAAATATCGCACAGCCCGCTTAGCACGCTGAGGCCGCTTAGCGCAGTCTGCTGAGATTTGTTTTATAACTTCATTTTCAGTCATTTTTAGGTGATGTTTTTGGAGAAGTTTTTGTTCCCAACTCCATCAACTTGTAAATTTTGTTAGGATTAGCTTAGATAACAACTATGGAGCTTGCATACAGATGATACGGGTGGATTTCTCTTTGATTGGCGCTGACAAACCGTTAGATCCGCGGTTCATTTCTCTTCCTCTTTGTGTATTCTCTAATGGTTGGGTTTGTACATGTATTTTCTTTAAAATAATGTATATTTGTCGCCCTTGGGGTTATATAAAACTTGCTTTACAAATCTTTGTGGATTATTGTCCTAGATTTTTACTCTGTGTTAGGGATTTGAGTTGCTATAGACATATACTGCTTAGATTCTTATCTAGGATGATTATCTGTTAGTTTCTGAACTTCAGAGATAGATTAAGAGCTAACATCTACTTGGGTATCGAAGCTTAAAGCCTCTGTGTTGTCTGTGTTGTTCTGAGAGATCGTCGATGTAGGCGAGCACTGTTGACTTTTATGTTGTCGAGGTGGTTGAGAGATCACTATCGAGGTGATGCAGTCGACCTCTCAATTGGATTAGAAATGACTTAGGTTGTGAGTGATACGTAGTGACATCGATGACTAATGTTAGGTTGAGTATGACAGGACGATAGATTTAAGTCATTGAGAAGGAATACATATGCATGCCTGATAAGTTCTTCCTTAGTAGTTTTTCTTTTGTTTAAATTCATTTTCTTTTAATAACATTTTCTTTTAATAACATTTTCTTTCAACCCATTCAAACCCCAAACTCAATAACGAATAAGTTGTCGAACGGAGAAATCAATAACCAATATCTGTAGACACGATATGATATAACATATATATCACCCGGTAAAATTAAATACTTTACTTTTTGCTTGTCGTTATACCGCAACAACAATATGACCTTCAGACAAGTTTCTCAAATGGAGTATTCTTGAGTCGGGACAACAATGCATGATAATTTCTCCTTGAACCATGCTGGAAACTGAGCATGTATGTCACCGGATGTTGCTTGTAGACTAATACTATTTTTCATTGGAGGTGTTAAATTCCCTAAAAAGAAACACACTATAAGTTTCAAGGTAATAAGTTTTATATTCACACTATAAAAAAAATTAAACGCAATTGGGGTATACTTACTCAAGATATGGTTTAACTTCAACGCAATTGATCAAGATATGAATATGTGCAGATTGTATTTCTTTTTGGGTCAACCAATGCACACCCTTATTTCCAGAGGGACGACCTGGAAGCCTGAAGACTGATGAGGTGAATTGACTTTTTTCGTTAATATTTACAATATTCCTTATGATTCTTGGAGTTAACATCATGTGATTAAAATAGTGACTGCAAAAATGTGATGTTTCCCTATGCAAGTAATGTGTATATATTGATCCTTCAACTCTAGCTTTATTTTTCACAGATCGCTTTGAATCACCCATGAACCTTTTAAAAGGATACATTTACCTATATTGAACATCCACCTCATTGTCATAAAACAACATACAACCATTGATACAACAATCAATCTTTCTTACTTCTAAACCCAACTTTGATACCAACTTCTTTGCATTATAAAAACTTGTAGGCAAGTTGTCTTTCGTTGCAGTTGAGTCCAACATCATTTTTGCGAAGAATTTCAAGCACTGATAAGGAACATTCCAATTTGACTTGACGTCCAATAATCTTACACCCATTGATAACTTGAGTCGGAAGACCCCTTAAACAACAATGTGTTCATCTCATTCAACAACTGATAAAATCACTGCACTTCCTCATTCGAGAACTCTTCCCCATCAAATCTTTAGGTTGATCATAAGTCACGTTCACACCAAAAGTGTAACGACCGTAATTTAATTAATTATTTAATTAAATTATTTTTGGAATATTTGTGAAGATGTGTTATGATTAATTGGATTTATTTTATTAAGTGGAGAAATAATATTAGAATTATAATATTATTTGACGTGGGCTTGTTTTTAAAGGAATAGAAGTAATAAGGGGGTGTATTGGTTTTAAGCCCAATAAGGAATAATAGGGTTCTTTTATTGTTGTTAGAAGAGAATAGAAAGAAAGAAGCAATAGAAGAATAAGGATTGAGAAAGAAAGTGCAAGCTCTTGGAAAAGTGGAAAAATGGCAAGAACGAGAATTCAACCGGAAATTGTAGAGCGACCTTCAATCCAAGGTAAGGGTGGGGTTTTGACTCTATAATTGGGTTTATGATGATTGGTATGTGGGGTTAGAGGTGATTGTTGTCTTGTTCTTGAATTGAAAATATATGATTGTTGTATGATGAAAATTGATGAATCTTTGATGAATAATGATGCCATGATGTTGTTTAATTGATGCAGAATTATAGGGTAATTGTAAGTGATGATTATCCATGATTAGATTAAATTTTTAAGGCTTTAGATATGAATCCCATAGTGAGATGCAAGGAAGAAAAATGCAGAATTATGCAGGGCAGAAAAACGCAGAATTATGCGTGAAGGATATCAGAAGTTGTTGTATTAGAACAATGCATTAAATCGGGGATAGAGTTAGTCGTATTGTTGTTAGTTAAGTTGATACCAGGCTAAGAATTAAAATAGTAGGATTATTAGAAAGTAGAAGTTTTGATGGTAGAAGTTGTGTTGGTTAGAAGTTGCGTTGGATTATTAGAAAGTAGAAGTTCTGATGGTAGAAGCTGTGTTGGTTAGAAGTTGCATTGGATTATTAGAAAGTAGAAGTTCTGATGGTAGAAGATGTGTTGGTTAGAAGTTATGTTGTCAGAAGTTATGTTATCATAAGTTGTATTGGTCAGAAGATGTGTTGTCAGAAGTTGTATTGGTCAGAAGATGTGTTGTCAGAAGTTGTGTTGGTCAGAAGTTGTGTTAGTCAGAAGTTGGGTTGTCAGAAGTTGTGTTGGTCAGAAGTTGTGTTGGTCAGAAGTTGTGTTGTCAGAAGTTGGGTTGGTTAGAAGTTGCGTTGGTTAGAATATATGAATCGTATCTTTCGGTGTTACTAATGCGCCGAGAGTATTCATGGATTATATGAATCGTATCTTTCATACTTATTTGGATCGGTTCGTAGTGGTGTTCATTGATGATATTTTGATTTACTCTAAGTCAGAAGAAGAGCATGCAGAACATTTAAGAGTAGTGTTGCAAGTTTTGAAAGAGAAGAAGTTGTATGCAAAGCTGTCCAAGTGTGAATTCTGGTTGAAAGAGGTTAGTTTTCTTGGTCATGTGATTTCAGGTAGTGGAATTGTTGTAGGTCCGTCGAAGGTTGATGTTGTGTTACAATGGGAAACTCCAAAGTCAGCTACTGAGATTAGAAGCTTCTTGGGATTAGCTGGTTATTATAGAAGGTTTATCGAAGGGTTTTCTAAGTTGTCACTTTCGTTGACTAAGTTGACTTGTAAAGGTAGAGCGTTTGTATGGGATGTTCACTGCGAAGAAAGTTTTACAGAATTGAAGAAGAGGTTAACGTCGGCTCCGATTTTGACGTTGCCTAATCCAGGAGAGCCTTTTGTGGTGTATTGTGATGCTTCTAAGATGGATTTAGGAGGTGTGCTTATGCATAATGGTAAGGTAGTTGCTTATGCGTCAAGGCAGTTGAGGACTTATGAGAAGAACTATCCTACGCATGATTTAGAACTTGCTGCAGTTGTTTTTGTGTTGAAGATTTGGAGGCATTATCTTTATGGTTCTAGATTTGAAGTGTTTAGTGACCATAAGAGTTTGAAGTATTTATTCGACCAGAAAGAGCTGAATATGAGGCAACGAAGATGGTTGGAATTGTTAAAGGATTATGATTTCAGTTTGAATTATCATCCAGGAAAGGCGAATGTGGTAGCTGATGCATTGAGACGAAAGACTTTACATATGTCAACAATGATGATTAAAGAGTTGGAATTGATTGAACAGTTCAGAGATATGAGCTTAGTTTGCGAGGTTACTCCGCAAAGTGTTATGTTGGGTATGTTGAAGATTAATAATGAATTTTTAGACAGTATCAGAGAAGCTCAGAAGTTGGATGTGAAACTGGTAGATTTGATGGTTGGGATTGATCAGTCTGAGAACAATGATTTTAAGCTAGATGTGCAAGGTGTGTTGAGATTTCGTAACCGGATTTGTATTCCTGATGATGCCGAAATGAAGAAAGTGATACTTGAGGAGAGTCATAGAAGTAAGTTGAGTATTCATCCAGGAGCTACAAAGATGCATCAAGATTTGAAAGGTTTGTTTTGGTGGCCTGGAATAAAGAGTGATGTGGCTCGTTTTGTGTATGCATGTTTGACTTGTCAGAAGTCGAAAGTTGAACATCAGAAGCCTGCAGGATTGATGCAACCGTTGGAAGTCCCAGAATGGAAATGGGATAGCATTTCAATGGACTTTGTGACGGGGTTTCCTAGTACTTTAAGAGGACATGATTCGATTTGGGTGATTGTTGATAGGCTTACGAATTCAACTCATTTTATTCCTATTAACATCAGTTTTCCAGTGTCGAAGTTGGCCGAAATTTACACTAGTGTGATTATGAAGCTGCATGGTGTTCCTTTGTGCATTGTGTCAGATAGAGATCCAAGATTTACTTCTGATTTTTGGAAGAGTTTGCAAGAAGCGTTGGGTTCTAAGTTAAGGTTGAGTTCAGCGTATCATCCTCAGACAGATGGTCAGACTGAACGGACGATTCAATCGTTGGAAGACTTGCTGAGGGCATGTGTTCTTGAGCAGGGAGGTTCGTGGGATACTTATCTCCCATTGATAGAGTTCACTTATAATAATAGTTACCATTCTAGTATTGGGATGGCACCTTTTGAGGCGTTGTATGGTCGAAGATGTAGAACTCCGTTATGTTGGCACGAATCTGGAGAAAGTGTAGTACTTGCACCTGAACTTGTTCGTGAGACTACTGAGAAGGTGAAGTTGATTCGAGAAAAGATGAAAGCTGCCCAAAGTAGACAGAAGAGTTATCATGACAAGCGAAGAAAGGATTTAGAATTTCAAGCTGGTGATCATGTGTTTTTGAGAGTTACACCTGTGACTGGTGTTGGGCGAGCATTGAAGTCTAAGAAGCTCACTTCTCGTTTTATTGGACCGTATCAAATTTCGGAGAGAGTGGGGAATGTTTCTTATATATTGGCTTTACCGCCTAATATTTCGAATTTGCATGATGTGTTTCACGTGTCGCAACTCCGAAAGTATGTTTCAGATCCATCTCATGTGATTCATATGGACGATGTGCAAGTACGGGATAATCTTACGGTGGAGACGATGCCTGTACGGATCGCGGATCGTGAAATGAAGACTCTGAGGGGAAAAGAGATTGCCTTGGTTAAAGTGGTTTGACTAGGAGCTGCCGGTGAAATCATGACTTTGGAGTTGGAAAGAAAGATGCGAGACTCCTATCCTGAATTGTTTGATTGAGGTAAACTTTCGAGGACAAAAATATTCTAATTGGTGGAGAGTTGTAACGCCCGTAATATAATTAATTATTTAATTAAATTATTTTTGGAATATTTGTGAAGATTTGTTATGATTAATTGGATTTATTTTATTAAGTGGAGAAATAATATTAGAATTATAATATTATTTGATGTCGGCTTGTTTTTAAAGGAATAGAAGTAATAAGGGGGTGTATTGGTTTTAAGCCCAATAAGGAATAATAGGGTTATTTTATTGTTGTTAGAAGAGAATAGAAAGAAAGAAGTAGTAGAAGAATAAGGATTGAGAAAGAACGTGCAAGCTCTTGGAAAAGTGGAAAAATGGGAAGAACGAGAATTCAACCGTAAATTTTAGAGCGACATTCAATCCAAGGTAAGGGTGGGGTTCTGACTCTATAATTGATTTTATGATGATTGGTATGTGGGGTTAGAGGTGATTGCTGTCTTGTTCTTGAATTGAAAATATATGATTGTTGTATGATGAAAATTGATGAATCTTTGATGAATAATGATGCCATGATGTTGTTTAATTGATGTAGAATTATAGGGTAATTGTAAGTGATGATTATCCATGATTAGATTAAATTTTTAGGGCTTTAGGTATGAATCCCGTATTGAGATGTAGGGAAGAAAAATGCAGAATTATGCAGGGCAGAAAAACACAGAATTATGCGTGAAGGATATCAGAAGTTGCTGTATTAGAACAATGAATTAAATCGGGGATAGAGTTAGTCGTATTGTTGTTAGTTAAGTTGATACCAGGCTAAGAATTAAAATAATAGGATTATTAGAAAGTAGAAGTTCTGATGGTAGAAGCTGTGTTTGTTAGAAGTTGCGTTGGATTATTAGAAAGTAGAAGTTCTGATGGTAGAAGCTGTGTTGGTTAGAAATTGCGTTGGATTATTAGAAAGTAGAAGTTCTGATGGTAGAAGCTATGTTGGTTAGAAGTTATGTTGTCAGAAGTTGTGTTATCAGAAGTTGTATTGGTCAGAAGATGTGTTGTCAGAAGTTGTGTTGGTCAGAAGTTGTGTTGGTCAGAAGTTGGGTTGTTAGAAGTTGTGTTGGTCAGAAGTTGTGTTGTCAGAAGTTGTGTTGTCAGAAGTTGGGTTGGTTAGAAGTTGTGTTGGTTAGAATTTGTGTTGTCAGAAGTTGTGTTGGTCAGAAGTTGTGTTGGTCGTTGCGCTGTTTTTGTACAGAATGATGAAGGTTAGATGCTTAGAGGCTGCTGTTTGAACTATAACAGTAGGAAATAGTGACGGTAATGACGTAAGAGTTACAGAATAGCAGTATGAATTACTGTGGAATTAATGTATAGCTGAGTTGTTAGTGAGAAGTTATTAATGATGTTGTGTTGATGATTTATAATAAATAAATGATGTTTGATGAATTGTTATGATGATATGAGATGTTGATGACGAGACGTTGAGATGCTTTTGAGATGTTGTTAATTTGAGAAGTTTTTGAGATGTTGTTAATTTTAGATGTTTTTGAGATGTTGTTAATTTGAGATGTTTTTGAGATGATGTTAATTTGAGATGTTGTTAACTTGGGTGTTGCTATTACATTCATGGTTGTGTCGCATACATTGCATTTTTGAGATGAAGCTTATGCTCGTTGAGATGGCCTGTATTGGAAAATTTTGAGATGAAGGCTATGCCTTGTTGATGCCTCTATTAATTGGTAAATTTTTGAGATGGGAGTTCTGCTCCAATGGCACCACATGCATTTGCATAGTATTGAGTCGCATTATATGATTGCATAAAGAAGTGTGTTTCGATGTGGTGAATGTGTATATACGTTGTGATTACTGTTGATTATGAGATGAGAAGTGGTGATGTTATGTGATCTAATTTAATATATTAATTATCATGCGCTTTATTATATTGTTAGATATCTCACCCCTTCTGTTTGAATGTTACCTTTATGTTGGTAACGTGCAGGTAATCGAGAGTGAAGGCTGTATACCTTTAGTAGTTCGAGTCGGTGTCATTGCTCTGATATGTAACGCTCAGGGGGATGAACGCTTGCTGTCTTTGATTGTTGATTTTTCAATTGTTGAACTTTAAGTTGATTATTATTAAGTACTTGTTGTAAGAATTCCGCTGCATAGATGTCGAATTGTTTAAGTAAAGATGTTATGATGATGGTTCATCCGATGTTTTGAAAGTGTTATATATCCACGATGAATGCAATGAATTTGATACAAGAATTTGTGACGTTCCGATTCATTTGCATGAATGATTTTTATAACTCTGATTTATTTATATATATGCTTGGGGTAGAATTGGGGTGTTACAAAGTTGGTATCAGAGCAAAAGGTTGGTCCGACCTTGTCGTCGAGTCGTAGTTGTCTAACAATCTAGTATTGTTATTTTTAGTTCTAACTGTTGTTTATGCTGTAGTGATAAGTTGAGATGGCTAGAAGGAATGATGTTGCACTTGCTGCTGCTTTAGAAGCAATGGCTCATGCGATGGAAAATCAGCCGAATGCTAACGGGAATGCTGGATCTCATAGCTTGGCGACCTCCCAGAGAGAGAATCCACCTAAGTTCAAGGGAAAGTATGATTCAGATGGAGCATTGGAGTGGTTGAAACAGATTGAGAGAATCTTTTGCGTGATGGACTGCACTCCAGCGCAGAAGGTTTGTTATGGTACTCATATGCTAGCAGTCGAGGCTGATGACTGGTGGCTAGAGACTTGTTAGAAGTTAGAAGCTGCAGGTGAGAATGTCACTTGGGTTGTGTTTCGTAGAGAATTCCTGAGAAAGTACTTTCCTGAAGATGTCCGTGGTAAGAAGGAAATTGGGTTCCTTGAGCTGAAGTAAGGAAGTATGTCTGTTGTTGAGTATGTTGCCAAGTTTGTTGAGTTGGCTAAGTTTTATCCGCATTACCCTGAGGAAAATGCTGAATTTTCAAAGTGTATTAAGTTTGAGAACGGGTTGTGCCCGGAGATTAAGAAAGCAGTTGGATACCAGAAGATCTGTGTCTTTGCAGATTTGATTGATAGTTGCAGGATTTATGAAGAGGATAATAATGCTCATTATAACATTATCAGTGAGAAGAGGGGTAAGCACCAATAGAACCGTGGTAAGCCTTATGATGCCCCAGCTGGTAAAGGTAAACAGAAAGTTGCTCAAGGTTAGAGGACTAGTGAGGGAGATGCTCCTGCTGGTGTGGTTTGCTTTAAGTGTGGAAAATCTGGGCACAAGAGTAATGTGTGCACTACTGAAGTGAAGAGGTGTTTCCGTTGTGGAAAGAACGGACATGTCGTATATGAGTGTAAACATAAAGATGTGATTTGTTTCAACCGTAGAGAAGAAGGGCACATTGGCAGTCAGTGTCCAAAACCGAAGAGGGCTCAATCAAGTGGCAAAGTGTTTGCTTTAGTGGAGGATCAGACAGCTGCTGAGGACAGACTTATCAGAGGTACATGTTTCATTAATAGTACTCCTTTAATTACTATTATTGATACCGGTGCTATGCATTGTTTTATTGCTGCTGATTGTGTTGAAAGATTAGGTCTTATGTTGTCTTCTTTGAATGGAGAAATGGTCGTCGATACTCCAGCCAAGGGGTCGGTGACTACTTCTTCGGTGTGTTTTAAGTGTCCCTTGTCGATCTTCGACAGAGACTTTGTTGTTGATTTGGTTTGTTTACCATTAAGAGGTTTGGATGTAATTTTGGGTATGAACTGGTTAAAGCATAACTATGTTCATATTAACTATTATGACAAGTCTGTGAAGTTTTCTACTCCTGAAGAAGAGGAAGATGGTTTGTTGTTTGCTAGACAGTTGAGGGAGTTGATGCAGGAGGAGGCACATATGTTCTCGTTAATGGCGTTGCTATCTATAGAGACTCAAGCTATAATTGAGGAATTGCAGGTGGTGTGTGAATTTCCTGAAGTTTTCCCTGATGAAATTCCTGATGTACCACCGGAGAGGAAAGTTGAGTTTGCGATTGATCTTGTACCTGGTACCAGACCTGTGTCTATGGCACCATACAGGATGTCTGCATCTGAGTTATCTGAGTTGAAGAAGCAATTGGAAGAGTTACTTAAGAAGAAATTTGTAAGACCAAGTGTATCACCGTGGGGAGCTCCAGTATTGTTGGTAAAGAAGAAAGATGGAAGTATGAGGCTTTGTGTTGATTATAGACAACTGAATAAAGTGACGATTAAGAACAAGTATCCGCTTCCAAGAATAAATGACTTGATGGACCAATTGGTGGATGCTCGTGTGTTTAGTAAGATTGATTTGAGGTCGGGTTACCATCAGATTAAAGTGAAGGATGAAGATATCCAAAAGACAGCTTTCAGAACACGTTATGGACATTACGAGTATTCGGTGATGCCTTTCGGTGTTACTAATACGCCGGGAGTATTCATGGAATATATGAATCGTATCTTTCATACTTATTTGGATCGGTTCGTAGTGGTGTTCATTGATGATATTTTGATTTACTTTAAGTTAAAAGAAGAGTATGCAGAACATTTAAGAGTAGTGTTGCAAGTTTTGAAAGAGAAGAAGTTGTATGCAAAGTTGTCCAAGTGTGAATTCTGGTTGAAAGAGGTTAGTTTTCTTGGTCATGTGATTTCAGGTAGTGGCATTGTTGTAGGTCCATCGAAGGTTGATGCTGTGTTGCAATGGGAAACTCCAAAGTCAGCTACTGAGATTAGAAGCTTCTTGGGATTAGCTGGTTATTATAGAAGGTTTATCGAAGGGTTTTCTAAGTTGTCACTTCCATTGACTAAGTTGACTTTTAAAGGTAGAGCGTTTGTATGGGATGTTCACTGCGAAGAAAGTTTTACAGAATTGAAGAAGAGGTTAACGTCGGCTCCGATTTTGACGTTGCCTAATCCAGGAGAGCCTTTTGTGGTGTATTGTGATGCTTCTAAGATGGGTTTAGGAGGTGTGCTTATGCAGAATGGTAAGGTAGTTGCTTATGCGTCAAGGCAGTTGAGGACTCATGAGAAGAACTATCCTACGCATGATTTAGAACTTGCTGCAGTTGTTTTTGTGTTGAAGATTTGGAGGCATTATCTTTATGGTTCTAGATTTGAAGTGTTTAGTGACCATAAGAGTTTGAAGTATTTATTCGACCAGAAAGAGCTGAATATGAGGCAACGAAGATGGTTGGAATTGTTAAAGGATTATGATTTTAGTTTGAATTATCATCCAGGAAAGGCGAATGTGGTAGCTGATGCGTTGAGTCGAAAGACTTTACATATGTCAACAATGATGATTAAAGAGTTGGAATTAATTGAACAGTTCAGAGATATGAGCTTAGTTTGCGAGGTTACTCTGCAGAGTGTTATGTTGGGTATGTTGAAGATTAATAATGAATTTTTAGACAGTATCAGAGAAGCTCAGAAGTTGGATGTGAAATTGGTAGATTTGATGGTTGGGATTGATCAGTCTGAGAACAATGATTTTAAGCTAGATGTGCAAGGTGTGTTGAGATTTTGTAACCGGATTTGTATTCCTGATGATGCCGAGATGAAGAAAGTGATACTTGAGGAGAGTCATAGAAGTAAGTTAAGTATTCATCCAGGAGCTACAAAGATGCATCAAGATTTGAAAGGTTTGTTTTGGTGGCCTGGAATGAAGAGTGATGTGGCTCGTTTTGTGTATGCATGTTTGACTTGTCAGAAGTCGAAAGTTGAACATCAGAAGCCTGCAGGATTGATGCAACCATTGGAAGTCCCAAAATGGAAATGGGATAGCATTTCAATGGACTTTGTGACGGGGTTGCCTAGTACTTTAAGAGGACATGATTTGATTTGGGTGATTGTTGATAGGCTTACGAAGTCAGCTCATTTTATTCCTATTAACATCAATTTTCCAATGTCAAAGTTGGCCGAAATTTACACTAGTGTGATTGTGAAGCTGCATGGTGTTCCTTTGTGCATTGTGTCAGATAGAGATCCAAGATTTACTTCTGATTTTTGGAAGAGTTTGCAAGAAGCGTTGGGTTCTAAGTTAAGGTTGAGTTCAGCGTATCATCCTCAGACAGATGGTCAGACTGAACGGACGATTCAATCGTTGGAAAACTTGATGAGGGCATGTGTTCTTGAGCAGGGAGGTTCATGGGATACTTATCTTCCATTGATAGAGTTCACTTATAATAATAGTTACCATTCTAGTATTGGGATGGCACCTTTTGAGGCGTTGTATGGTCGAAGATGTAGAACTCCGTTATGTTGGCACGAATTTGGAGAAAGTGTAGTACTTAGACCTGAACTTGTTCGTGAGACTACTGAGAAGGTGAAGTTGATTCGAGAAAAGATGAAAGCTGCCCAAAGTAGACAGAAGAGTTATCATGACAAACAAAGAAAGGATTTAGAATTTCAAGCTGGTGATCATGTGTTTTTGAGAGTTACACATGTGACTGGTGTCGGGCGAGCATTGAAGTCTAAGAAGCTCACTTCTCGTTTTATTGGGCCGTATCAGATTTCAGAGAGAGTGGGGAATGTTGCTTATAGAGTGGCTTTACCGCCTAATATTTCGAATTTGCATGATGTGTTTCACGTGTCGCAAATTTGAAAGTATGTTTCAGATCCATCTCATGTGATTCATATGGACGATGTGCAAGTACGGGATAATCTTATGGTGGAGACGATGCATGTACGGATCGCGGATCGTGAAATGAAGACTCTGAGGGGAAAAAAGATTGCTTTGGTTAAAGTGGTTTGGCTAGGAGCTGCCGGTGAAAGCATGACTTGGGAGTTGGAAAGAAAGATGCGAGACTCCTATCCTGAATTGTTTGATTGAGGTAAATTTTCGAGGACAAAAATATTCTAATTGGAGGAGAGTTGTAACGCCCGTATTTTAATTAATTATTTAATTAAATTATTTTTGGAATATTTGTGAAGATGTGTTATGATTAATTGGATTTATTTTATTAAGTGGAGAAATAATATTAGAATTATAATATTATTTGATGTCGGCTTGTTTTTAAAGGAATAGAAGTAATAAGGGGGTGTATTGGTTTTAAGCCCAATAAGAAATAATAGGGTTATTTTATTGTTGTTAGAAGATAATAGAAAGAAAGAAGTAGTAGAAGAATAAGGATTGAGAAAGAACGTGCAAGCTCTTGGAAAAGTGGAAAAACGGAAAGAACGAGAATTCAACCGTAAATTGTAGAGCGACCTTCTATCTAAGGTAAGGGTGGGGTTCTGACTCTATAATTGAGTTTATGATGATTGGTATGTGGAGTTAGAGGTGATTGCTGTCTTGTTCTTGAATTAAAAATATATGATTGTTGTATGATGAAAATTGATGAATCTTTGATGAATAATGATGCCATGATGTTGTTTAATTGATGTAGAATTATAGGGTAATTGTAAGTGATGATTATCCATGATTAGATTAAATTTTTAGGGCTTTAGGTATGAATCCCGTAGTGAGATGCGGGGAAGAAAAACGTAGAATTATGCATGGCAGAAAAACACAGAATTATGTGTGAAGGATATCAGAAGTTGCTGTATTAGAACAATGAATTAAATCGGGGATATAGTTAGTCATACTGTTGTTAGTTAAGTTGATACCAGGCTAAGAATTAAAATAGTAGGATTATTAGAAAGTAGAAGTTCTGATGGTAGAAGTTGTGTTGGTTAGAAGTTGCGTTGGATTATTAGAAAGTAGAAGTTCTGATGGTAGAAGTTGTGTTGGTTAGAAGTTGCGTTGGATTATTAGAAAGTAGAAGTTCTGATGGTAGAAGCTATGTTGGTTAGAAGTTATGTTGTCAGAAGTTGTGTTATCAGAAGTTGTATTGGTCAGAAGATGTGTTGTCAGAAGTTGTGTTGGTCAAAAGTTGTGTTGGTCAGAAGTTGGGTTGTCAGAAGTTGTGTTGGTCAGAAGTTGTGTTGGTCAGAAGTTGTCTTGTCAGAAGTTGTGTTGTCAGAAGTTGTGTTGGTTAGAAATTGTGTTGGTTAGAAGTTTTGTTGTCAGAAGTTGTGTTGGTCAGAAGTTGTGTTGGTCGTTGCGCTGTTTTTATACAGAATGATGAAGGTTAGATGCTTAGAGGCTGCTGTTTGAACTATAACAGTAGGAAATAGTGACAGTAATGACGTAAGAGTTACATAATAGCAGTATGAATTACTGTGGAATTAATGTACAGCTGAGTTGTTAGTGAGAAGTTATTAATGATGTTGTGTTGATGATTTATAATAAATAAATGATGTTTGATGAATTATTATGATGATATGAGATGTTGATGACGAGACGTTGAGATGCTTTTGAGATGTTGTTAATTTGAGATGTTTTTGAGATGTTGTTAATTTGAAATGTTTTTGAGATGTTGTTAATTTGAGATGTTTTTGAGATGTTGTTAATTTGAGATGTTTTTGAGATGTTGTTAATTTGAGATGTTGTTAACTTGGGTGTTGCTATTACATTCATGGTTGTGTCGCATACATTGCATTTTTGAGATGGAGCTTATGCTCGTTGAGATGGTCTGTATTGACAAATTTTGAGATGAAGGCTATGCCTTGTTGATGCCTCTATTAATTGGCAAATTTTTGAGATGAGAGTTCTGCTCCAATGGTACCACATGCATTTGCATAGTATTGAGTCGCATTATATGATTGCATAAAGAAGTGTGTTTTGATGTGGTGAATGTGTATATACGTTGTGATTACTGTTGATTATGAGATGAGAAGTGTTGATGTTATGTGATCTAATTTAATATATTAATTATCATGCGCTTTATTATATTGTTAGATATCTCACCCCTTCTGTTTGAATGTTACCCTTATGTTGGTAACGTGCAGGTAATCGAGAGTGAAAGCTGTATACCTTCAGTAGTTCGAGTCAGTGTCATTGCTCTGATATGTAACACTCGGAGGGATGAACGCTTGCTGTCTTTGATTGTTTATTTTTCAGTTGTTGAACTTTAAGTTGATTATTATTAAGTATTTGTTGTAAGAATTCCGCTGCGTAGATGTCGAATTGTTTAAGTAAAGATGTTATGATTATGGTTCATCCGATGTTTTGAAAGTGTTATATATCCACGATGAATACAATGAATTTGATAGAAGAATTTGTGACGTCCCGATTCGTTTGCATGAATGATTTTTATAACTCTGATTTATTTATATAATTGCTTGGGGTAGAATTGGGGTGTTACAAAAAGCATCGCCAACCATCTCACCAATCAAATTAAAGTTTTCCTCATATTCCATATGTGATCGACTACTTGAAGCATGCATATTGCTAGTTTCTGGTACGTTACTCGACAGTTCTTCACCATTATATATTCAAACCCAATAATTTTCAATCAAATCCCTCATATGCAAATGACGTTCTACTTCCTCTGAGTCACTAATTATAAGTCTACATTCACATTTAAGACAAAGACATCTAACTCCTCTTTCGCTTCGATAACATTCCTGAGCAAACGCCCACATGATAAACTCTTTAACTCATTCTTTAAAATTGGATTTAAATCCATATTTTCTTGAATACAATCTATCATACATCCAACTACGATAATACCGATAATATTCAATACTGCACATTTATATAATCATTGCCTTTTTAATTACAAATATTAATCAACTTAATAATATTTTTAAACATATACTATTTAAACATATACTATTAAATATATTACTTTTGTTTTAACTATTTAATATATATTACTCTTAAACATATTATTTTTATTTTAACTGTTAAACATATACTATATATATTATTAAACAAACACTATTAAACATATTGTTTTTGTTTTAACTCTTAAACATATACTATATATAACCATGAACATTTTGTTTTTGTTTTACCATAAAAGATGTTTAACTCAGGACCATATTAAACTCTATAAATTGACTGTAATGTATTAGTCAAACTTTAACAAAAAAATCATTTTCTTGAAATTTCTAAGGTGGCTATGTATATAATCTATATACCTTTTCCTCCATACCTAGATGATATCTATGTTAATCAAAAATTTGATTACTTCCCTCGTCTCTCCCCATCACTATGGTCATGAGAATTTAATGCATCTAAATATGGTGCCACATGGCATAGCACTAATTAGTTTCGATCACATGCACGACCATCTCAATTACGTACGTGGAAAACCTTATTTCCATGATAGATTCATAAGTTTGGTTGATTGTTCTCCCCCATCACCAAACCATTCCATAAATATTGAAAATCACAACATTGCCATAATACAAATTTACAAATGCATCCACTTTATGACAACGTATTAATTCAGTAGTGCTAAAAGTTCAAGAACTTTAGAAGACCATAAAAATATAATGACAATTTAAGTTCAAAAGTGACAAAAATTAATGGTTTTATATTCAAAGTTAACTGCTCCTCATATTGCAAATTATATATAAAACACATGAATCTAGGGATTTATATCTGTACATGTTAGACCATTGACCCAAAAAAATAATTATAGTAAAAAGTGGTTTTTGCTTACAGATGAATGAACTCAAATTTATGCAATTAAAAACTGATTATAATCCTAGACAGAAAAATCAAATCAAATAAGTGATTCTAACCAACATGTAAAAAATCTTATTAAAATAAATTATTTTGAACTTGTACGGATAAAAGTATAATATATGTAATAACTTCTAAGGGATAAGGGCTCTTACATGCTTTAATTTTGTTAGAGTATTTAGAGTTATCTCAAGTGAAATGAGAAACAATTGTATAGGTATATATTTTTTGGTATTATTGATTATCTCTAATATTATGGCACTAATGCACTTATAGTTTTTTAGAAATTTGAAAACGAGTGAGTCAAATCTCTATAGAATATAGAAATTTTCAAGGGAATGAGTGGTGTTAGACATGAAACTTCACATACAAGAAGAAGAGTGAATTGTTTGATTAAAAAAAAAATTTTAAAAATCTTTGAGAAATAAAATTAGAGTTTAGAAATATTTTGAAAATTTAGCAGTAGAAAATAAATTATAAAAGTTAAAAAAATTAAGCGAAAAGAGGAATATCAAGAATTATAGAAGTTCTATCAAAATAAAAGGACATACTCCTCTTTCTAAGAATTGATCTTGAGAGTTTCCAATAAATGTTGAGAGCTTTTAGTAGGAAAGACTCACGAACCCCCTTATACAAAAAAAATGATAGTTGACCTCCAACCAAATAATACAAGACGATGGATTTGAGCGGTTGCATCTTTTCTTTCAGATAAGCATATGAGTGAAGTTGTCAGTCTTTTCTCCCAATGGTGAATTGAACCGATTAGTCCTCTTTCCACAAACAAGAACATTGTAGTTGTCAGTCTCCAAATTTCTTAAATCTTCAGCTCTAAATCTTAGTTTTACACGAGATAACCAATAACTTGTGAGATTTTAACATTGAGCTAAACTCGAACCTATGAGGCTTTTAATATTGGCATGAGCTTTAACCTATCTTGGTTTTAATACCAGGCTGATCAAGAACCTATAAAATTTTGTCACTGGCTAATCTCCAAACTAAAATGGGGTTTGATCACACAATTTCCAAACCAAAGCTTTTAACGGATTTAACTTCTAACTCAAATAAATCCCTAAATGGATGATATTCAAGTAATGTGCATACAAATGATTCTCTTGGTGAATTTACAATTCTACTCCTTCCAAAATTATAATTTTATCCTGACTCACAAAAGGATTTTTCTCAAAAAGCACGTAGGCTAAAATATTAGTGACAAAAAGTGAAGTAAATGTTTAGAGAGAGAAAGAGTATGTGAGAGAGAGAGGTCTGTTAAAACACGTTTTTGGATGAAATGAAATGAGACCTTTATTTATAGGCTAAAGGTTTGTAAAAAAATAAATTTCAAATAAATGATTTTTATGATCATCTAATTGATTCGCCCATCTTCACAATCGATTAGAAGTTTAAAATATAATCAATTATACGTTTATAAATGGAAGAAAAATATATATAGTTGTTGCACATCATTAAAGCACTATTCTAATCGTTAGGAATCAATTTTGAGCTGAGCTAACTGATTGGAAAAAAGTACCAACCGATTAGATAAGTCAAAATTTTGCATCTTGTAATTTTTACAAATCCTAATTCATCTGGCACAATTTGAAGATATTTTTGAAGATATTTTCTTTAGGAAAAAATAACTTAAAAATATATTTTAGTGTTTGTGCGTGTGTGTGTGCATGTGTGTGTGTTTGCTTTAGCCATGCGCTTTCATGACAAAACCTTTATACTTTAGAATTTGTCCACTCACTACTAATTTAGGAGGTATCATAATACTTCAATACTTTTTCAGATGCTCATTCTCTTTTGTAGAAACTTGCTTGTGTAGTTTGAGATGGGACTTTAAATTACATTCCATATGATTTTCATCATTGGATAGTCAAATCCATCAAACTCTACTGATTAGGTTTGCATCTTTATTCACTTAATCATTCATGCATGACTTATCATAAGACATTTGTTGTCATTATCAAATTTTGATGTCGTTAAAACCATATTACCTGTAAAACAAAGTTTCACATTCTCTAACTTTTTGATAACGACAACACATCTCTCAGTGAAGGTAGTATAAAAGAGATAATACAAATATATTTGGATTTATTAAACTCCGCTTGAGTTAAAAAGAGAGTATAGTATATTCTCCTAAGAGCATACTTCTCCCTCTTTGTCGAAATAAAAAAGGCAAATAAAGATGTATTGCAAAAAGTAAATATGCATACAAGAGAAATTTATACATTTAGATAAGGAAAACATCACACATATATTATTAAGAAATTAAAAATACAGAAGGGTATTTTACAAAAAAGAAGAAAGCACAATTTGTTACATAAGTTAGTTCATGTATTGTCATAAGTATCATTATCCTTTGGAGATTATTTGCTTCATCTATTTTACTTCTCTTGCTATGATTTGGAAAATTTCCCAAACTTGCTTAATACACATGTCTTCTGTCTCTTTTGTTTCTGCTTCTTTATTTTCCCACTCATCCCTTAGTTTATATTTTATGTTGACTTTCATGTTTCTGAGACTGGTATAATCGATTTTGTTGTTTGATGAGGTTGATTTTTCTCTTAGAGTATCAATGTTGAAAATTTTAGAATTTTGTGATCATTGTCACATATGGAAGATCTTCTGAATGTTTGTCTTTTGAAGGGGACATGTGATGAAATATTCCATCTATCCAATTTGTTGAAATATTTTGTGTGAGGAGCCAAAGAGGGACATTATCGTCATTGATAACATAGTCGATATTGATATTTCTTGGGAGCAAGATTCATGTTATAAGATAGTGAAGGATTCAAACTTTTGTTTTTAGGAGGGATGTTCTGAAAGGAAGTTTTCTTTTCTCCATGAGATTAGTTACAAGAGAGTTTATGGATATGTTCCATTTGAAATTTTTGAGTTCTAAGGGTTTTTCATATTTGTAATATGTTCCTAGAAATGGTATTTCAAACATTATTCGAAATCATTCTATGTAGATCAATATTTTTACATTCTTTACTGATGATGTCAAGTTTTTTCTAAGAATGTTTAGATAGGTTTAGAATTCTAGTACTAGATCTAGAAAGATCTTATTAGGTGCTTTTATGAAGAATGCTCTTAATGAGGTTTGACAAATGTGAGAATATGGTTTATATCCTCTCATGAAAGTTTTGTCCATAAACCAAGGCTCCGTGATCTTTTTCTCTAAAATCATCTTCTTATCTTCTTCCTGTTTGTTCATCATTGCAGCTATGATGTAATCTCTTTTTGTGAGGGCATTTTTTAGGTCTTTGACTAGAAGAGGTTATGGTGACACTTAATCCAAGAGGAAGAACTCACAAAATAAAAGATACAAGAAAGTATGAGATACAAGAGAAGGTTAAGAGAGGTATACCTATTTATAGCGTGCCATTTGAGGATTTAAGCGTGTATTCCTGGTAAGCATTCTATGTAGATTATACTAATAAAAAATCAAATCAAAATCTTTCCTTTTTGAATATCATAACCAATTTGCTAATGGATCTAATTAGTTAGATTTTTTGTTTTCTCAGGATTTTGCAAAATATTTATTAATGTTGGGATTTGCTTTGCTTGAGGCGCAAGGTAAGCTTGGATTTGATATGAAAATATTTGTGTCATGCTTTTCCAATCAGTTATCATTACGTGCTAACCAATTGGTGCATGTTGGGCCTTATGTTCATTTTCTCTTTTCAACACCCTGAATTATCATCGTTTACATCCATTTTTCTAAAAATACTCCAATGTTCATCTTTATGGGCTAGAAAATAATTTTATTTAGATGAGAAAAAATTAAAATTATTATTTTAAGAGGTTAATTAGTTTTTCATGATTATTTCAACCTTAAAATAATGTTTACCTCTTTTATCTAGAAGTCTTGATAAATATTTCCCAAAAGGGAGAATACTAAATGGTGTATCCTCCTCTACACACCGTTGGATGCAAGATTTGCTAAAGGCCACAAAAATGAATAAGTCCATTGTAGATAACTCTATTCAACTGATTACTACAAATCATAAACTTTGAGATATTCTCATATTCTTTGCTTTGATCATAACAATTGACATTTTCCATCATCATTCATCTTTGGATCAGAGACTTCATACATATTCTATACTTCAAAAGTATATTATTACTTTGCACAACTTTATTAATATTCGTCAAAACTCCAAGCTGTAAAGCATACCTGCAAAACATTTAGGGCTTCACCTTTGGTGCTCATATCTTCATCGGCCTAGGTGCATTAGATACTGAAGATCTAATGTTGTTTCCTTTAGATCTTTTCAACTTATCAAAACAAAAAGATTCTAAGTGACCTATTATTTTACAATGGGTACACTTATATAGTGAACGCTTCTTTCCCTTATGATCTATGTATTTTCTTCTAAATTATATACCATTTTTATTTACAGGGGATATTTAACTTGATAAAATTTGGTCAAGTTGCTTTTTCTCTTGAGTAAACTTTCCTAGGATTTCACGTAGATCAATAACTTATTTTATAAGAGAGTCACATTATTTACATTCCTTTTTGAATTCCTAATATTAGTTGTCATACCCTAATTTATATTCCTAAGATCTCATATCATTTTGTATCATTTCATACCATCAAAATTAAAAACTTGGTTGCTTTTTAACCTTCATCTCTCTAAGTCTTGCCTTGGAAGAGATCATCAAGCACCTTCTTTGAGTATCTATTTTTTGTGTTTAAAAACTTTATGTTATACTAACCACTAATCAAATGCAAAAAATATGTTTTGTTTCCTCTTATTAATTATACAAGATAGGTCTTGAATTAAGAGTATCAAGCATGGTTCCCTAACCAGGGTTTGCTTCTCCAAAGAGAAAGTGTGATCAATTGTTGATTCCAAAGGGCTTTATAATCAAATCATGTCTTCTAAATATCAAATAATAAGGTCTCAAGCATCATTCAATCTCATCTTAATCAAGAGTACCCCAAGTATTGATAGCTTATTTCTCAAGAAACTTCAATATTTCATGTGTTTATTTCCATGCCTTCTTTAACAAGTTACCTCAAGCCTTGACCAAGTTTAATCAAAGAAAATTCAAGGGAACACCATTTTGAGTTCAAATTATAACTAATATGTAGTGGGGAAAATTTGGAGATTAAGAGATTGGTTAACTTAACTCACAAAGCAAGAGTCGCCACCACACTTTATTATTTCCAAAGGAATAGGAAAATAGCGAATAAAACCCACAAAAGTTTTTAAAGTAAAAACTAAATAACTAAAGATCTAGGTACATGGTTTGGTTATGCAAAATAAAGATGTTAGCACCCTAAACATATGTGGTACTCCACAGGAACCTCTTTGAAAATCCGTGTATTAGGCTAAAAAGAGTTGTTTGCAAAAAGTTTGTGGAGGTGAGAAAAGAAAATGGTTTTTAAGATTTTGATTCGGCAAGAATTCAAGAGCCTCGTGCCTACGTATCTCTGAAGTGCAATGAAGAAATCCGAACCTCATAGTTCTTCTAAAAATGAATAAAATTATTTGTTGGTTAATTTTAAACAGATAGAAATTTTGTCATCTTAAGGAGAATACTCAACCAAATATCCATAAACATGAGAATGGTGGATCTTTGCATCACAATGAAAGAAGGGCTCCAACTTAGATAAATATCAACAATTATGCCACTAGCGATTTCAAGTGGACAATATTCAACATCATATAAATCAAGGTTATGGACATGGGAGAATTACATCTCAACTATGGAGATGACTCATGTCTAATCTTAAGAAAAGTTTTAAAATAAAAAGGCAAAATGGAAAAATGGTTTGATTGAGTTTTTATGTTTTTTTTTGTCTTTGGAGAAAAGAATTTGACTTTGATTAAGTGGATTAAGTTTTTATTAAGAAAAAGGTTTTAAAAATGCACTTGACAAAGTCAAGATTTTTAATGAAAGTGGTTGAAGTTTTAAAAACAAGAAGGTTTTAAAAGGGGGAGAAGATTTGAAAATTGAAGAAGATGGGAAATATATGAAGGGACTATCCTAAAGCATAAAGTAAAAGTTAAGGTATAAAAGGTCTAACCAAACGGGAAGAAAACTCTTGATAATAAGTCAACATATGCACTAATTCTCTTTGAATTTAAGCCAACACACAAGCAATTAATAAGCATCAAATTAAAATTGGTGCCTCATGTGCAAGCTCAAGGTCTCAACATCAAATGAATCACATAGAGTACAAATGACTTCACATGCATCAGATGAACTTGATCTCTCAGATGAAAACTTGCATCAGATGAATTGTAAAGTAACACCTGCACATAGAAAAGTTCCAATCAAATAGGCAAAAACACAACCAAAATTTCAGATGAAGGCTAAGGTCACAAGGTCCAGATAGAAAGTCCAGGTCAAGGTTCTAACCTGGGTCCAAAGTTCTAAATCCTCCATAAATTGAGGAGAGTAAACATAGTCCAAGAGAGAGCTATTAAGTCTTTTAATGTTTAAGCCTTTATTAATGTATTTAAAGAAAGAAGAAAGATGCTCAAGGAGCAAACGAAAAATAGCATAAACTAAAGTGCTCGAGAAGCAAAAGAAAAATGGCATAAAATAAAGGCAAGAAAGTAAAATGACAAAATGGTAAAGATGTTAAAAGTAAATGGCATAAAGTAAATTGTGGGAAATTTAAATGATAGAAAAGTAAAGATGCATAAATTAAATGTTAATACAATTGATCACTTAGAGGTAGATTTGAAATGGTGAAAGTTCATCAGGTGCCAATCCAAAGTCAACTGAACAAAGATGAATCAATCACCATCCAATTAATCAAAAAGAAAGAGATGGAGCAGAGATAACTTGAACAAGAATGTAAATCTCAAATTGGATTAAAGCATGGATCAAGTTATCATCAACATCATTCATCCATTTTGGTGGATTAGGATTTTCACCCCATCAACATCCAAGATCTAATGAGGTTGATGAAACTTATGATCAACTAAGCTAATATCCAAGGACATCCAGTCAATAAAGTCAAACAAAAATTAAAATGCAATAAAGCAATTAAAAATGCATGGAAAAGGAATTTTAAATTTATTTTTAAATGGAAATAAATGGTAAAATATCAAATTCTAATCAAAACATCAAATAAAAATTAAGTGAGACCATGGAAAAATCAGAAATAGTTTATAATATCTTTATAAACTTTTTGGTGATTTTTAGAAGAAGAAAACTATTTTTAAACTAATTAAAATCAAGAAAACAAATGAAAATCATAAAAAATAGAAAATATTAAAATAAAATTCTAAAAAAATACACCAAGTCAGAAATAATGAAAATTATTTTTGTGAATTTTTTGGTATTTTTGAAATAGAAATGAAGGAGAAATGAATTTGTAAAGGTTAAATCAATTAAAACAAAAAATATGAAAATAAAATGAAATCAGAAAAAAAGATGCTGGATCTAGCTTCATTAAAATACGTGGTTGATCCAAAGGCAGAGAGATTGATACATACGATTGAAATTAAATAAGAAAATTACATGAGATCAAGTTTAAACAAGCCAGTCAGATTAAAGCATTTGTCCACACGTTATTGGTCCAGAGGGAAGATGGCACTATTCATCATCTTCAACCTCGGTTTCTCTCTATTAGAGCACAAAACTGGCATCAACAGAAGCTTTATGATAAGATGAATCTAACCATGCCTTTAGAAAGAATTTATTCAAATTATGCTATGGATAATCTTGAAAAAACCAGAAAACTTTTGAAAATGAAAATTCAAATGAAATGCTTAAAATGATGAATCAATGAAAACTAAAGGATGCATAAGCATCAGCAAAGCAAGGACTACATCGTGGAATTTTAAATTGTTCAAAATGGAACTCCAAACTACCTTGATGAAGTTTGTTGAAACTACTCTGAAACTTGACTTGGCTAGTGTTGTACCCCAAAATTTGCCCTCCCATATTCATCAAGAATTGTCAAAGTCAAGGTCACAAAAGTCCCCAAGGGTTGTGCAGCTCAACTGTCTCCTAGACAGTCAAAACTAGGGTTTGAGTTCTGGTCAAGCAAATGAACTTCTCAAAGGCCCAGTCAAGTCTCATATGCCTACAAATGTGGTCAAGCATCCTCATGTCAAGTTCCAAGGCATTCAGCTCAAAATTGCACAGTCAAAACCCTAAATTGCACTACAGTCAACTGTAGGGGCAAAATGGTCATTTGGCAGTCAAAAGTTCAAATTTTTGGTCAATATACCATTTTGAAGCCACAAACATCATTTGATCAATGCTTGATCATGATTCTCAAAATTTGGCTCAGAAATCATCAAAGATGCAAAAGTTACTATATTTGGACAGCTGAAAAAGTCAACTGAAATTGACCAGGGCATAACTTTCACATGGATTATCAGAAAAATTCCATCCAAAGCTCATTTTGAAGAGAAAGACATTTCCTACAATTCATCTTCATGTTCCAAGTCCAAGAAATGCTCTCACAAAAAGTTATCAATTTCAACATTATAGGTCATTTTCAAAAGTCAACAAAAAGGGACTTTAAGTCAAAGGCCATAACTTGAGATTGGTAAATCAAAATGACATGGGACCAAAGACATTGGTTAAAGGACTCAAAGACCTTTCCAAAATGTCCAAGAACATGTGAAAAGCTTAAAAATTGACCAAGTTATGCCTTGTGGAAGTTGGGAAATTTTTGGAAATTTTTGAAAGTCAACATTGATGCAAAAGGCCTAAAAATGCAAATGGGCCCATTTATCTTCCAAATTTCTTCATGCCAAGCCTATGCACGACCACTAGGCCCAAAGGGAAGTATTCTCATATTTTTTAATTATTTATTTGAATTAATATTAATTTATATTCATTTAAATGATTTTAATTCATGAAAAATATAACCTTAACCTAAAAAATCTTTTTATGCACATTATAAGGTTAATATTTCGTGCTTAAATGATTAGGGCAAGTTTTGATGAGATTGGATCATGATTGAATAAAAACAACATGAAAAAGATATGAAAAAAGATCCATGAAATCAAATATTGAAATTCATCAATGCCCAAGATTTTGTCTAGTTTTATTGACCTAAATCACTCCATATATGATCAGCATCACAACCCTAATGATCCAAGACTGGAAAAGCTGCGCTCATACACAATACACAAACTTGAAAATTTTCCAAGAATTCAAAAACTGAATTCAGAGTTCAAGGGCGATTCACACTCTAATCTTGATCCCCTTAGTTTCCTTGGTTGATTCTGAGCGTATACCAATCAAGAACTACAATCAGAACTTCAAAAAACTGGTAGTTTGAACTCACCCTGTACCAAGAAAAATTCTTTATCGTGTAGCATGATGCAAGCATAATTATGCATTTTTATTTATGTATTCATACTCATGATGATATTCCTGAACTAACCATTATATTTGATTGAGTTTTCATGCCATCCACGCGATTCCGCCATTAACAAACATTAGGGTTTCAGGTTTCCCAAATTGGGGGTTTCATAATCAGGTAAAATTAGGGTTCAAGATGGCCAGGGTTGGACTCAGCACCTCCAGACGATGAGGACTGAACCCTCGCGATGGATTTATGTTCCATATATGGCTAATCGCTATTTTCTGGAAAACCCCCTAACGCAACACTGCAAAACCGTTGCTTATTAGTTGTGTTTTTACAGGGATGAAGATGATGACGTCGTGTCACGCTGGGACTGGCCAGTTTAAATCACCGCGCGTTCTTTTTTGTTTTAGTGACCATTAACCAATTTGTCTTTATATTATTTAAACGCTATTATATATTAATAATGTGCGCTCAGCTCAATTGGCAGGTGTCCATGCATGTAATCTCCTAGACCTGGGTTCGAACCCCAGGTCTCATACTTTCTCCATAATATTTTTTCCTTCAAATTCAGGTGTAACGCTCATGCTATGACTCATGATATACCCCCAAATCCAAGCGCACAGGTGTCTAGAAGATGCAGATTAAGGGCTCAGATTCCAGGCCTATCATGCAGCAAGTCAATGCACTAGCACCTAATCCAAGAAGTCAACGAATTCAATACAAGTGGGCCAGAAATCATCAAGCCTGAACCCCCAAAATTGGGTTTACCCCCCCCCTGGTTTGCATTAGTTTCTAATTTTCTTTTATGTTTTATTTTATTTTCAATTATTTGATCATTTGTTTTATTATCTTAAATTAACTAATTATTTTTTGACAAAAAAATATAAAAACCTCAAAAATACAGAAAAGACCTCAAAAATATTTATTTTATAATAATTATTGTCGTAAATAAATTAATATGTCAATATTTAGTGTAATTAGGTTTTAATTCCAATTTCTTTTTAATAAAAATCCAAAGAATGTAGAATTAGGTTAATTGCTACTTTTTATTACTTTTAATATTTTTTCCTTTTTTAGAATAATAATAATTACTTATTTATTTATTTTCCTATTTAAATTGTACATAAATTTTAGGTTAATTTAGGTCATATTTTAATTCTTTCTTAATAAATAAAAAATATTAGAATTTAGGGTTTGCCGTTTAGTTTAATTTTAATTAACTTCCTTTTTTATTAAATCTAAAAAATACCAAAAAAAAAGCATTTAATCATTTAACTTTTAATTCTCATTAATTTTTAATATTTTGCAAAAGGGTCCAACGCCCATTATTTTAATCATTTAATTTCGCGCGTTTATTTTATTGCCTATTATAATTTTGTAACTACCCCGAAGCCTTGTAATTTATTTCTTGCACTTTCATTTTACTTCGCTTTATTTATTTTCCGCTAAATCGGGTCCTGGTTAATTTTGGCGATGTGGACCCGCGCCATTTGTAATAGTCGTAGATTTATTTCCTCGCAAAATATTAACTGTTAATCAAGCATGAAAGAATGTATGGCAATAATTAAAATCAAGCGTAGAACACGACAAACATGACAAGACAAATAAACTGAAACATGACACACAATTCGCACACACCACCCCTAGGGTACACCTCACTGTTGCCTTTCGAAAGGTGGTCGTCGAGTAGAAAACGTCTTAGTAAGTCCTCATGATCCGGGAACCTGGCATGAGGGTAGCTTCTAAGGTGTCTTCCCATTGCTCTGGTGATCACCATGTCCCGAACTTCGAATTGACCCGAACACCTCCAACGGTGGTGCTACCTACCTCTCAATGGTGGGATGGCACTACTTTAAAGGACATTTACACAGACGAATTCCTTAGGGTAGGTAGGTTCTCAAGGATACTTGCTCTAAATTTCAAACAAATCAAAATCTTTTCACACCAACACTTTTCAAAAGCTTTCAAAACAAAAACTTTTCAAACACTCTGACGTATGAGTCGATCTGAAACCTTTTTCAAAAGAAACTTTTTAACCCACATTGAAAAGCAAACACACAAATTGAAAACACATTGAGCAAGTACCTAAGAGCCCATGGATAACCATGGATAGAAAGGGTGCTAACACCTTCCCTTTCTATAACCTACCTCCCGAACCGAGAGCAATCTCTTTAAGGAATTTTTCTGTGCTTTTGTCCTTTCCATTTGGAGAAAATAAAAGACGGTGGCGACTCTTGCTTACCGCGACATTTCGCGAACCAGCGTTAAACAGTCAGTTCCAGATCCACCGATCACAGAACTGGCGACTCTGCTGGGGATTTAAAAAAGTGAGGTGTACCTTAGGGCTAGCTTATAACTATGTTTTCAATTGTTTTCCTTGCTTGCTTTATTATTGTGGGACTGTCTTGGGAGTTCTATAGATCCTAACCCGGATCTGGGGATACCTTCTTAGAAAGTAGCAACAAGGCTGTGAGGGAACTGTGCGGGGTATACCGACATGGTTGAAACAGTCTGCTACGTTGATGTGGCACTTTGGTGTGTACCGGTAACCCTTGAGTTCAGTCAAGGAGAGTACGGGGCCTCCGCGTGGTGTCGTGAAGCATCAACAGACCTTAGGAACCTTAATTGAACTATCTTGGCCTCTTTAGGGTAGTGAGATAACTGACTTTGGTGCAGTCCGAGGTTGGTTGATACTCGATACTACGCTCAATTGAGGGTTGCTTTCCTGGAATATTTCGGTCGCCAGTTCAGTGGCTAAATCGAAACGATGAACAATGAAAGCAATCCCGTGATATTGGGAACCTTAGAACCCGGTTACTTTGATTAGGACAGGTATGAACCCACCAACTTCAAGAGGGTACTACCCAGACCCCATGCTGGCCCAAACCTAAGGGCTCTCTCTTGCGTGACTTGTGTGCCTTCGTACTTGATTATCTGCATGCTTATGACCTAACACTTGTTTCTTGCAGGTTTTGTTTCAGTCCTTAATTGGGACTCATAACAGGGTTACTTACATTACCCCATGCATAGCATAACATCATACCATTGCATGCATCCTGCATACATCCTAACCCATTTCAAGGATCTCAAGGGCTTGTGATGCAGGTCAGGATAAATCAAATATCTAGCCAGGGGCAGAGGGGATTTATTTTCCTCTAGCCAAGGTTGTCAGGGGCTATGACCCACTGGATATGGTGAGCCTTTGACCCTTGAGGAAGGATTTTCTACAACAGGAAGTTTCTTCAATCAAGTTACCGGTTTTCAACTCTAACAAGTTTCTCTGTTTATCCCGCGAGATCCTTGAAATCATTGCATGCATGTCATACATCTCATTGCATTGCAGGTATCCCTTTGACAGGTTGCTTACCCTTATCCGCTGTTTATTTCAGCCGATCGTCATGAATCCTGGATCATCAGCTGAACAGTCCATCAAGGATCTCCAGGATCAGAACGCCCAGTTCCAAGAGCTGATCCTGAATTTGACCCAGGGGCAACAGGACCTGAAGGCTCTGCTTTTGAAGAAGGACAAGAAAAAGAAGAGGACTGTTCTGTTCAGCCCTAGACGCAGATTTGGGAATACACCACAAGTTGAAGCTGAAAGGACAACCCCATCTGTGGGGAAAAGCAGTCATGAGAGAGAGGTTCCCAGTCCAGTGGTCTCCGACAACGAGACAGATTTTGATGAAGAGCAGTACCCTCCTGCTGATGACAGATACAAGCAACTGGAGGACAGAATGAAAGCTATGGAGGTTCAACAGGTACCTGGGCTGGATTTCGGAGATCTGGGTTTGTCGACTGGTGTGATTATCCCACATAAATTCAAAGCTCCAACCTTTTCCAAATATGACGGGGCATCCTGTCCCAAGCTGCATTTGAGGTCCTATGTTCGAAAGATTCAGCCGTACTCTGCGGACAAGAATCTATGGATCCACTTCTTCCAGGAGAGTCTTTCAGGGACTCATCTCGAATGGTTCTATCAGCTGGATGGGACCAAAGTTCGTAACTGGGAGGAGCTGGCTACTGCTTTCTACAAGCAGTATCAGTATAATGCCGACCTTGCCCCCACACGTACCCAACTCCAGGGTATGTCGTTAGGTGCAAGTGAAGGTTTTAAAGAGTACGCGCAGAAGTGGAGAGACCTGGCTGGCAGGGTGCAGCCACCTTTGACTGATCGAGAGTTAGTGGACATGTTCTTGGGGACCCTATCCGGGCCGTTCTTCAACCACCTCATTGGTAACTCATCTGCTGGATTTACCGACCTCATCCTGACCGGCGAAAGAATTGAAGCTGGTATCAAGAGCGGGAAAATTCAAGAGGCCACACCTTCGGATATTCATAAAAAGCCTTACACGGGAAAGAAGGAATCTAATGCTGCATACGGTCAAAAGGATCGCCGTGATCAACATGCAGGGGCAGTCATGATCTCTGGTTCTGCGCCACGCCGTCAACCACAAAGGGGAAACCAGCAAAGGCCGGACGGGCCTAAAAGGCAGTTCACCAATATTAACATGCCATGGTCGCAAGCACTGCAACATATGTTGAAGATGAACCTGATTGCAGTGATCAACCCTCCTGCCAATCCTAAGACCTCCTCTCCTAGCTACAATCCAGAAGCCAGATGCGCTTATCACTCCGATAGCCCGGGGCACGATACTGAAGACTGTTGGGCACTAAAGTACAAAATTCAGAACATGATCGATGCCAAAGAGATCGAGTTCGAGCCTGCTGAGACTCCCAACGTGATCAATGCTCCATTGCCAAAACATGGCTAGGATTGAGAAATATTTTGTTCATTTGAATTCAAGTTGTATTTTTCCTTTCTTGTTCAGATAAACAATTATGATGTTAAACTCTTTTATTTCATGAATGCATTACACATGTCTGTCTTGATTAATTATGTTTACTATGCTTAAAACTGCTTTCATATTTTTGCAATGGTCAACTCTTAAGTGAAAATTCTAAACCTCTTGAGGGAGGATGACGAAAACGATACCACGATCTTTACAGTATGCTTTTGAACAAACCCCGCTGATGAGGTACAGGCATTGTTTCAACCCCTAAACACTGGAGTTATAAGGATGATAATCCCTCGTTAACCCCCCCTGAGCCAAAGAAGTAGGAGTTTTATTTTCGAAAATTAAACCCTTAACCATAACCCGGGGCAGGGTAGTCTTCTCAGTTGTTCCAAGTGCATGACGAATGGCACCGAAAGGATCTTTACAAAACGAACAAAGACAGTGATGGTTCAGAACAATCAAAAGGACAGGCAGTCATTATCAAAAAAAAAAAAAAAAATTCATAAATGAAAAGCCCAAAAAGTCCAAACATACAAAGGGGACTTATGAAACTGGGACATCCCGCTGACTGTAATCCCAAAAAGGAAACAGTTCAGGCAAAAAAAAAAAAAAAGAGAAAGGGATAACAAAAATCAAGAAAGAGGTCTTACAAACCCTCAACAAAAAAGGAATGACTGCCTATTTCAAAATAAGTCATCAACATCTGAACCATCATTGGAACATCAGAGCAAAGACTCAAACAAGGTCTAACGTATGATCAACTGAGTTTAGGTTTGGAGAACATCACGAAGAGCGGGTGGGTACAAATAATTTGAGCCTTTATCCTTTTGTTTCTTAAACCGTGAACCAGGCCACGATACAACCCTTAAAAGTCCTAGCTGAAGCATGGGTTAGTTCGAAAGCATACTGTTACGAAGGTATCCTGACTCCTGAAGGTTTGCTGAAAAATATTGAGTTGACATCGCACTATATTACAAAAATGCATTTTCAAAATTCAAGACAGACATAGACTGTTGCATTCTTAAAATAACTTTGTTTGCATATGACTATTTGTTTGAACAGCAGGGAAATTCGCACGATGAACACCTTGTGAACAGAAGTACCTCCAATCAAGGGGCACAGTAGGAGCATTGCCCATTACCTGGGGCATGGCAAAATACTTCCAACAGGGGCAACTCCCTACATTCGGAGAGCGTGGACATAGTCGAAAAATACTGCGCATAATCAAAGACCCGCTAGGTTGACACGCCTAGGCAAAAATAAGGGCTTCCCGTCGAACCAAAAGGGTTCGGGCAAAACGAGGGATGAAATGAAAAAAAACTGTACACCCGGCAAGTCGAAAACCTGAAAAGGCGGCTTGGGCAAAAATGGGTATCCCGGTGGACTGAAAACCCGAAAGGGCGGTCCAGGCAAAAGATAGGGATCAAAGCGTACGACTATGTCCCGGCATCTCGAAGATTTGTCAATCACCCACACAGGTATCCTCTTCCCTCATCTCCGAAACAGGGGCAATAATGAGTTATCCAGGCGATCCAATTGCTCTGTCAACCAAAGTACAAAGGAAAGATCAACATAAGGATGATCACCATCTACCTTCATAAATTCCAGATCGTGGGTTAAACGTCCGAGACCAAACAGGACAATTATCCACTTAATCAAAATCATGCAACCCAACACCGGTTTCTGCTCAACCTTCAGACAAAGTCATACACAGACTCCTCCTCCATAAGATGACCTAACCCCGGTTCATCAAGAAGTTTTACACAAACTTATCCCGAAGCAACCTTACCCCGGTTCCTCCAGAAGTTTTTACACAAACTTATCCCGAAGCAACCTTACCCCGGTTCCTCCAGAAGTTTTTACACAAACTTATCCCGAAGCAACCTTACCCCGGTTCCTCCAGAAGTTTTTACACAAACTTATCCAAGTAACCTAACCCCGGTTCCTCCAAGAGTCTTACATGGACCTATCTCAAGATGACCTAACCCCGGTTCATCAAAGTTTTTACACAAACTTATCCAAGTAACCTAACCCCGGTTCCTCACGAAGTCTTACATGGACCTATCTCAAGATGACCTAACCCCGGTTCATCAAAGTTTTTACACAAACTTATCCAAGTAACCTAACCCCGGTTCCTCCAAGAGTCTTACACGGATCTGTCTCAAGGTAACCTAACCCCGGTTCCCCCAGAAGTCTCACAGGGACTCGTCTCCAGTAACCTTACCCCGGTTCGTCAAGAAATCTCACATGGATTTACCCCAAGGTAACCTAACCCCGGTTCCTCTAGAAGTCTTACATGGATTTTAGTTCAAGATAATCTCACCCCGATTCATCAAAAAGTTTTACATGAACTTACCTCACCAAGCAACCCTACACAGGTTCTCCCTTTCCAAAGACGAAGTTTTACACGAACTCATCATCAAAGTAACCCTACCCAGGTTCCTTCTCCATTTCAGATGCGGTTTTACACGAGCTCATCAGCAGGCAACCCTACATAGGTTCCCTCTTTCAACCTACAGCATTACAGTTCAAAATCTCCCCAGGAGAATCCAATTCAGTTCCCCAGGAAAAGTTGAAATCCATATCCCCGAGCAGTAAGCTTATCCCCAGTAGATTCTGGAAGCTTATCCCTCGCGGAGCACGAACGCGTCGTCCCGGCTTGATTTAAAGAGTTATTTCCGTAACAGGATATAACTGGGTTATCCTCAGCCAAAAACCACGGAAAGAGCGTCCTCGGCAAAATATCTTCTTACCCCCAGCGAAGTCTGTCGACACTTCCGGCACAGCAAGGTATCCCCAGCGGAGTTATCTTCATCAATCCAACAAAGCATCGTTATCCCCACAGAGTAGCACTTCCCAGCATGATCGCTAGAGTATCTTTCCTCCCGCAGAATTATTTCATTTACCAAGTTTATTCCTCAACGGAGTCATCTTCTCCTACCGGTATTCTTGCCGTCATTACCCCCAGCGGAGGCAAATTTATTCTCAACATCAGCCCAGGATATGGCTTCCCGGCACCCGTCAAGGATTTATTTTCCTAGACGAAAACATACACGAATCATCACATACATCATTGTAGCATGCATAACGTATTGCATCATACAAGTCTCCTTTATATTGATAACATCATTACTTGATCCATATCATGCATCGCATATAACTGACCTTTACCTTTCAGGAAAGATGCAGTTGAAATTCTCAAACATATTTCAAGGATTTCTCTAGTCCAGTTAAATCGACTCCAAACAGATTTTTCTGATAAAGACTCAGTAGAAGTTATGGTCCCCTCTCCAACGGCGTGTAAGGTGGTAATTCCTTTTTCAAGATGTTTTCCTCTCCGACGATGAGCGTGAGGTGATATTCTTTTGTGGTCCCCTCTCCGACGGTGAGCGTGAGGTGGTAATTCCTTTTTCAAGATGTTTTCCTCTCCGACGATGAGCGTGAGGTGATAGTCTTTTGTGGTTCCCTCTCCAACGGCGTGTGAGGTGGTAATTCCTTTTTCAGATGTTTCCCTCTCCGGCATGAGCGTGAGGTGATATTCTCTTATGGTCCCCTCTCCAACGGCGTGTGAGGTGGTAATTCCTTCTTCAAATGTTTCCCTCTCCGGCATGAGCGTGAGGTGACATTTCCTTCCAGATTATAATTTCCTATAGTTCCCTCTCCAACGTGAGTGAGGTAACTCCCCTTGAGATTATAATGTCCTTTGATTCTCTTCCCGACACTACAAAGATGGTAATTCTCACCAAGATTTTTCTCAACGAGCGTTGTTGAAGTTAAAATCACCCAAGGTTCACTTATCATTCAGGCTAAGGCAGTAACCATCCCTGGTTCATTCATCAACGTTTGAAGCTCCAGATCCAGCTCCTGTAACCAATCAGGACATATCTATGTCAAGCATCTAAAATTAGCCCCTGCGACGTGTCAGGTACTCATTTTTTCTGTTTTGCAGGTATGCAGGTTCTCGCTAAGGGATCTCCTATGCGATCAACATCCAGATGGCATCTATAAGCCCATCATCCTATCCAGCAATCTCTAAATGGCATCTATAAGCCCATTCCCTCATCGTCACTGTCACTATATGAGCGCAAATTTCTGGGCACTTTAGTGTTCAATCATCTTCTACCCTCGGATTACGAAAGGCACGTCAGCCAATCTGCATCCTCAGGTCTAAGAAAATTGAACAGGGGCAACTGTTGTACCCCAAAATTTGCCCTCCCATATTCATCAAGAATTGTCAAAGTCAAGGTCACAAAAGTCCCCAAGGGTTGTGCAGCTCAACTGTCTCCTAGACAGTCAAAACTAGGGTTTGAGTTCTGGTCAAGCAAATGAACTTCTCAAAGGCCCAGTCAAGTCTCATATGCCTACAAATGTGGTCAAGCATCCTCATGTCAAGTTCCAAGGCATTCAGCTCAAAATTGCACAGTCAAAACCCTAAATTGCACTACAGTCAACTGTAGGGGCAAAATGGTCATTTGGCAGTCAAAAGTTCAAATTTTTGGTCAATATACCATTTTGAAGCCACAAACATCATTTGATCAATGCTTGATCATGATTCTCAAAATTTGGCTCAGAAATCATCAAAGATGCAAAAGTTACTATATTTGGACAGCTGAAAAAGTCAACTGAAATTGACCAGGGCATAACTTTCACATGGATTATCAGAAAAATTCCATCCAAAGCTCATTTTGAAGAGAAAGACATTTCCTACAATTCATCTTCATGTTCCAAGTCCAAGAAATGCTCTCACAAAAAGTTATCAATTTCAACATTATAGGTCATTTTCAAAAGTCAACAAAAAGGGACTTTAAGTCAAAGGCCATAACTTGAGATTGGTAAATCAAAATGACATGGGACCAAAGACATTGGTTAAAGGACTCAAAGACCTTTCCAAAATGTCCAAGAACATGTGAAAAGCTTAAAAATTGACCAAGTTATGCCTTGTGGAAGTTGGGAAATTTTTGGAAATTTTTGAAAGTCAACATTGATGCAAAAGGCCTAAAAATGCAAATGGGCCCATTTATCTTCCAAATTTCTTCATGCCAAGCCTATGCACGACCACTAGGCCCAAAGGGAAGTATTCTCATATTTTTTAATTATTTATTTGAATTAATATTAATTTATATTCATTTAAATGATTTTAATTCATGAAAAATATAACCTTAACCTAAAAAATCTTTTTATGCACATTATAAGGTTAATATTTCGTGCTTAAATGATTAGGGCAAGTTTTGATGAGATTGGATCATGATTGAATAAAAACAACATGAAAAAGATATGAAAAAAGATCCATGAAATCAAATATTGAAATTCATCAATGCCCAAGATTTTGTCTAGTTTTATTGACCTAAATCACTCCATATATGATCAGCATCACAACCCTAATGATCCAAGACTGGAAAAGCTGCGCTCATACACAATACACAAACTTGAAAATTTTCCAAGAATTCAAAAACTGAATTCAGAGTTCAAGGGCGATTCACACTCTAATCTTGATCCCCTTAGTTTCCTTGGTTGATTCTGAGCGTATACCAATCAAGAACTACAATCAGAACTTCAAAAAACTGGTAGTTTGAACTCACCCTGTACCAAGAAAAATTCTTTATCGTGTAGCATGATGCAAGCATAATTATGCATTTTTATTTATGTATTCATACTCATGATGATATTCCTGAACTAACCATTATATTTGATTGAGTTTTCATGCCATCCACGCGATTCCGCCATTAACAAACATTAGGGTTTCAGGTTTCCCAAATTGGGGGTTTCATAATCAGGTAAAATTAGGGTTCAAGATGGCCAGGGTTGGACTCAGCACCTCCAGACGATGAGGACTGAACCCTCGCGATGGATTTATGTTCCATATATGGCTAATCGCTATTTTCTGGAAAACCCCCTAACGCAACACTGCAAAACCGTTGCTTATTAGTTGTGTTTTTACAGGGATGAAGATGATGACGTCGTGTCACGCTGGGACTGGCCAGTTTAAATCACCGCGCGTTCTTTTTTGTTTTAGTGACCATTAACCAATTTGTCTTTATATTATTTAAACGCTATTATATATTAATAATGTGCGCTCAGCTCAATTGGCAGGTGTCCATGCATGTAATCTCCTAGACCTGGGTTCGAACCCCAGGTCTCATACTTTCTCCATAATATTTTTTCCTTCAAATTCAGGTGTAACGCTCATGCTATGACTCATGATATACCCCCAAATCCAAGCGCACAGGTGTCTAGAAGATGCAGATTAAGGGCTCAGATTCCAGGCCTATCATGCAGCAAGTCAATGCACTAGCACCTAATCCAAGAAGTCAACGAATTCAATACAAGTGGGCCAGAAATCATCAAGCCTGAACCCCCAAAATTGGGTTTACCCCCCCCCTGGTTTGCATTAGTTTCTAATTTTCTTTTATGTTTTATTTTATTTTCAATTATTTGATCATTTGTTTTATTATCTTAAATTAACTAATTATTTTTTGACAAAAAAATATAAAAACCTCAAAAATACAGAAAAGACCTCAAAAATATTTATTTTATAATAATTATTGTCGTAAATAAATTAATATGTCAATATTTAGTGTAATTAGGTTTTAATTCCAATTTCTTTTTAATAAAAATCCAAAGAATGTAGAATTAGGTTAATTGCTACTTTTTATTACTTTTAATATTTTTTCCTTTTTTAGAATAATAATAATTACTTATTTATTTATTTTCCTATTTAAATTGTACATAAATTTTAGGTTAATTTAGGTCATATTTTAATTCTTTCTTAATAAATAAAAAATATTAGAATTTAGGGTTTGCCGTTTAGTTTAATTTTAATTAACTTCCTTTTTTATTAAATCTAAAAAATACCAAAAAAAAAGCATTTAATCATTTAACTTTTAATTCTCATTAATTTTTAATATTTTGCAAAAGGGTCCAACGCCCATTATTTTAATCATTTAATTTCGCGCGTTTATTTTATTGCCTATTATAATTTTGTAACTACCCCGAAGCCTTGTAATTTATTTCTTGCACTTTCATTTTACTTCGCTTTATTTATTTTCCGCTAAATCGGGTCCTGGTTAATTTTGGCGATGTGGACCCGCGCCATTTGTAATAGTCGTAGATTTATTTCCTCGCAAAATATTAACTGTTAATCAAGCATGAAAGAATGTATGGCAATAATTAAAATCAAGCGTAGAACACGACAAACATGACAAGACAAATAAACTGAAACATGACACACAATTCGCACACACCACCCCTAGGGTACACCTCACTGTTGCCTTTCGAAAGGTGGTCGTCGAGTAGAAAACGTCTTAGTAAGTCCTCATGATCCGGGAACCTGGCATGAGGGTAGCTTCTAAGGTGTCTTCCCATTGCTCTGGTGATCACCATGTCCCGAACTTCGAATTGACCCGAACACCTCCAACGGTGGTGCTACCTACCTCTCAATGGTGGGATGGCACTACTTTAAAGGACATTTACACAGACGAATTCCTTAGGGTAGGTAGGTTCTCAAGGATACTTGCTCTAAATTTCAAACAAATCAAAATCTTTTCACACCAACACTTTTCAAAAGCTTTCAAAACAAAAACTTTTCAAACACTCTGACGTATGAGTCGATCTGAAACCTTTTTCAAAAGAAACTTTTTAACCCACATTGAAAAGCAAACACACAAATTGAAAACACATTGAGCAAGTACCTAAGAGCCCATGGATAACCATGGATAGAAAGGGTGCTAACACCTTCCCTTTCTATAACCTACCTCCCGAACCGAGAGCAATCTCTTTAAGGAATTTTTCTGTGCTTTTGTCCTTTCCATTTGGAGAAAATAAAAGACGGTGGCGACTCTTGCTTACCGCGACATTTCGCGAACCAGCGTTAAACAGTCAGTTCCAGATCCACCGATCACAGCTAGGGAGACTCAGTGCACCTCAAGACTTGATTTTAGTTATGTTAGCTTCAAGGAAGATTAGAGAAGCTCAAGGAATCGAGAGTTTGGATTCAGCAAGCTTCTAAGTATGAAAATAAACTTGGAGCATTTGAGCTTTGGGAGTGAGTTTGACAGGGTAAGTTTGGATATCAAAAGATTTTCAAATGATGAGGATTGAGCCTCTATTTATAGGAGAAGCAAAAGGAATATTGAGGAGGGGTGGAATGATCAGCAATGATGCAATTCGTGTGCACCCTCAGGGCTTGAAAAGTGTGACCTTCAAATGCTCAAAACTCAGCTAATTCATGCGTTTTGGATGTTAAACAACTTCTAGAAACTTTGAAAACTTGATTAGGAACGAAAATGAACCTTAATTTGGCCTTTAATTGGAATTAGAGTAATTCAAAAATCTAACCAAAGTGAAAACTTCAGTCCCAAGTAACCATTTTCAAACTCATTGGGCATCATGCACAAGAGGCTTTTCGATTCCATTCTTTTTGAAATTGGTAAACAACATCATGATGAACACAATGTGCTAAGAAAGTATTGATTCTGAAGCTTGTGTCAATTTATGGCATGCTGAAATTGGAAAAAAAACTCTGACTTCACAAACTTAAAAAATTCTAAGTTAAAATGACCTATAATGACTTGTAATCTATCAATGAGTTCCATGGCCTTCCAAGAAAAATTAGATCTTGACCATTGAATATAACTTATAGAGGGAATCAAGGAGAGAGTTATTCAAAAATAATGAACCTCAAATGATAAAAATTGAGTAAGTTATGATTCTTGAAAGTTGGGTAAAAATCACTTGGAAGTAGGGTAAAATTTCACTAAGTCCACAGGTGACATATGATGTCTTCAAACTTTTAATGGTCTTCCAAATATAATTATGTTAGACTACAATGACTTATCTAAAGAGGGGGTGAATAGACTCCCAATTAAAAATCACCTTTCAAAAATGGTTATTTAAAAATTTATTTGAAAAACAATGTTGAGCGGAAGGTTTTTGGATTAGATCAAAATAGTAGTCTAAACAAACTTAGTTATTGGAAACTCGGATATGCACAAACCATATGGAATTAAGATAATGATAAAATGATTCAGCATAATAATATCTCAATTAGTCGTTTAATATCAAACACAATGATTTCCTATTTCCAATGAAATTTAAACAAAAATATAGAACATTGCAATTTGTCAAACACTTTATGTGCGTTCGAATTTTCAGAATTTTTCCTTTGAGTTGTGTTGATATGAAAACCACTTATAATAAAAGTTATTATTAGCTAATCAACACACCACTTTAAACAAAACAATTGCAGAAAAATTCTTACGAGTCAATCAATCAAACAATGCTATTCGATAAATTATGTAATGAAAACAAAAGCGAGTAAAGAGATAATAGAGAGAGACACAAGGATTTGTTTACACAGTTCCCCATTTTCTCCCTCATGTGTGGGTTCGTATGCACCCAATTCTAATTTAGAATTAGGATACTTTATTACTTTGCAAAAGTATGATTATAATATAAGTGTTCAAGAGCAACCCTATAAACCATAATCGTTTGATGTTAATTCAACCCTTCTCTTCTTTTGATCTTGAATAAGACCAAGACACAATAGCATGTAAATTGATTAAACGAGTCTTTCTACTTGTAATACGGTGGGAGAACTGACTTGGTTTTGCATTTTATTGCAAATGTTGCGGATAGCAAGAGTCGCCGCTGACTTTTCTTTTATCCAATAAGGAAAGGGTGAAAAGAAAAGTAAAGACCTTCGATAATTTTCTGAGTTTGGGGGGTACGTTATGAAAAGGGAAGGTGTTAGAACCTTTTTCATCCGTAGTTATCTATGGGCTCTTAATCGCTTAGCTTAGTTTGTTTGAAATGCTTTTATGTATGTGTTTGAAAATATTTTGAAAATGCCTAAGTGTGACAAACTTTGTAATGATTTTTGTATCAGTTGAGAACGCATACAAAGTGTTTTTTTTTGAAAATATTTCAGAAGAGTATTTGTGAAAAAATATGTTTTGTTTTTGTGAGCAAGCTGTTATGAGCTATCTACCTACTCAAAGATCTTTCGTGTTATTTTCCTCCTCTTTTAGATAGTTCTACCCTACCATTATATAGTAGGAAGCCTTATCGTTGGATATGTGAGGGACAAACGTGGGTCGTCGTACAGCCATAAAGGCAACTTATAGGGTGATTTAGAAATTTTATCGTAAGGGACTAGATCATTTACCGAAGGAAACATCGAAGGTTCATCGAGGGACTACGATCTTTTGTATCGGAGGGACTTTGCTAAAGCGTCCCCACGTTCGAGGGACATGACTATTTTCCGAGGCAACAAATGAGGTTACCCTAGAGGTGCAAGTGGGAAGAGTGTATTGATTCAA
Source organism: Vicia faba (assembly GCA_948472305.1). NCBI lineage: Eukaryota > Viridiplantae > Streptophyta > Magnoliopsida > Fabales > Fabaceae > Vicia > Vicia faba. The sequence goes on along the minus strand of OX451738.1, from coordinate 120,141,942 downwards.
TTATTTTATCTTGAGATTAGGGTTTTCTAGATTGTTTTTAGTCTTGTCATATAAACCCCAATTACTAGAAGTTATAAGGAAAACAGTAAATTGCGAAAAGTAAACCTAAACTATTACAAGGCTTCGGGAAAGGGGGTACAAAACCACAAAATCGGGGGAAAAAGAAAGCAAATAAAACCCTAGTTAAACTATTACATTCTGTAGCAATTACATAATAGGAAAAATACTAAATGCGAAGATAATAAAGGTGCGCGAAAATTAGAAAATAAGAGGAAAATTATTTGAAAAACTTGATGATTAACCTAAAGTCTAATTGATTTTAACTGAAAAAACTGATTGAGTGATTAAATTAAACAAAACCTAAAGTCTAGGTCGATTTTAATTTGAGAAAGAAAACCTAAAAGAATTAAATTAGGGTTTATTAATTAAGACCTAAAATTAATTAAAACCTAAAAATTAATTAACTTAAAAATTAATTAACTTAAAAATTAAGTTAACCTTAAAATTAAATTAACCTACAAATTATATTAACTTAAAAAGAATTAGGGTTTTTTTAGAAAATGTTTTGAAAAAAAGGGTTTTTAAAAGAGTGAGAAACATAGAATTGAACAAAAATATCCAAATGAGTAGGGGTGGATGTTGAACTCACGCCCTCAACAGTTTCCAGCAGCTTGTTCACCAATAGGCCAGGCGCGCGCCTGTACTAGGATACACGTCCAACATGTTTTATAATTAACATGCAAAAAAAAGAGAAATGTGAAAAAAATTAGCAAAACTGTGGATCGAACACGTGACCTGAGGGAGGAATGACCTAGCGCGTGAATTTTAACCACTGAGGTGGTGATACATCCATTAATATAACTGAAACAATAAATATATAATATAAAGACCAATATATAGGGAGTCAAACCACCACCTCTGGTGGTCAACTCTTTCTTCTCCGGCCTAGCCTTTTTGCAAACCTGCAAAATTCAATCAAAACAAAAAGGAAAATAACCCTAATTGACTAATTAAGGTCCTACAATTTCAATGAGCATGTTAGTTTGGTCTAAAACCGCCTGTATAGTGAGATCTAAAGCTTCAAGAGCTTCGTGCCCTAACAATGACACGATCCTATTTATGTATCCAAACTTGCATGTAAGACGTTAGAAACATTCTAATAATGCATATGAATCATGCTGGCATGTTAAAAACGATTTAAATAATGCTAAACCTTAAAAATCAAAAGTCACCAACTTACCAACCAGAGTTCACGCAAGGAATGGTTCTGGGATTGCTTCATGATGGTTAAGGGTCTGTACCAACTCCTAGAAGCTTCAGGAAGATGATATAAAGCTCAAAGTTGATTGAGAATGGCTGGAGAATAGTGTCTGTCTTTGCCCTAATTCTTGAAAATTTAAGAATTTTTAGGAGTGTGCTTGAGGCAGTCTTTTTTTCGTCTTTGCATTTGATGTTGTAGGTATATATAGGACATGAGATTAGGTCAACAAAAATTGAAGAAAATATTGCATTAAGGGGTGAAGATTTGATTTGGAAATTTGCATGGAAATTTGATATTTTTGGCTCATTCTTGCACCAATCACTCTTGCACGAATTTTCCAGCTAGTATATGAGATCTTGGGCCTTTAACATGACTGAAATTAAAAGCGTTATGCTTTGTTCCATCAATTTTATATTTATTTGATTTATTTTGAGTTTAATTGAATAAAAATAAAAAATAAAAAAAACAAAATAAAAACGGTAATGCATGAATGGAATTATGGATCTTTGAACATGTCATGAACACGCTTGGATATGAAGACTTAGGCCCATCTGCTCAAAATTACAAATTTGTTCAATTTGGAGTTCATGCATCTTATCAAAATTTACCAACTTTCAATGGTCATAGCTCACTAAATTTTTATATTTTGAAGGTGATCTTGGACTTTTTGGAAATCTCAAGATGTCCTCTACAACCTCTATATTGATAATTTTTCCTTTTAAAGACTTTATCTTGATGTAAGTTGCCTTGACAAAAAATGTCTTTTTGTTGACTTTTGAAATAGCGTATAATGTATTGGTTTATATCTCTCAAATGATGCATTTTTTGGACTCGAGCATAGAGATAAATACATGTAGAGAATTGAATTTTATTTAAAATGGGCTTTGGTTGGGGAAAATCCGATGAAGCGTGTGAAAGTTATGTTTGGTCAAAGTTCAGTTGACTTCTCCCAAGGAAACCCTAATTTGGCAACTTTTGACTTTTGATGATTTGAGGGATTTTGTTGAGGAATCATGATCAACCATTAATAAAATGACGAATATCACTTAAGAATGTTGATGTTGACAAAAAATCTTGAAGTTTGACTACATATTGACCACAATTAACTTTTTACACAATACAATTGATTTTCAGTCATCTGAGTCATTGACTTAGCAAAGTTATGATGCAAGGATTGAAACTTGGTATGAGCATTGTTGAAGAAACATGAAGAACCATGAGAAAAACTTGAGGTCTTGGAAACCCAATCTTCCTTGAGAAATATGAAACCCTAGTTATGGACCCATTGCTTAGAAGGAGAATTTATCTGATCAATTCTTAAGCAACCTTGAGCAAATAAGGACCTTATGAGAATGTCTTGAAGAATTGAGAGGGCGAATTTTGGGTACAAAAGCTGCCCTTGTTCAATCTTCTTAAACTTGAAGAGTTAGATTTACATGTCTTCCATTCGTGACTTGAAGGTAGAATATGATTGAACACTTAAGTGCCCAGAAATTTGCATTCGCCTGTGCACGAAGTAACACTGTTGGTTGATTATACCGGAAAAGGGGCTTAAAGATGCCATTTGGACAGGTGACGTGGAGTCTTAAGAGATGGGCTTATAGATGCCATCCTGAGTAAATGTTGATAGGAATATCATAATAAGTCTACACCTGACTTTGTCCTAAAAGATGTATTTGGAATGAGTCTACGTTCGACTTTGGCCAAAAGAATATCAGAGTGAATCTATGCTTGATTTTCGTCTGAATGATATACTAGCATGAGTCTACGCTCGAATTTATCTAGAAGATATATTAGAAGGAGTGTACGCCTGACTTTTCCAAAAAAAAGTATCAGAAAGAATCTACGGTTGATTTCATCCGAACTAGAAGATATCTACGCCCGACTTCAACTAGAAGAGGTACCGAAAATAGTCTACGCCTGACTTTTCCCAAACGAGTATCAGAAGGAAATCTACGCTTGATTTCATTAGAACCAAAAGATATCTATGCCCGACTTCAACTAGAAGACATATTAGAAGGAGTCTACGCCTGAATTTTCCAAAAAGAGTATCAGAAGGAAATTTACGCTTGACTTCATCTGAATGATGCACTAGAAGATGTCTACGTCTGACTTCATCTATGAGAGGTATTTTTTCCGAATGATTCTCTAGGGAAAATGTTTAAGTAACTACCAGTCAGATTTAGTCTTTGAGGAAAATGCTTGTCTGTTTGTGAACTTAACCTGAAAAGACAAGGTTAGCTTTATGCAATGTCATGATGTATGTAATGCATTGCATAGTGATGCTCTCAAAATATATGTGAACGTGCTAATGCATTTTCGTATGCATATGCTATGATAAATGATGTATGAATATGATATGTAGTTGATGTGTATTGGTAGCTTCGTATAACATCTTTGATAGGGAAAATAAATCCCTGATTGTTGATGGGGATGAAGGATATGAATCTTCGATCCGTCGGGGATTCGTGCTTGCCGTTTGAGGAAACTTCACCAGGGAATGTTGATTTCTGTTTGGGGAGAAGAGCTCAAGAACATTGGTCATTCATCGCACTACTGGGGAGTTTAATTCTTATATACCCTGACTGGAGATACAAGAGATGGTTAACCTTCTGAGGTGTTATCTGATCGAGTTTTTGATATGGATGGCGACTCGTCTGGGGAGGATAAGATTAACTGATACATAGTCCTGGTTTCAAATTTCACAGCGACTCTCTGGGGATAGTGGTATGGACCACCCTTTGCTGGAGAGAAAGGTTTTTCCGGTGATTTACAGTAGTCAGAGGGATAGACTTAAACTGGGGAGACTAAATTCCGCTGGGGAAATAAACTCTGTTGGGGAAATAAACCCTGTTAGGGAAATAAACCCTGTTGGGGGACATAACCCTTCTGGAGAAACTTTGTTGAGGAAATTGTAGTGGTCAAAATCGGAGATCAAGCTATTAATTAACTTGACTTGTAAATAATCAAGAGTCACCACCGCGCTTTATTATTTCTAAGGGAAAAGGGAAAAGTGCGAAATAAAATCCATAAATATGCAAAGTAAGTGTAATACTAAAAGTAAAGAAAAATACAATGCATTTGAAAAGATCAAAGGTTCGGGGGTTGGTTATACAAAGGGAAGGTACTAGAACTATATGTATCTATATTATCCTATAGGAACCTTTTGAAATATCTGTATTTTTTGTTAAAAAGTTTGTTTGCAAAAAGGATCGGGGAGATGAGAAATTTTGAAAATGCAACGACCTAATGTCGAGGTTTTGGCTTAAAAGGGTGTAAATTTGAAAATAGGGTTTTAAATATTTTAACTAATGGGAAACAAATATGAGGAACAAAATGTAAAGACTCACAATAACATAAAGTCAAAGAGACGATCCTTTCCCTTTGATTCAAACACAATGATAATAATCAAATGAAGATCGGACAAGAACCATGCATCAGATAAAAAGGGATAATAACCATAGTCCAAGGATTAAAGAACCAATTTTAGGTTTTTTTCTTTATTAAGTGACTTATAAAACGCAAAAGAAAATAAGAAGCTCAAGTGAGAAAAGTGATGATAAATGCTTAAGTGAGCAAAGAAAAAAATGCATAAAGTAAAGAAAATAAAATTCTATGGATGATAAATGACATAAAATTAAAGAGAGAAAATATAAAGTGCGGAAATATAAATGATATTAAAGTAAAGTTAGTACAATATAAAGTCAATAATCTGATTTGAGATAAGTGTAACTTTATATGGAGCATAAAATGTATGTACCCATACATGTTAGAGAAATGAAACTTTGAAATTCATTATCTTATACATATAGTAAAATTAATAAACATGGGGGATCAAGACAAAGTCAAGGAAGATACATTATGACAAACTTATCATCAATTCCAAGTACCTTGAATGATCAAAGGATCATTTAGAGGTAGATTAGAAATGATGAAAGTTCATCAAATATCCAACAAGCTTAGATGAACTAAGAAAGCTTAAATGCTTTCCAAATTGATCCAAATAAAAATAAAAATAAAATAGATAAAGAAGAATAAGATGAAGTCTATAATAAAAATAGTATAAATATCATAACTTTCTAAAATTTTCATGAAATTAAACAAATGAATAATGAAAATTTATCTACTCAATCTCACGACCAAGGATCCATGCTAAAAATAAGTAAATAAAAAACAAAAATATTACAGAAAAAAATGAAAATTAAACAATAATAAATCACTTTTGTTTTTGGAGGCTCAAGAACACTTTTCAACTCTTGATTTTGAATCAATGGAGTTTCCTTTCAAAATGGTGATAATTATGGTACTAAATAAATAAATAAAATGCAATAGAATTAAATAAAGAACAAGTATTATAGCCTACCTATTCAATAAAAGGAAGAAACGACTTGAAAGAAAAAGAAGAGAAAAAAAGAAGAGAAATTTGACTTAGTTTAGTGAATGATTTGTGGTATTGTCCCCCCAAATGAAAGAAATGTCTTATTTGTAGGGTGAATGAGGTGGGAGTGTTGATGTGGCAATCTATGTGACTTTATGAGAATGGTTCTTGGCCATTGATAAGTCCAAATTGGCAATCCATGTGAAGTGTAAGAATGATTCTTGGCCATTGATAAATACAAGTTGGCAATTCATGTGAAGTGTTTGTACTACATTATAGTGATCCCAACTTTTCTTTATTGACACAAAAAACAAAAGGAGAAAGTAAATAATAATAATAATAATAATAATAATAATAATAATAACTAAAAGTGTTAGTAATAATAATAAATACAAAATAGAAAATAAAAGAGACATGAAATTAATTATTTATGATTTTTTCTTGAACTAAAATAAATGAAAATATAAGTGCAAATTAAAAGATAAAAAATAAAATACATATAAGAAAGTAAAAGGACTTATATCGATTTTTCTAGATTTTTTTGAAATAAATGGTACCAATATAAAAATTTAAATTACTAAAAGAACATATTTTTGATAATTTTTTAGTAAAGAGGTAAGAATAGTAAATAAATAAATAACATGATGCTAAGTACATTTTTTTGTGATTTTTTTAAATGGAAAAGAAATCATGAATAAAACACAATAAAAATTAAATTCCACTAAATTCATAAACAACTTCTAACATTTCTATTTTTTTCGTGGCTTTTCAAAGCATAATCAGCTCTTAACTTGTAAAGAGAAATTGTAGATGATGTCATGGAGAATCATATGCAAAAAGAACCGCTCAAAAATGTCGAGATTTGAAGAAGTTATAAATTTTTGAAATCTAACTCAAGAATTGGCAAAAAATAGGTCAAATCACTCGTGAACACTTGTTATGCAATGATGCAAATGGAGGGTGGGATCTTAGGTAAAAAATTGGGGTATGATAGTTGCTCCTATTTAAGTTTCTTCTATTTGGAGATATGAAGATTGAAATCTTCGTTTAGACGAGATTGAAGATACTTAAATATATAATACACAATTTTTGGTCCTAAGATACCACAATGATGTTTATGATATGATATGAATGTAATACTCTGAATTTTATAGGGAATGACGCCACATGAGATAAACTACTGCTGGAGAAACCAAGTACATGATAAAGTAATCCCACGAGGGAAGAGATTATAATTCCACCGGGGAACAGAACCATAAACTTTGAATGAGAGACTCTTATTGGGGAACAACTTCAAGAGAAGAAAAATTACTGACTCTATTAGGGAAGACACCTTGCATAGGTTGTGAAAAGATAAATCATTACTGACTCAAGATGATGGTAAATTTCCAACTCAGTGTCAAAGATAGAAAATCAAAAAAGATACCGACTCATAGATGACGATAAACTACCAACTCAATAGTTGAAGGTAGAAGATCAATAAGATACCGACTCACAGATGACGGCAAACTAACAACTCAATGGTCGAAGGTAGGATAAAAAAGATATCGACTCACAGATGATTATAAACTACCAACTCAATAGTTGAAGGTAGAAGATCGAAAAAGATACCGACTCATAGATGACGGTAAACTACCAACTCAATAGATGAAGGTAGAAAAGTAAGAGATATCGTCTCACAGATGACGGTAAACTACCATCTCAATAGATGAAGGTAGAAAATCAATAAGATACTGACTCACAGATGACGGTAAACTACCAACTCAATAGATGAAGGTATAAAAGTAAGAGATACCAACTCAGAAATGACGGTAAACTACCAACTCAATAGTTGAAGGCAGGAAAGATAATAAACCTTTCCACGATGAACGAATTCCAGTTTCTTCTTTGTCGAGTCTTCCACTTGAAGAGGATAATATACAAACTTCCCTGCGGGACTTTTCCAGAGAGATGCCATTTGTTGTTGATGAGAAAAAATTTCAAAAGAGATACCATTTGCTGTTGATGAGCAAGCTTCTCAAAAGAGATACCATTTGTTGTTGATGAGCAAACTTCTCAAAAGAGATACCATTTGATGTTGATGAGCAAACTTCTCAAAAGAGATGCCATTTGCGGTTGATGAGCAAACTTCTCAAAAGAGATACCATTTGCTATTAATGAGAAAACTTCTCAAAATAGATACCATTTGCTGTTGATGAGCAAACTTCCCAAAAAAGATACCATTTGTTGTTGATGAACAAACTTCTCAAAAGAGATACCATTTGTTACTGGTGAGCAAACTTCTCAAAAGAGATACAATTTGTTGTTGGTGAGCAAACTTCTCAAAAGAGATACCATTTACTGTTAATGAGAAAACTTCTCAAAAGACATACCATTTGCTGTGTAAACCTCCCCAAGAACCTGGTCACAAGCCACAAAATGGTCTCAGTTTCTTCTTAATCAAGTCTTCCACTTGAAAAGGACAATATACAAACTTCTCTATGGGACTTTTATGGAGGTATGTCGTTTGCTGAGTAAACCTCCTCAAGAACCTGGTCATAAGCCATGAACTAGTCTCAGTTTCTTCTTAATAAAGTCTTCCACCTGATAAGGATAATATACAAACTTCCCCACTGGACTTTTCCAAAGAGATGTCGTTTGTTGAGTAAACCTCCTCAAGAACCTTGTCATAAGCCACAAACTGGTCTCAGTTTCTTCTTACTCAAGTCTTCCACCTGAAAAGGCTAAAATACAAGCTTCCCCATGGGAATTTTCTGAAGAGATACCGTTTGCTGAGTAAACCTCTTGAAGAACCTGGTCATAAGCCACGAACTGGTCTCAGTTTCTTCTTAATCAAGTGTTCCACCTGATAAGGATAATATACAAACTTCCCCACAAGACTTTTCCGAAGAGATGTCATTTTCTAAAAAATCAGAGTTGATATGTTGGAGATAGACAAACTGCTCATGAAGAGACCGCCATTTGCCATAAGGTGAAAGTATGCTGGAAATACACAAGCTACTCAAATAAAGAGGTTGGCACTTGCTGCCAGGCAAAAGATTTCAATATAGTATTATAAAGACACTATTCTGAATGAGAATCAATAACTTCACCGGGGATAGACAAACTGCTCATGAAGAGACCTCCATTTGCCATAAAATAGGAAATCCAGAAATAATCAAGCTGCTTAAATAAAGAGTCTATAACTTTATTATCATGTTGAGATTCCGAAAGAGTGTTGTAACAACACTACTGGGGAACAAAGTTAACCTTCAATGGGGAACTATGAATAAAATTTTATTGAGGAAACAAAAGTATTTACAGGTGAAAAATAAATGCACTCTCAATCTAGGTTTCACATCCTAGAGAAATCCACAGGGTAACATCGGCAGGAGACGAAGCTCAATCCAAGAACAAAATGAAGAGAAACAACCGAACAAGACTCTACCGGATGAGGAATAAGCTCAACTAGGAATTATTCTATCCTGAGATGAGACAAAAACCCTTCCATGAGGAATAAACTCAGTGGGGAATTAAAAAGGATGTACACTTTCTGTTTAAGTTGTCACTCTATTTGGAAAGACGAAATAAGTTACTTGGGGATAAATACAACCAACGGAGATGGACCCAAAAACATAGAGAATTATAAATGTGCATGAATGATGTAAGTGTGAATGAATAAATGAATGTCATGTATATGCTGACGAAGTAGACAAAATAGATAAACTAGAGATGAAAAGGCATCACAGTACAAACAAATACTCAACTAATCTCGACAAGATGGGAACATTACTCGAGATAGAACAAAATCCATCGACAAAGCATATTTCTGCTATAAGGGTCTAATCTCTCCAAAGAGGAAGATACTTTTTGGGAGAAAACCCAAAGTCCAATCTTCTAGCATTAATAACCCATTGAAAGGATAACAATACGAACTCTGCTGCAGCTGGAGAAAAATCTTGCTTAGCTGAAACTATTGGGGAACACCATCATTTGAAAATGTGTGCAAAATAGATCACATATCTTGACAAATCTGGATTGCCCCTGGAACTAACTTTGTGTTCCCCAAGTTTACTATTGATAAACTGCATGATGCACGACAATTCTTACGAATAACTCCACTTCTTAAATTCCCCAAGCTACATGGGTTTACAAGAAGAAATCGTGTCAAGAGGATTTTACAAAAGACCTGGCATCCAAAATGCTCTAGTGTCTTCAAACTCTTGGAGAGATTCGTTGGATCTCGACGTGACTGCCCCATATTGACTGTATTTGGAAAAACAAAGTCTTTAAATATACCCCATGAGGGTAATCAAACTATGAGGTAGTAACCTGTTCATGCTGAAGGTCTTCAGGAAACATGCCCCTGGCTATGGTCATTCTTAGAAACGACGCCAATTACTTAACAAAGTTTCAGACCTCAAAAGATTAAAATCATCATTGGTGCTTATATGTAAGCTTCCTTGACATTAAGCAATTTTTTTACAAGCATAAAAGTTTATTCTGAGAATGAAAATTCTAATGCAACAATTATGTAAGCCTTGAATATTTTTGAAAAGATGTCGCATAGTTTGCGAATTAGTGCATTATTTATTTTTGTATGAAAGATAACAAAAGCATATGATACCAACACAAATATTTTAGCATAACTTATAGGAGTCAGGAATGCTATCTCGTTGGAGTATGATTTTGAAATAAACCATGTTTCAATTAGGACTTTTGGAGGTTGTAATGTGGCCTGGTTCACGGTTTTTAGAAAAAAGATTTTAAAGCTCAAAATATTTGGTGCCCACCCTTTTCATGATGTTATTTAGTCCTATATTTAGTTAATTTGATACTAGTGTTCATTTCTCATAAAAATATTTTGTGATGGTTAAAGAAGTGATAAGGCTTTCAGAGTAGAAGTAACTCTTCTAGTGTTTGTATTTGTAATCACGCAAATCTGTTCTTTGCTGAGGACTATTCTTTGTAATCCATTCTTTGCAAATTTTGGTTTTCCCTAACTTTTTCCTGAACTAATTCTTTTGAATTGATAGTTCAGCGGGATGCCCTGACTTTTGCTTAAGTGACTTATTTTTTCAAGTTCTGACTTAGCGGGGCTTTTTGTCTCTCTTTTTTTCCATCATTTTTTCATCATTTCATTTTTATTTCCTTTTTAACACGTCGTGTGACTTCGAGTTGTATGTGACTTGTTGGAAGAATTGTGACTGCCTGAGTCCTTGGTGGATGAGGGATAACCGTTGTGGTATCGTCATCTGTTGATCTCTTGATGTGCGAGAGATACCAATTGGGATATTATCTTATCTTGATGCACACTAATGATAGGAGAAGATTAACCATTGCGGTTTTTACTTTCCTCAACCTTTCGAAGGATAATCATTGTTGTAACCTTGGATGCATACTCTTGATGAGATTTGAATACTCAATCGATTAACTAAACACTACCTTGTCCCGGGTTAAAAATTGAGGGTTTTTCTGAAAAGAAAGGAAAATCCTACTTCAAGGCTCAAAGGGATTAACGAGGTTTCAATCCCTTATATCTCCAGTGTTTGGGAATTTGAAACAATGCCTGTACATCATCAACAGGGTTTTACCCAAAATAATACAACCAAAAATTTTGCGTTTTAAAATCATCACCCCCCTTCAATTTCTGCCTAGGCAAGATAATGGGTGATAAGTTGGTATCATAAAGAAATTTAAAATTTAAAACAAATACGAGTGAAACAAATAAATTTCTTCAAGACAAACATACTCGTTGTATTAAGATTAAACATTCAAATTTAAACCAGTTCTTAAATGCAAACATTACAATGATAAACAAGAAAATACAAATCAGAAAGCAGTAAAAATGTTAATAAACTAAGAAGACTCTCTTATCTGGACTTGCACTGAAGGAAACATTTCCCAAACTTTGGAACTACCAATAACCGAGATTCATTCATGCTTTGCTAACGGATTGTTTTGAACATTAGGGAAAATGTCCTTAAATGACAAGATACCACTTCGTACCAACCTATGAACTTCGACCTTCAAAGCAAAGCAATCTTCAAAATCATGCCTAAGAGAATCCCGATGAAAGGAACATGAAGTGTCAACCTTATACCCTCTTGGCAGTTTTTCAGGAACAACTGGTCGAGCTCGAGTTTGAACTAGATTCTTCTTCGACAAAGAAAGATACAACTATGTGTATGTCAATGGAATTGGATCAAAGCTCATTTTCCTCTGATGACCTTGCCCTTGATTACCTTGTTGAGGTGCCCTCTGATATGCAACAACATTCGGAGCCACATTGACGACTGGAGTCACATAAGCAACTTGTTGATTCCTATTATGGGATCTCCCTTTCCTACCACAGAGTATAACATATGAGTCTTTCTATTTCTATTTGGAAGAACTATCACCATACTTATTAGAACCATTTGATGAGTCCCCATCTTTAGATAAGCAGCCTTCATAGACAACTTCTTCTAAACGAACTCCCATGCTTACCATTTCAGCGAAATCAGTGGGAGCACTTGCAACCATCTTCTCATAGTAAAAGGAATTGAGATTTTTCAGGAAGATCTTTGTAATTTCTTTCTCTTCTATTGGAGAGATCACTTGGGCGGCTACTTCACGCCATCTCTGTGCATATTATTTAAATGAATCTTCATCTTTCTGAGTCATCGCTCTCAGCTGGTCACAATCAGGTGCCATAAATATGTTGTACTTATATTGTTTGATAAAAGATTCACCCAAATCATTGAATATGCGGATGTTGCTAATATCCAATCCCACATACCATTTCAAAGCAACACCAGTTAAACTATCCTGGAAGAAATGAATAAGCAAACATTTGTCATCCGTATGAGTGAACATCCTTCTGGTATACATCACCAGGTGGTTACAGGGGCAAGAGTTGCCCTTGTACCTATCAAATTCTGGTACCTTAAACTTTGCTGGCACTTTTATTTTAGGAATTAAGCAGAGTTCACTGACGTTTTGTCCGAATAACTCTTTCCCTCTAAGAGCCTTTATTTCTTTCTGCATTTCAAATGAATAGGTTTTGAAAGTTATCCAATCGATCATATAATCCCATACTTTCACTTGGTGGAGGAACAAGACTATAAACTTCATCATTAACAAATGGCATGGCATTCACCGTAGAAGGTGCAATGTAACGAATCTCATTTTTAGCAGCAGGAGTAATTTGCACCATAAAAGGTGTAGGAATATTAGCAGCTTGAGCATCAGAATTATAACCATCTGGCATGAAGTTTTTAGGAATTCCCCACGGGTAACCCTGAAGCATACAATATTAAGCATCAGTAACTGAAGTAACAGAAATGGGAACCAACATAAACTCGGAAGCAACATTTGTCTGTCGTGGATGAGTAGCATGAGGAGACGGAGGAGCAAGCGATGGCTGATTCTGAGCAACCACCAATGATTCCACCAAATCAGTCAAATTGGCCATACCAGCTCTCAAAGCAGTAACTTTTTCACACAACTCGCGATTCTCTTGTTCAATATTTTCTATCTTTTCTTAGCAAGAGCGTTGTACTACGGGACTAAAGGAAAAATAAGACTTAGGAATGATTTTCGAAAGTGAAACAAAAATGTAGAATGATGCATGACTATGCAAATGGTAAATTCACTTCATTTCTAAGGACCTCAAATTTTGATTCAAGCTTCAAGTGAGAAATAATTAACAACAAAATGTGACAAATGAGTTTAGTACAAAGTTAAGAGCCTAAAGGATACAAAGGTACAAAGCCAAGAGATACCAATCAACATACTTGACGGTGATCGTCAAAAATACAAATCATAAACCCTAAGATGTTTCCCTAAAGTCTACATCAACAAGGGTATCCCAAACTAGATTCTCATTACTCAGCTCTTGGGCCCTTCTAAAGATCTCCTTCGTTGCTTTGATCTTTGATCTCTCAATTAGATCCTTGATGAATACATCCCTTCTATTGATAATGCTTTCCGGATGATCTCCAGTTAAGTCTTGGTTCAGATTTTCTCCAAGTTGTTATTTAATGTTGGGTTTGTAATCCCATATTCCCCAGTTAAGTCTTGATTCAAATTTCTCTGGATGAATGAGATTCCTTTCCACAGTCGAGTGGTGATCAAGAAAATATCTCAAATTTTTGAAGAATTTTCTTAGTTGTTGGATTCTTTCTCCTTTGTGTTAAGAAGTAATGTGAAATCTCTTGTAGGGTATTACGCCTTCCGGTTACGACATTGTTGTTGTGTGCCTCCAAGTAGCCATACAAGGGAAGTATATCCTTTAAGAAGTGTTGAGACAAGTGTCAACTTCTTGGGTTATCTCTCGCCATGTGCTGAGATTGGTTTAAAATCCCCATGGGCTGACCTATTGCTGTGATGATAACTTCTTAACTCTCTAGATGAGTCGAGGATGATGCCTCCCTCTAAAGGTGTTATCTCATGAAATTTCATGATTTCTCTCCAGAGAAGTTTGCACAACTATTATTCTTGATATTGAGGAATGTATTTGGGCTCCCTTCAGTGTGTGCCATTTCTTTTTCTCCAATGAAGTAGCATGACATCCCCAATTGAAGTCCCGATGATATGGTTTTCATCTTTCATAGTGAAGTCAGTATTGGAATCTCTAGTTGAATTCTAGGCGACGAGGCATTGTCTTCCCCAATCAAAGTTTGTATGATGTTCCCCGATGAATCTTAGAGGAGTTTGTTATATCCCTTCCAATCTATTCGTTGATGTCATATGGTTCTTTGACTGTTTTCAATCCATGTTCTTCCTAGTGAAGTTAAGTCATAAAGTATGACTTTGTTTCCTCAGTGGGTGCTTACTCTCTTATGGAACCTTCATCCTGGATGTGATTTGACCGAGTGTTATCTTTACCCAAGATGGGTTTTGTATGGTTATCACCAGTGCAATTTGGATGTTTTGTCAACATATACATGATAACATTCATGCATTCATACACATCATGCATAGCTGAATTTAAAATCCATTGCTCATTTGCATTCTTTGATGTTTCTGTTGGCATATTATTCTCTTTGCAGAGTTATCTTATCCTTTCTCCAATAGAGTGTCAACTTTAAATATAAAATGTATATCCTTTCAATTTCCCCACTAAGTTATCCCTCATGGAAGAATTTTGCTTTAGCATTCCTATTCAACTCATTATCTGGATGGAATGTGATCCCCTTTTAAGTTTATTTCTCATTAGGTGCTGTCTTGGTAGACTGTTTCACTCCGGTTTATTTCTGGTTTGAATTTTTGGTCCCGACAGTAATATTATTTTGATCCTCTCTAGGATGTGTGCCTTGGATTGAGAATGTTCATTTATTTTTACGCAGAGACATTTTTCTACTCAATAAGAATGTGTTGTTATTTCCCCATGAAATCAAAATTCATTTCCTTCCAGTGTTATTGCAATTCCTTCTTGCAACAGTAGATGGCAAGTCTCATTATTTGAGAAACCTGTTCTTTCCCAGTAAGTCTATTAAGCTTAGATAAGATCTTTTATTCCAATGGATGGTAGTCTCATCATTATGGGAGATAGTTCGTTGATGAGATCTTTTACTCCAATGAATGGTAGTATTGTTATTATGGGAGATAGTTCATTGGTGAGATGTTACTCCAATGAATGGTAGTCTCATCATTTTGGAAATAGTTCATTATTGAGATTTGTATTCCGATGAATGGTAGTCTCGTCATTATGGGAGATAGTTAGTCGTTGAGATTTGTTACTCCAATGAATGGTAGTCTCGCTGTTATGGGAGATAGTTCGTTGTTGAGATTTGTATTCCGATGAATGGTAGTCTCGTCAGTATGGGAGATAGTTTTTCATTAAGATTTGTTACTCCAATGAATGGTAGTCTCGTCATTATTGGAGATAGTTCGTCGTGAAGATTTTTTACTCTAATGAATGGTAGTCTCATCATTATGGAAGATATTTTGTTGTTGAGATTTGTATTCCGATGAATGGTAGTCTCATCATTATGGAAGATATTTTGTTGTTGAGATTTGTATTCCGATTAATGGTAGTCTCGTTATTATGGGAGATAGTTCGTCGTGAAGATTTTTTACTCCAATAAATGGTAGTCTCGTCATTATGGGAGATAGTCCATTGTTGAGATTTTTACTCCGATGGATGATAGTCTCTTCGTTATGGGAGACAGTTCGTTAAAGAGATTGGATGTACCTCAATAATAGACAGTTCATTGAACGATTCTTACAACAATTTATTACCCTTTCCAGGTGAAATATCTTGGTTAAAGAAGAAACTGAGAGAAATTCGTGGCTTATGGCCAGGATCGAGGGTAGGTCTATCTGATTCTCCATCAAACGATATCTCTTCAAAGAAGGATCGTAGAGAAGTTTGTTGTGAAATCATTGCAAGTGGTAGTCTCTTTATTTGAGATAGCTTGTATGTTTACCCTTTTCAGGTGAAACATCCTGGTCAAAGAAGAAACTGAGACCAGTTTGTGGCTTATGGTCAGGATCGAGGGGAGGTCTATCTGATTCTCCATCAAATGATATCTCTTCAAAGAAGGCTCGTAGAGAAGCTTGTTGTGAAATCAATGCAAGTGGTAGTCTCTTTATTTGAGATAACTTGTATTTTTACCCTTTTCAGGTGAAATATCCTGGTCAAAGAAGAAACTGAGACTAGTTCGTGGCTTATGGTCAGGATCGAGGGGAGGTCTATCTGATTCTCCATCAAATTATATCTCTTCAAAGAAGGCTCGTATAGAAGTTTTTTGTGAAATCATTGCAAGTGGTAGTCTCTTTATTTGAGATAGCTTGTATTTTTACCCTTTTCAAGTGAAACATCCTGGTCAAAGAAGAAACTAAGACCAATTTGTGGCTTATGGTTAGGATCGAGGGGAGGTTTATCTGATTCTCCATCAAATGGAATCTCTTCGAAGAAGTCTTGCAGAGAAGTTTGTTGTGAAATCATTGCAATTGGTAGTCTCTGTATTTGAGATAGCTTGTATTTTTACCCTTTCCAAATGAAACATCTTGGTTAAAGAAGAAACTGAGACCAGTTCGTGGCTTATGGTGAGGATCGAGGGGAGGTTTATTTTATTCTCCGTCAAATTGAATCTCTTTGAAGAAGTCTCACAAAGAAGTTTGTTGTGAAATCATTGTAAGTGGAAGTCTCTTTATTTGAGATAGCTTGTATTTTACCCTTTCCAGATGAAACATCTTGGTTAAAGAAGAAACTAAGACCATTTCGTGGCTTATGGTCAGGATCAAGGGGAGGTTTATCTGATTCCCCATCAAACGGAATCTCTTCGAATAAGTCTCGTAGAGAAGTTTGTTATGAAATAATTGCAAGTGGCAGTCACTTTATTTGAGATAGCTTGTATTTTACCCTTTCCAGATGAAACCTCTTTGTTAAAGAAGAAACTGAGACTAGTTCATGGATTATGTTAGTGATCAAGGGGAGGTTTATCTGATTCTCCATCAAATGGCATCTCTTTGAATAAGTCTCGCAGAGAAGTTTGTTGTGAAATTATTACAAGAGGTAGTCTCTTTATTTGAGATAACTTATATTTTTACCCTTTCCAGATGAAACATCTTGGTTAAAGAAGAAACTGAGACCAGTTTGTGGCTTATGGTCAGGATCGAGGGGAGGTTTATCTAATTCTCCATCAAATGGCATCTCTTCGAAGAAGTCTCGTTGAGAAGTTTATTGTGAAATCATTGAAAGTGGTAGTCTCTTTATTTGAGACAACTTGTATATTACGCTTTCCAGGTTAAACATCTTGGTTAAAGAAGAAATTGAGACCAATTTGTGGCTTATGGCCAAGATCGAGGGGAGGTTTATCTGATTCTCCATCAAATGGTATCCCTTCGAAGAAGTCTCGCAGAGAAGTTTGTTGTAAAATTGTTGCAAGTGGCAGTCTCTTTATTTAAGATAGCTTGTATTTTACCCTTTCCAGGTGAAACATCATGGTTAAAGAAGAAAATGAGACCAGTTCGTGGCTTATGGTCAGGATCGAGGGAAGGTTTATCTGATTCCCCATCAAATGGAATCTCTTCAAAAAAGTTAGAGAAGTTTGTTGTGAAATCATTTCTAGTGGAAGTCTCTTTATTTGAGATAGCTTGTATCTTACCCTTTCCATATGAAACATCTTGGTTAAAGAAGAAACTGAGACCAGTTTGTGGCTTATGGTCAGAATCGAGGGGAGGTTTATCTGATTCCCCATCAAATGGAATCTCTTCGAAGAAGTCTCATAAGAGAATTTTGTTGTGAAATCATTGCAAGTGGCAGTCTCTTTATTTGAGATAGCTTGTATATTACCCTTTCCAGATGAAACATCTTGGTCAAAGAAGAAACTGAGACCAGTTCGTGGCTTATGGTCAGGATCGAGGGGAGATTTATCTAATTCTCTATCAAATGGCATCTCTTCGAAGAAATCTCGCAGAGAAGTTTATTGTGAAATCATTGCAAGTGGTAGTCTCTTTATTTGAGATAGCTTGTATTTTTACCCTTTCCAGATGAAACATCTTGGTTAAAGAAGAAATAGAGACCAGTTTGTGGCTTATGGCCAGGATCAAAGGGAGGTTTATCTGATTCTCCATCAAATGGAATCTCTTCAAAGAATTCTCGTAGAGATGTTTATTGTGAAATCATTGTAAGTGGTAGTCTCTTTATATGTGACAACTTGTGTATTACCCTTTCCAGGTGAAACATCTTGGTTAAAGAAGAAATTGTTACCAGTTTGTGGCTTATAGCCAAGATCGAGGGGAGGTTTATCTGATTCTCCATCAAATGGAATCTCTTCAAAGAATTCTCGTAGAGATGTTTATTGTGAAATCATTGTAAGTGGTAGTCTCTTTATATGTGACAACTTGTGTATTACCCTTTCCAGGTGAAACATCTTGGTTAAAGAAGAAATTGTTACCAGTTTGTGGCTTATGGCCAAGATCGAGGGGAGGTTTATCTGATTCTCCATCAAATGGTATCTCTTCGAAGAAGTCTCGCAGAGAAGTTTATTGTGAAATCATTTTAAATGGTAGTCTTGTTATTTGAGATAGCTTGTATTTTCATCCTTTCCAGGTGGAATACCTCGGTAAAAGAAGGAGTTGAGACCTGTTCTAGGTAGAACGTCAAAATTTTAGGAAACTCATTATTGTTAATGCAGATTTCACCTTATGTAAAAGTTGGTGCATCTTTTGTATCTCTACCTTCAGTGAATGTTGGTAGTTCACCTTCAGTAAACATTGGTGTATCTCTTGATCTCTACCTTCAGTGGGTGTTGGTATCTCACCTTTAGTAAACATTGGTGTATCTTCTGTTTCTTTACCCTCAATAAAAGTCGGTATTGATTCTATGTTTTTTCTACCTTCTGTAATTGCATGCACTCCAATGAAAGTATTTTTGATAAAACCACCATATATAAAGTCAAATAAATATCAAGGCTATGGAAAAGAAGATATTTAAGATCATATAATATTTCAAGATCACTCTTTGAAGTCTTCTACATGTGTACAACCAACATTCAAGATGAAGATTTATGAAGATTAATCAACAAGTTAGGTACAAGTTTTAATTTGAGGTTTTAAGATGATATAATGCTCAAAATATACTCTAAACATTTTACATAAGTGTCATGATTATTTAAGAGTTAAACATTGCATGTTCATCACTTAGAAAATAAATTTTTATCACTTTCACTCAGTGTTAACCGATTACAGGGTTACAGTAATCGGTTATAGCGCTTTGAAAAAATAAAATAAAATTTCTGGTTCAGTGGTAACCGATTACAGCTTTTGGGTAACTGGTTACATGCATGCAAATTTGAAAATATACACATTATCGCATATGTGTAAACCGGTTACAGCCATATGGTAACCGGTTACCGCTGAAGAAAAATTCAAATATTTTTTGTTTTACTTGGCTGTTGGATGATACCTCTTGGGGTCCAACCATTGTATCTTTTTACTCATTTAGAGTGTAATGAAAGAGTGCATTTCATATATAAAATTCGTTTGCACTCTGATCATAACATAGCACATATTATTCAAAAATTCAAAAATTCTTAAGTGTTGTAAAACTTTGAGAATTTACATATTGCATGGAACATTGTTTAGAACTTTCATACTCATCATTATTTCAACAAATATTGAGCACTAGATCTGATTATAAACTTCCTATTAAATATTGTCTTATTATCTTTATAACCATAGTGTTATTCAAGAATTGATCATACTTTGTAAAAGTTTGATTTTGTATAAGATTAACCTTGCATTCCAGGATTGTTGGAGCAAGTGTGTGCATTGAAGAGGATTGTTCTTCTTGCACTTAGTGTTGAAGATATTAAAGGTTTTAAGAGCCTTTAATATCCCTATAGATTAGATAGTAAGGCATCACCTTTGGTGTGATTAGGCTTGTACAATCATTATAAACTATAGTGAAATATCTTCCGTGTTGGCAAGAGGTCTGAAGTACTCTCAATCTGTGAGGGGAACCAGTATACATCTGGTGTTCATTTACTTTCTGCACTTTATTTCTTTCATCACCATAATCAGAAAAATAAGAAATTTATAAAGAAGGAAAAAATTGACCATCACCTAATTCACCCCTTCTCTTAGGTGCATTATTAACTTACATTTGGCATCAAAGCAAGTTAAGGTAACTTGTCCCTATTCGATCCAGAATGGCTTCCGCACAACCAACTTTCAAAGATGGTGGTAGTAACAATACGCCTCCATTGTTTTATGGTGAATACTTTTACTTTTGGAAAATTCGCATGAAGGCTCATCTAGAAGCACAAGGAGAAGAAATATGGGATGTTATCCAAATGGTCCGTTTATTTCGATATGTGTTGTCAATGGTGTTGGAACATCAAATCCTAAAAAATCATGGGATGATGATGATAAGAAAAAGATCCTTTATGATAAGAAAGTAATTAATATTCTTCAAGGTGCACTTTGCATGGATGAATTCTTTCGTGTTTCAGCATTCACAACAGCAAAGGAAATTTGGGATACTTTGGTTGAAACACACGAAGGAACAGTCGAAGTCAAAAGATCAAGATTGAATACCTTGAGTCAAGAGTTCGAGATGTTTAGAATGGAACCCAAAGACTCTATTCTCAATATGCAGAAAAGATTTATTCATTTGACGAATCATTTAAAAGTTCTTGGTAAAACTCTCACCAATGACGAACTCAACTTAAAGGTGCTTCGATCTTTAACTAGAAAATGGTAACCAAAAGTAATGGCTATTTCAGAAAAGAAGAATTTATCCAATATGTCATTCGCAACTCTATTTGGTAAACTTCAAGAGTACAAGATGGAACTTGGAAGACTTGCTAAGCAATAAAATCAAGAAAAGAAATCAAAAGGCATTTCTTTGAAGGTGGAATCCAAGAAAGTCGCTATTGAATAAAATATGGAAGAAGATGAAAATTTCATGCTTCTTGTGAAAAGGTTAGGCAAATTATTTGGTCCTAAAAATAATTTTGGTAGTTCTAACTTTGTCAAAAGGAAGAAATTCTCAAAGAGAAAAGATAAAGAAGCCTCCACATCAAATGTTACATGCTATGAATGTGGAAAGCAAGACCATATCAAACCGGATTGTCCAAACCTCTCCAAGAAGGATGGAAACAAAGGAAGGAAAGACTCTAAGTACAATAAAGTCTACATCGCTTGGGACGACAATGAAGTTAGTACATCATCTGAATTAGAGAGTGACAAATGTGCAAATTTAGCATTGATGGCTCCTCATGAATCCGATGATGATGAAAATGAAGAGGTTAGTACAAATTTTATACTTTAGGATGAAAATTCATAAGGTGAAATTGATGAAATTATAAATGAATGCAAAGTCTTGTATAAAAAGATATCAACACAAGAAAAGGAACTTATTTCTTTTCAAGAAAATATTGATACTATGAACAATGATCTTGAATGTCAAAAACAAGTTTTTCTTAAAGAAAAACAAGACTTTGTATGCAAAAAATGTGAATCATATACTTTTAAAATTGTTCAACTAAAAAGAGTTATTGAACAATATGAAAAAGGTCAAATTGGTTTGAAAGGATTGCTTAGCCAACAAAGATATCCTAATAACAAAAGTGGACTTGGTTATTCAAAAGAAAATAAATCAAGTTCCAACCAAACCATTTTTGTAAAGGCTAGTAATCAATCCGAAACCAAGAAAGCCAACAATGTGCAAATTAAGCATATTCATCAAAAGAAAAAGAAAATAGTTGTTAAGAAAAAACAAGTTCCAAGATACAAGAGCAACTTTATTCCAAATTGTTTTTATTATGGTATTCTTGGCCATACACCTAATGCTTTCTATGTTAGAAACTTTAGTATGGCACGTGGGCACTTTGTATAGATTAAGAAAGGAACTAACTATGAAGGACCCAAGGCAACTTAGGTACCTAACAAGAAATAATTTCTTTTGATTTTGTAGGTATGCTTGAAATCCACTCAAAATCTATGGTATCTCGATAGTGGATGTTAGAAGCATATGACGGGAGATGTTAACAAATTTTCACATCTAACATTAAAAGTCAAGGGGTATGTCACTTATGGATAATACCAATGGAAGAATTATTGGCATTGGAAAAGTTGGTGGACCAACTTTCACATCCATTGAAGATGTACTTTATGTTGAAGGACTCAAGCACAATCTTCTAAGTATTATCCAACTTTGTGGCAAAGGGTTCAAGATCAAAATAAAGATGAATGTTTGATCATGGACGAAAGAACCAATGAGGTAAAACTCAAAGGTAAAAGAGTTAACAATATTTTTATGATTTCTTTAGATGAGTTATCTTTGAAATAAAATGTCTTATGGTAAACAATAATGAATCATGGTTATGGCATAAAAGGGCAGCCCATATACATATGAAACATTTAAATAAATTAACCAAACATGATGTTGTCATTGGCTTACCAAAGATAAAATTTGTCAAAGATAAATTGTGTGATGCTTGTTAAAAGGGAAAACAAACTAGATCAACTTTCAAATCTAAGAATGTGGTGTCTACTACAAGGCCACTACAATTTTTGCATATGGACTTATTTGGTCCATCAAGAACAAGAAGCTTCGGAGGTAATGTATATGCTTTAGTTATTGTTGATGATTTTTCTAGATTTTCTTGGACTTTGTTTCTTGTGTAGAAAAGTGATGCTTTTAAGGCATTTAAGAAGTATGCAAAGCAAATTCAAAATGAAAAATCATTAAGGATTGTATCCATAAGAAGTGATTAGTCTTGTGCAATCATTCTAAACTATAGTGAAATCTCTTCCGTGTTGGCAAGAGGATTGGAGTACTCTCGATCTATGAGGAGAACCAGTATACATTTGATGTGCGTTTACTTTCTGCACTTTACTGCTTTCATCACCATAATCAGAAAAATAAGAACTTTAAAAAGAAGGAAAAAATTGACCATCACCTAATTCACCCCCCCTCATATGCACATTATTAACTTACACCTTCATCCTTAAGTGGGTAGTTCATCATTATTCTTAGTCGAGATTTATCTCTTTCTCCTCATTGGACCTTACTCCGATAGAGTTGAATTTTTCCGAGCCATAAGTGTTGAGGTCAAACCTTGTTTCCAGCTATAAGTGCCGACGTCAAATCTTTGTTACCAGTCATAAGTACTGATATGAATCACTCGTTTAATAGTCTCGATGTTGATGTTTATCGTCATCTCTGAGCCGATATTATCTTATTGTTTCTATTCGTGCCTCTTAGGGTTAACAATTGTTGATCCCCTGTGAGTTGATGTTACTCTCTTTTTTCTATCTTCTCTATCAGTGGATAGCTCACAATTATCGGTTAATCGTTGTTATCCATTACTTTTTCCTTATTTATTAAGTTGATTTTATTTTGTCTCTTCTTTGGGCTTTACCCTAGTAAAGTTGAGTCTTCGTTTCCCTAGAAGAGTTAATTTGTTTCCAATGGATTCAAATTTCTATCCCTAGAGTTGTGTCGTTCCCTAGAGATTTATTTTCCTGGTTGAATTCTTCATCTTAGTCTTTTGATTTTATTTTTGCTTTTCTAGTGTGCCTTGTTCACCTGAATGAAGATTATATTTTACATTCATAATCATGAGCATCATATGGCATCTTAGGGTCAAAAATAGGGTTTGTTTTATATTTAAGTATCTTCAATCGCGTTGAGACGAAGATTTTAGCCTTCATATCTCCGGATAGAAGACACTTAAATAAGGGAAGTTGTTATACCCCAATTGTTTCCCCTAAGATCCCTCATCACATCATATATATCTCATGCATATCATTTATTACATGGCTACGAGATTAAAAAAAGGCTCTTGGCATTAGGGTTTTCTTTATGAATTGAGGTCGCTACTTTACTCAAAGTTGATTAAACTGGTGCTCTCGTCATTCTTGACATGAGACTAGGGTTTTGGATCACAAGCGTCATAGACATATTCGCTAGCAGGGTTCCTCGAGATATAAGGTTGTCTTCATCAAAATTTCTTCGGGAAAAGTGATTTAGGGTTAACTTGTGTGCTTAAGATTTCATCATTAACTTTATTGAGGGTGCTCTTGAGTCAAGGTTTTGTTCTTCTAAGCATCTCAAGATTTTTTCATCAAGGTGCACTCAGAGCCAAAGAATTAGGGTTATCCTATGATGTGCCTAAGCATGGGTATTGGTTATTCAACAATGGTTCATTGTGCTAGGTTTTCTCCTAAATTCTATAGGGATCATGATTCTTTCTCCGGTACGAGTTCATCATCATCATTTAGGGTTTCTCCTAATGGATTCCTCCATGAGAAATTACTTTCAAGAAGTTTAGAGGGTTTAATCAAGAACTTCTTTCTTGTGGTGTTACTCGTCAAATGGTTAAGGATTGTTTGGAAAATTCATCAAATCAAGGTGCTTATTATTGTTTAGGCTGTGAATTAAGATCCCACCCAAAATTTCCAATAGTATTTGCGTTGCTTCTTGAATTTGAGACTCAATGGAAGATTTATATTTATTGAACAAGATGGCACAAAAGATAAGTTTGTGAATTCTTTGTGAAAAAAGTCATGTGATATATTCAATTACTTGTTGCAAGTGGATTTGGTTTCATTAAAGTTTGCAAGACATAAATCAAATTTCATCATTTCAAGGCATATCTTGAATAATAGTTCATTTAAACATTATTTTACCATTGCAAGATTCAACCCTTAAATATCAAGTCCAAGATCACGTGGTTTATTTTGAGGAAAAATATACATCCTTATTCATTCAATTTCAAACTCCAAGTCCATCATCCCTATTTAAGGCTCATTCAAATATCATCCCAAAGAACAAATGTTATTCAAATATTTCAAAATCACATTCAATGTTCAATCAAGTTACAAAAAGTTCCAAGATTCATATACATACATCATTTAAAAATACAAAAAAGGGGAATGATAATACATATATGGATTTGGGAGTCTTGAAGAAGAGAACATGTTTGTATCAATTAGTTGAATGTGCAAGTCTGCCCAAATTTGATTCAAGTCATGGGGATTCATTTTCACCCAAATATGCAAGATACCAAATTACTGAAGGCAGGACCTATTTTAATTTTTTTTTGCATTTGTTTCATGATTCAAAACTTTCTAACTATGTTGTGAATCTTCACGATCTTGGTTAAGCGTATATAAGCTTACACCATACTTGAATCAATACTTTGGATTAATTACTCAAGATAGCCTGCATAAAAATCCAAACAGAAAACCAGTTGTATCAAAACCCATATTGGAAACGGTTCATTGAAAAAACCAGGTTAATATAATAGTTCAGAAAAAACCAATTTGTACTATTAGTCCTGCAATCTAAAGTCAGAAAATAAAAAAAAACTATTTTGAATACAAACAGAGGAAATCACTCAGAAATCGAAATGTTACAGTTCAACATTTTCTAATCAGATCCAAAACAATTTATAAACTATCTCCTAACTTAATCTCAGGCTGACCACCGATTTCCCTAATCAAGTTTTCAATCTGACGGCTCAGGTGTGCTAATCTCTAACAGATTTTGGAGAGGTATATAATAGAGCTCTAACAGAAGTCGAGGAGAGGGGGTAAAACTCAAAAACAAAATCAGAAATAACAATGACAAGTTCTACTGGTTTTCCAATTGAAATTCATAACTGTCATAACAAAAATTTATTGCAGCTACTGATCCAAATACATAATTATCATAACAACTTGCATAACCAAATCTCATCTCACCATTGATAGACCAACTGAATCCCTCTAATATACGGCCTAAATTCATTTTTCCCTCAACTAACTTCTTCAGGTAACAAACTATAACAAAATTATAACAGAAATTCAGGAAAAAATCAAGAGAACATGATTCATTCACACAAAAATCAGAGAGAATTAGCAAAACTCACCTTTCAATTATCCTTTCGATTCTCTCTCCATAATTGTTTTTTCCGAAAATTCTTCAATCTTTAACCTGCTGAACCTTCAATCTTCTTCATCAATCTTGCTTCATCTTCATCTTTGTTTCAAGCACTAGAACCTCCATTCATCATCACCTTCAATACTGCATCGCATTTTCATCGCACAAACCTGTTTTAACATTACTTCTGCAACTTCATCAACATCTTCCACATACTTCATCAACGCAACCTTCAACCTACATCATCATTAATCATCACACCACACAACAAATTTCAGATTCACACAAAGCCGCAACAATACTGAAACGGAGAAAAAAGGGATCTCAAGAACTCACTGGTGTTCGATCTTCTTCGTCATCACCAGTACTGGTTTTTATTTGTTCCTTAGCTTTTATCTTTATACACATGTGTAGAGTGAGATGAGAGGAAGGTCAGTGAAGCACGACGAAGAAGTCAAGTAGAACGACAACATCGTGTGAGCACGATTGGTGGCCACGAAGGACTGAATAAAAAACGACGCAATGGAGTCGAAGGAGGAAACAACTGAAGCTCTTTCCCTCTCTTTTTCAACTTTATTATAATTATGTTTTATCTTTAATCCAATATCAATAAGAAAAATTTTTAAACCAAAAAAGATGAATTGGTGATTGGGCCCTGGATGCTAGGCCTGCTCTTTCTACACTCTTGTCATGATGTATACACCTCCTGAGGTTTCTCTAATGTTCATTTTTATCGTTAATTTCTAGCAATTAATTTTGATGTTTCTTTCATGATTTTTTTGCTAATTTTTATGTGTATCTTAATATGTTGATTTCTGACTTAGATATAATTTTTCATGATTTTTCCGTTAGTTTAGGAATGAATTTGGTTAAATGTGGAATTGTGGCTAGAATTGGGTTTTTAACATAGTATTGTTGATTCCTCATCCTTGATCAATTTTGTTGGCATTGTGAATGACTAATAAGCACGGCTTGATCTTCGAATGAATGTTTCAGTGATTTCTTTTGGTTATTCTCATGAAAATGCTAAAAATAGGCTTTATGTTTCATCGAATGCTCATGAGATTTGCTTGCTTTGTGGTAGAATGTTGATGCAACTTTTGTGATGTGGAACAGTTGGAGATTAATTCATCTAATCACTTGTGTGGAGAAGCTTCTGTATAGTTTTCTCTTTGCTTGTGTGGCTTTAAAGAGGAAACAGACCTTCTCTGTTAGCTCTCCCGAAGTATTATCGGTTTCTTTGATTTGGTTACGCTTTTTTGCGGACATTACTGTTTGTTTTGTATTATACTGCTTCCAATTTATATTTCTGCATTTTATTTCTTTCTAAATATCATGAGAAGAAGGAAATAAAGAGAGTGCACTCTAAGTCTCTATTTAAAGACCCGTAGCAGGCATTCCGTACTTGTTTTCTAATTGTGTTTGTGTTTGTTTTCATGGGTTGACGATCGATGATGTCACTCGATTATAATTGAGATAACGAATTTGATCTTTTTCAAGCTCCCCTTATGATTTTTACTTTCCTTTGCTGGCGATCAATGATGTCACTCAATTAGAATTGAGATAACGACTTTGATCTTTTACATGCTCCCCTTAGGATTTTTACTTTCCTTTGTTGATGATCGATGATGTCACTCAGTTAGAATTGAGATAACGACTTTGATCGTTGCATGTTCCCTTAGGGTTTATCAATTAGGATAGATTTTGAGCTAGACATTAGGATAGCTATCCATGCATGCTAACATAGGGTAGAGATTTCCCTTTCCATCCTTGACATAGGGCCATCATTATATGATAACACTAGGTTAGAGATAGGTTAGTCTCCCTTAGGTGTTTTCTTCCCATTTGTGCATAATTGCATTTAAAACTAAAACTTCTTTTTTGGAAAATGTATAAAAATTGCTAAACATATAAAAATCCTTTTTATGGTAAAAAACACCAACCAATTCTTTTTTTTTGCCATTCGGCTTTTCTCTTCTAAGACTGTGTTGATCACTTTCCATTACAGTGTGTGAGTCTCCAATGGTCGAGCGACGATGGAATGATTGAACTTAACACTATTCATTTAAAAATATAAACAAACAAAAATTTGTGAGCCGAACTGTAACGCCCATAATTTAATTAGTTATTTAATTAAATTATTTTTGGAATATTTGTGAAGTTGTGTTGTGATTAATTGGATTTAATTATTTTATTAAGTGGTGAAATAATATGAGAAGGATGATATTATTTAATGTGGGCTTGTTTTAAAGGAATAGAAGTAGTAAAAAGGGGGTGTATTAGTTTTAAGCCCATTAAGGAATAAAGAGAATAATAGGGTTATTCTTTTATTATTGTGGAAATAATAGAAAAGAAGAAACAGTAGAAGAATAAGGGTTTGAAAGGAAGAACGTGAAAGCTGCTGGAAAAGAGGAAAGAAGTAGAATGGAAATTCAACCGGAAAAGTTATAGAGCAACCTCAAATCCAAGGTAAGGGTGGGGTTCTGACTCTATAATAGGGTTCATGATAATTGGTATGTGGGGTTAGAGGTGAAAGATTGTTTGATTTTATGATTGAATTATATATGATGTTGTATGATGTGAATCGATGAATTATGGATGAATAATGATGTCCCTATGCTGTTTAATTGATGTAGAATTATAGGATGATTATAGTTGATGACTACCTATGATTAGATGATGTTTTTAGGGCCTAAAGTATGGAACCCGTAGTGAAAACACAGAGAAAATCGCAGAAAATATCCTTAGCAGAGCAGTATGTGTCGACCCCAAATATTATGTGTCGATACATGAATGCTGTTAGACTCAGTATGAGTCGACACTGTGATACGGTGGCAGAACCAACTGTTTAATACTGGTTTGCATTTTGCATTTTTTGTTTGCAAAATGTCGCGGTAAGCAAGAGTCTCCACCGACTTTTATTTCATCCAACCGGAAAGGAAAAAAGTACAAAAAAATAATCCTTTTTTGAGATATTCTGAGTACGGGGGGTAGATTATTGAAAGGGAAGGTGTTAGCACACTTTTATCCATGGTTTTCCATGGGCTCTTAAGTACTTGCTCATTTTTAAATTTCTTGTGTGTGCTTTGTTTTGAAAATGTTTTACTTCGTGATAACCCTTGTATCAGTCCTCAAAGGTGTGACGAAGTTGTTTTGAAAAATTGTTTGAAAGTGTGCAAGTGTGAAAAGTTTTGATTTGAGCAAGTACCTACTAGCATCTACTTACTCGAAGAAAAGATTGTTTCTATTCTTGTTTCCTTTAGACAACGCTATCCTACTATTGAGAAATAGGTAGCACCGTCGTTTGAATTTGTAAGGGTCAATTCGGAAGGGACGTACGATCACTAAAGCAATATTAGGACACCTTAGTAGTAACCCTAGAGTCTTAAGATCTTTTGAGGCAACATTTCCGAGGCAACATTTCCGAGGCAACATTCCCGAGGCAATATTCGAATGGGACATTTGATCTTTTTTAGACAGGAGGGCAACCACTAAAACACCCTATGCTTAATGATCATTTACCGAAGGCAACCAAAGTGAGAGTATACCCTAAGAGTGATATGTGCGAGTGATTTGTTTTCAGTTATTTATCTTTGCACATTAGGGTTTTCTAACCATTTTAATTTGTCATGCATTCTTGCCATACAATCCTATTAGCATACATCTAAACAGTTAAATATTTGCAGGAATAAAAAATGCGAGAAAATAAGCCTACGTTATTACAAGGCTTCGGGGAGGGGGGTTAATTACATAGCCAAAAAACTCGGGGATTTAACAGTAAATAAAACCCTAAATCAACTATTACAAACCATGAACAGTTACAAAATATTGGCAAAATAATTTACAAGCGCGTGACGAATTAAATGTGAGACGATTAGGGTTTTGACCCTTTGACTAATCCTATTCGCAATTGATTAAAAATGATGTTTTTGTCATGTTTTGTTATTTGAGAAAATAATGAATAGTTAAATTAAAAAGAAATCCTAAGTTCTAACTAATTTTAAATTAAGAAAAATAAATTAATTCATTCTAAAACCTATTTTTGTGTTTTGGTTTATTTGAAAAAAGAATAGAATTAAATCAAGAACTTAAACCTAATTTTCTAATTGATTTTAATTATAAAAGACAAGTTAAAATTTCCCTAAATTAAATTAAATTAAATTTGATAAAAAAACCAATTCAAATTTTTATGATATCTTGATTTTATGAAAAAAAGTGATTAATTTTGTGAATTAAAATTAAAGAAAATATTAAAAGAATTAAAAATAAGAGAAAAAAAAGTGAAGCGATGGGCCTGATAGTATTGCTGAAGAGGGGGTGTCAATTTGGATTTTCTGGCCCAACAAGCATTCCAAGCCTGTTTGACTACGCTTGCTCTGGTGTGGGTGTTGACTCGAGTGTGGTGGTCCCTTGCTACCTGGGCGTTGGATCCAGCTTGCTGATGAATCTGATGGTTGGATGTTGATGGAGCATGGTGAATGTTGTACCCCAAAATTTGCCCTCTCATGTTTTCAAAGGTCATCCCTTACATAGTTGGTCACAAACACTTGCCTAACGAAAATAAAGTTTTTTTGAAGATGTACAAAGTGTCTTTCGATTGGCATCTGGGAAAAGTCTTCGATTGGGTATCCAAAATCATTCGATACAGGCTTGACTCACCAGTCTTCGATTGGGCATTTGGCACTCTTCGATCAGGTTTTGATTAGTAAGCTTCGATTAGGTGTTTGGAACCCTTCGATCAAGCTTTGGTTCGCAAGTCTTCGATTGGCATTTTAATAAGCACCTTTCGATTGGCATTATAAAAGTGTCCTTCGATTGGCACTGTAACAGTGTCTTTCATTTGGCATGTTAACAAGTACCTTTCAACTGGCATTGTAACAGTGTCCTTCGATTGGCAGGATAACAAGTATCTTTCGATTGACGTTGTAGCAGTGGCATTCGATTGGTAGTTGAACAAGTATCTTTCGATTGGTATTATAGCAGTGCCATTCGATTGGTAGTTGAACAAGTATCTTTCGATTGGTATTATAGCAGTGTCTTTCGATTGGAATTTTAACAAGTACCCTTTGATTGGTATATGGACAAATATCCTTCAATTGGCATTTCAAAAGGTCCTTGGACTGGAACTTC
This sequence comes from Vicia faba, assembly GCA_948472305.1. Lineage (NCBI taxonomy): Eukaryota > Viridiplantae > Streptophyta > Magnoliopsida > Fabales > Fabaceae > Vicia > Vicia faba. The sequence continues at coordinate 120,110,826 of OX451738.1, read as the reverse complement.
AGAGTTTCCTTCGACTGAAACTTCAGAGTTTCCCTTAATAAGAACATCAGAATGAAATGACCTTCGAATGACATTTTGAGTGGAGAGTTTCTCTTAATCTAAGATGCTCTGATGAAGGAAGTTCTGAACACTTCGAATCAGAACTTAGACTCATCACAAGGCCAAGGGATGGTCAAAGTTGTCTAATAGGGAATGTTCTAAATAGATACGAATTGGACTTTGAAGCTGACAAAGAAGGAAGATTCGAAGGAATGAAGTAGGCCGACATGACTAAGCAAAAACACATATCCTAACCTATCCAGGTTCACCCAAAGTTCACAATGGCATGTGTCCCTTGCAAATATAGAAATAATTAAATGTTGATTGTGGACTCAATTATTTGAATTAAAGGCCAGATTCTTGCCTTGTTTTCTCCCAACCATACAAGAGCTGATTCGACTAGGGTGATCCTTTTCGAATCAAGCAATCGAAGCAGAGGGAGGCTCAATCAAAGGGTCTATGCAATTGAAGTTGGAGTAATTCGATTTGGGACTTTGAAGCTATCAAAGAGAGCAAATTCGAAGGGAAGTGGATCTGAAGGGGCAGGTCAGCTTTTGATTTCTATCATATTGGAGGCCCAAACAACTCATGACAGGCTGGCAGTAACGCATGAAAATAGATTGGCACATGATTGAATCAAATATAGCAAGTCTTTATGAAGAAATCAAATCAAATCTCTTCATCATAATGGACTAAGATTTGATACACAAATGTTGACCTAAATTCCTTTGTCTATATAAACCTCATGCTCACAAAGAAAAAAGGGACGGGGAAAAACACACAAAATCTGCAGAAACGAAAAACCCACGAAGACGGCCACACATACCTTGCCTCGCAAAAGCACCACCCTGCCCCACGAAAGTCTAGACTCCATTGCAGGCACCTTCCGTCCAAATCCAGGCGCCTCCAGTGGTATAATGTTCAATCTCACTTAATCTTAAAATTACTCATAATTGCATATTCATAGTTTTTTTGTTATTACTTGTGAGCGATTTAACAAAGAATGTATAAGCTGCAGTGTTCATATGTTTGAACCCCCCATGGATAAAGTTTCTTTCAAAGCAGGTTACATTTGAAATCCATGATCTTGGTTGTGACAAATTGAAACCAACCCATATCTGGGTTCAGGAATTGATTTCGAATGAGACGTTTCTCTATGTTGTTTAGTTCTGAACTGACTAATTTGCAGGGCCAAAAGCAGGAGTCATGCCTTTTGAATGAGCAAGCAGCTCAGGGGTGAAAGGGAATTCGCTCAATCGAAGGGACTAGGATCCAATATCACAGGCCTTGTATTTTCAATTTCTAACAAACTTCCTTGCAGGTCCAACATCCCAGATCGAAAGCCCCAAATGTGTCGTCTCTCAAACTTCTTCGATCCAGGCCTTGTATTTTCAATTTCTAACAAACTTCCTTGCAGAATTCTGGATCAGAGGATGTCATATCCAGATCGAACGCCCTGTACGTGCAGTCTCGTACGCACCTTCAATCATCCCCTTGGATCGAAGGGCAACCAAAGCTCCTTCGAATCCCAGGTCCCCCAAAACTTTGTTATGTTTTTCCTTCAGGTATTCAGGCGCAACATCCCAAGCGTGGACTACCATACGTCCTCAGATCTCAATGTGCCAAGTGGCTTCAAGCTAGATCCAAAGGCCAGAACCATTGATCCACCATGGATTCAAGTCAATGCAAGCATAATCAATCTGGAGGGTCAACAAGGGCCAGCATTCTGGGCCCTGAAAAATTGCTGACCATACAACCTCTTCAGGCCCACACCCCCCCCCCCCCTTTGGTTTATTCTTTCCCATATTTCTTTTATTTAATTTGTTTTATTATTTTTAATTAACCAACCATTAATTTTTCTCATAAAAATCAGAAAACACAAAAAAATAATATTTATTAACTTCACTATTTTATTTTTGTAAATAAACCATTAATCAATTAATTTAGTTTTTTTAATTAGGTTTAATTTTAACATATTTTGCATTAAATTAAAATTGATTTAGAATTAGGGTTTTGATATATTTTTACTTTTCTAATTTTATTTCCTTAATTAAAATAAAACTCAAAAAATATTTTCTTTTTAATTAATTAATTATTAGTTAGACTTAATTCTTAAATCAAAAATGACAAAAAATATACTTTATTTAATGAAAAAAGGGTCAAAACCCTAGGACGTTCCGATTCAATTTTCTCGCGCGCATATTATTTTGGATCCATATAATTGTAATTGCTCCGAGAATGTAATAGCTTTAACTTAGGATTTTATTTACCTCTTTTATTTACTTTTTTCGCATTTAATTTTAAAGGTTTGTTTTTGGCGATGTAAATACCCGACGCCTTGTAATAGCTTAGTTTTATTTTCCGCAATTTATTTTCCGCAACCATTAACTGCTAGATGTTTGAATAATAGGCTATGCATGACAAGATTAACCTTTAATTTAAAATCAACCGTAGCTCACCATAACATGTACAAAGATAATATAAACTGAAAAACAATACACTCGCACATGCCACTCTTAGGGTCCGCCTCACTTGGTTGCCTCGAACGTGGTCATTGAGTATAGGAAGTCTTAGAGGTCACCCTCCTGTCCAAAGATCAAAGTTGCCTCGGATAAAATGATCTAAGACATTAGGGTTACCGCTAAGGCGTCCTAACGTTGCTTTAATGACCACACATCCCTTAATCTAATTGACCCGAAAAGCTCCAATGACGGTGCTACCTACTCCTCAATAGTGGGATAGCACTGTCTAAGGGACATTTGCACAGTTTAATTCCTTTTTGAGTAGGTAGATGTTCTTAAGTAATTGCTCCTTTTAAAAAACAAAACAAAACTTTTCACACTTACACTCTTTTCAAAACAAAGACTCTTCTCAAAATCCACAAACACAAAGAAAAGCAAATTTTTTTGAAAACATAGTGAGCAAGTACCTAAGAGCCCGTGGATAACCACGGATAGAAAGGGTGCTAATACCTTCCCTTTCTATAATCTACCTCCTGAACCAGAGAAACATCTCAAAAAAGGAATTTTTCTGTGCTTTTGTCCTTTCCTTGTTGGATAAATAAAAGACGTTGGCGACTCTTGCTTACCGCGACATTTTGCGAAAACAAACGCAAACGCGAACCAGCATTCCAAAACAGTCATTTCTCATTCCCACCGATCACAGAACTGGCGACTCTGCTGGGGAATTCTCATAAGTGAGGTGTACCTTAGGATTAGGTCACTTGTGTTTTCAATTGTATGCTTTGTATGCTTTAAATTTTGTGGGCTTGTATCAGAGTTCTATAGATCCTAACCCGGATCTAGGGATACCCTTTAGGTAAGTAGCAATAAATTGTGAGAGATCTGTCCGGCGTAGACCGACACAGATGAAGCAGTAGCTACGTTGGTGTGACACCTTGGTCTGTACCGATATCCCTTGTGTTGGAACGAGGAGAATATGGGTCTTCTAAGGAGTCATTAAGCCCCAACTGACCTTAGAACCTTAAATTGACCAACTTGGCCATAGAACAGTAGCACTATGTGTAGCAGTGAAAATCGGAGATCAAGCTATTAATTAACTTGACTCACAAAAGCAAGAGTCGCCACCACGCTTTATTATTTCCAAGGGAAAAGGGAAAAGAGAGAAATAAAACCCTAAACTATGCAATGTAAAATAATACTTAAAAGTAATGAAAAATACAATGCGTTTTTGAAAGAGATCAAGAGTTCGAGGGTTGGTTATGAAATGGGAAGGTATTAGCACCCAATGCATTCGCGGTAGTCCGCAGGAACCTTTTGAAATATCTGTTTTTGGTTAAAATTGTTTGTTATATACAAGGGTGTATTTATCTACAACTATGTTTGCTTAAGGGGAAAGAAATGAGTTTTTATTATTGCGTTCATGAGGGTTTCACGACCCTTTTCCTACGTATCCAATGAAGGAATCAAAACACCGTAGTTCCTCTAGAAAAAAATTGATTTGTTTGTGTTTTTTAGTGGGCGACATTAACACACGCATTCTAGCAATAAGCACGGACGGTATCGTGGTAGAACGGAGATAACATGCCCTTTGGGGGAGTTTTGATTTGTTGAGTGTTTTTGTATGTTTTAAAGTATATTCAAGTAATGATTAAAGAGTGTTTTGGATTTTTTTTTTGGTTTGTTTACTTGTTAATTTTATCTTGCCTAATTACTAGCATTTGTACAAAGTAAATAAAAATGCAGAAAGATAAAAACCTACACTATTACAAACATATTAAAAGGCATAAAAAATATATGAAGGAAAAAAGAAGAAGATAAAAGTAAGAAAAGTGAGGGTCTTTCGACCCAGGCAGTAGCATCCTTCGATTTGCATTCTGTTGGCCTCCTTCGATTGGGGCTGAAAAGGGTGAAGGCATGACTTTCGACCGAGGCTTTGGCAGGGGCAAGGTCCTGTCCTTCGATTGGGCAAAGGCAGCAACAAGTTGTATCCTTCGGCTAGGCAAAGGCAGTAGCAAGTTGTATCCTTCGACTGGGCAAAGGCAGCAGCAAGTTGTATCCTTCGACTGGGGGCTGGCACCAGTGAGGTTCTGTCTTTCGATTGGCCTGGAAGTCAGTGAAATGTGTCTCTGGCTGGGCCTGGAAGTCAGTGTGGAAACCAAAGGCTTCGTTTCATACTCCTGTTTCATGTTTCTTTCATTTCAAACATTAAATGACAACATGGCCTGAGGCCATGCTAGTATTTGTCTTTCAAACAGTTTAATAGTTAAATAGAAAGAAAAACGAAAGAGGTAGCTTTTAAAAACATGTTAACAGGGTGGAAACGAAAAGAAACAAAGTGTTATGTACATGCTGGAAACGAACAAAATATTATTTACATGTTATGGCATGAAATGAAAGGTTCAAGGGTAAGAGTGACTTACCTTGATGGAGGGTTTGAATGGGTGTGGGACCTTGAGTGGAGGCCCAAGATGCTGGATTCGAAAGAGGGGTCACAGGCTATGCTAGGAGCGCTGGATTTGAAGGAAAAGAAAAAGCAAGTGTGATGCTTCTTTGATTCGAAGGAGACTGAAGTGTGGTTGTTCTTCAGAATCGAAGGAAGTAAGTGTTTGGGGATTCTGGGTTTGTTCTCACAAGTATTGAAGGGACTTGAGAGATTTTTTGTGTTTGAGAAAATTTGGTGTTTTTTGAGAATTTTCTGAAGATTTGTTCGCCTGGCCAAAAGGTCCTCTTTTTTTAAACAAAATGTGTTATAGCCTCTTTATTTATAGGCGAGCCTTGATATTGTTTTAGGGGGAAATCAAATAATATTTGAATTATTTGGGTATACTGCCCCCTTGTTTTCTTCAATGCAGTTCTTGTGCACTCCGTTTTTGTGCAAGTACAGGACTGAGACAACACAGGCTTTTCAGTCTTTTGGAGCTTAGTAGCAGGTTGGTACAGGACTGCTGCATAGCAGCACAATTGGCTTGAGTTTGGCAGTATATGGGACTTTAGTCAACAAACTCCTTGAATTCTTCCCCCTTTCGTTTTGATCACTTCGACCAGCTTCATGATTACACAAAAATGTTCGTTTCCAAACAATGTGTGCTCTGAGTACGTTACTTCGAAGGGTTTAGTGGTCCAACTTGTGAATCGAAGGAGGCCACCTTGAAGGAAATCACATGTCCAGCTTGTAGATCAAAGGGGATCACTTCGAAGGAAACTACATGGCCAAATCGAAGCTTGTGACTGAAGGGAGATTGTGTTGCCCAAACGAATCTTGGATCGAAACAAATGTATTACCCAATCGAAAGCCCGTGTTCGAAGGAAGCAATGTTGCCCAATCGAAGCATGTGGATAGAAACAAACATATTGCCCAATGGAAAGTCCGTGTTCGAAGTAAACAATGTTGGATTCGAAGCATGTTTGCAGGCAGTAAACTTGTCCAATCGAAGCAGGCTTGCAGGCAGCACTTGTCCAGTCGAAAGGCTGAATCGAAGGAGACCTATCAGCACATGAAATCAAAGAAACAAAAAAAAACACATTTCGTGCTTGATTAGAAGTTAGTGATACATAGGCTAAGAATGTTCAAAACACTTGACAATTTCTGCATAATTAGTGACCTTGACTTTTGTATAAAAATGCAAAAATAAAAATGGGATCTTAGGTCAAAAATTGGGGTATGACAGTTGCCCCTATTTAAGTTTCTTCTATCTGGAGATATGAAGATTGGGATCTTCATTTCGACGAGATTGAAGGGACTTAAATATAGAATACACAATTTTTGGCCTTAAGATACCACAATTATGTTTATGATATGATATGAATGCAATGTTTTGAATTTAATGAGGAATGATGTTGTATGAGATAGACTAATGCTGGAGAAACCAAGCACATTATACAGTAATCCCACAGGGGAAGAGATTATAACTCCACTGGAGAAACAGAGTCATAGGCTTCAAATGAGAGACTCTTGAATGATTTACATCAGTATTGAGACTGAAAAAAGAAATGATTTACATCAGTACGGAGACTGGAGAAGAAAAATGATTGACATCAGCACTGTGACTGGAAAACAAAATGATTGGCATCAGTACTGAGACTGGAAAAAGATTGACATCAGCACTGTGACTGGAAAACAAAATGATTGACATCAGTACTGAGACTGGAAAATGATTGTCATCCGTAATGTGACTGGAAAACAAAATGATTGACATTAGTACTGAGGCTGGAAAATGATTGTCATCAGTACTGAGACTGGAAAATGATTAGCATCAGTACTGAGACTGGAAAATGATTGGCATCAGTACTGAGACTGGAAATAAACATCTATGACTTCTGAATTTTACCAAGAACGGTAACACATTTCTTCTTTAACCAAGATATCACTTGAAAAAGGATAAAATACAAACTTCCCCATGGGACTTTTCCGAAGGGATGCCATTTGCTGAGTAGACATTATTGTTGGGGATACACAAGCTGCTCAAACAAAGAGGCCGCCACTTGCTATCTTTCAAAGGTGTCAATAACATACAAGTTGCTCATGAAGAGACCGTCGCTTGCTGTTTTCAAAGGTGACAATAACATACAAGTTGCTCATGAAGAGACCGCCGCTTGCTGTTTTCTCAAAGGTATCAATGACATACAAGTTGCTCATGAAGAGACCGCCGCTTGTTGTATTTTTTCAAGGTATCAATAACATACAAGTTGCTCATGAAGAGACCGCCGCTTGCTGTTTTTTCCAAAGGTAATGATAACATACAAGTTGCTCATGAAGAGGCCGCCGCTTGCTATTTTTCAAGGGTATCAATAACATACAAGTTGCTCATGAAGAGACCGCCGCTTGTTGTTTTTTTCAAAGGTAACCATAACATACAAGTTGCTCATGAAGAGACCGCCGCTTGCTGTTTTTCAAAGGTATCAATAACACACAAGTTGCTCATGAAGAGACCGCCGCTTGTTGTTTTCAAGAGAACAATAACACACAAGTTGCTCATGAAGAGACCGCCGCTTGCTGTTTTCTCAAGGTGTCAATAACATACAAGTTGCTCATGAAGAGACCGCTGCTTGCTGTTTTTTCCAAAGGTAATGATAACATACAAGTTGCTCATGAAGAGACCGCCGCTTGTTGTTTTTCAAGGGTATCAATAACATACAAGTTGCTTATCAAGAGACCGCCGCTTGATGTTTTTCAAGGTATCAATAACACACAAGTTGCTCATGAAGAGACCGCCGCTTGCTGTTTTCTCAAAGGGATCAATAACATACAAGTTGCTCATGAAGAGACTGCCGATTGCTGTTTTCTCCAAAGATATAAATAACATACAAGTTGCTCTTGAAGAGACCGCCGCTTGCTGTTTTTTCCAAAGATATAAATAACATACAAGTTGCTCATGAAGAGACTGCCGCTTGCTGTTTTCTCAAAGGGATCAATAACATACAAGTTGCTCATGAAGAGACTGCCGCTTGCTGTTTTCTCAAAGGGATCAATAACATACAAGTTGCTCATGAAGAGACCGCCGCTTGCTTTTTTCTCCAAAGATATAAATAACATACAAGTTGCTCTTGAAGAGACCGCCGCTTGCTGTTTTTTCCAAAGATATAAATAACATACAAGTTGCTCATGAAGAGACCGTCGCTTGCTGTTTTCTCAAAGGGATCAATAACATACAAGTTTCTCATGAAGAGACCGCCGCTTGCTGTTTTCTCCAAAGATATAAATAACATACAAGTTTCTCATGAAGAGACCGCCGCTTGCTGTTTTTCAAAGGTATAAATAACATACAAGTTGCTCATGAAGAGATCGCCGCTTGGTGTTTTCAAAGATACCCATAAAATATCGTGAAGATATTGCTGGAGGTGAGAATCAATAATTTCATCAGGGATGGACAAACTTCTCATGAAGAGACCGCCATTTGTCATAACATAAAGAAATTCAGAAATAATCAAACTGCTCAAATAAAGAGTCAGTTGCTTGTCGTCACGTCGATATTCCAGAAGAAGGTTATGATAATACTACTAGGGAATAAAGTTCATATTCAATGGGGAACCATGAATAAATCCTTCCTTAGGAGACCAAGTATTTAAATTGCAAAATAAATGCACTCTCCATCTAGGTTTCACAGCCTAGAGATATCCACAGGGTATCATTCACAAGAGACAAAGCTCAATCCAAGAATAAACTGGAGAGAAAACAGTCAAACAAGACTCCACCCAATGAGGAAACAACTCAAATGGGGATTTATCCTATCCAGAGATGGAAAAGGAAAGCTAAAGCAAGATTCTTCCACGAGAGTTAACTCAGTGGGGAATTAGAAAGGAGGCGCACTTTCTGCTTAAGTTGACACTCTATTTGGAAAGAGAAAATACACTATTTGAATAGACATAACCAAGGTATACGAACTCAATGACATCAACAAATACAAATGTGCGTGCATGATGCAAGTGTGAATGAATAAATGAATGTCATGTATATGCTGACAAAACAAATAGAGGAGATAGACAGAAGATGATAAGACATCAGAGCACAACCTGACACTCGACTAATCTCAACAAGATGGGAACATTACTGGAGATAAAAACAAAAGCCATCATTGGAGCAAAGTCCTTTTACAAGGCTTAAATCTCTTTGGAGAGGAAGATATTTTCAGGTAGAAAACCCAAAGTCCAGTCTTTTATCGCAAACAATCCATTGAAAGGATAACAACACAAACAATGTTTCAGCTGGAAAAAGTCATGCTTAGCTGGAGATACTGGGAACACCACCCTCTGATAATGTGTGAAAAACATATCACATATCTTGACAAATCTGGATTGCCCCTGAAACTAATTTTGGATGCCCCAAGTTTACTGCTGATAAGTTGCATGTTGCACGACAATTCTTGCGAATAACTTCACTTATAAAATGCCCCAAGCTATATGGTTGATGAGGAGAAATAGTCTCAAGAGGATTTTACAAAAGACCTTGCATTCACCATGCTCTGGTGTCTTCAAACTCTCAGAGAGATTCATCAAATCTCGATGTGATTGCCCCGGATTGACTGTAGTTGGCACAACAAAGTCTTCAAATTTTGCCCCAATAAAGGGTAAACAAGTTGGGAAAGCATTAAATGGGAGAAGCAACATGTCCGTGCTTAAGGTCTTCAGGTGACATGCCCCTGGATATGATTTTTTCTTGAAATGATTCGCCAATTTCTCAACATAGTTTCAGGCCTTAAAAGAATAAACTCATCACTAGTGCTTATATGCGAGCTTCCTTGATATCAAACAAATGTTTTGCAGTTAGAAAAATCTTATTATGAGAATGAAAATTCTAATGCAACAGTTATGTAAGTCTTGAAGATTTTGAAAAGATATCGCACAAATTTTGCAAGTTAGAGCAACATTTATTTTTTGTATATACAAAGCATGTGATACCAGCATAACTATTTAGAACATTCATGGGAGTCAGGAACACTATCTCATTGAAGTATGCTTTCAAAATAACCTTGCTTCAATTAGGACTTTTGAAGGTTGTAACGTGGCCTGGTTCATGGTTTTTAGAAAAAAGATTTTTAAGGCTCAAAATTTATAGGTTCCCACCCATTCTTCATGATGTTCTCCAACCCTATGTTCAGTTAATTCAACATGAGCGTTCATCTCTCAAAAGGATTTTGTGACGGTTAAGGAAACGACGAGGCTTTCGGAGTAGAAACCACCAATTTGTTCTTTGCTGAGGACTTTTCTTTGTAGTCCTTTCTTTTCAATTTTTATTTTCCCTAACTTTTGCCTGAACTAATTCTTTTGAATTGATAGTCCAACAGGATGCCTTAATTTTTGCCTAAGCCGCACGTTTTCAAGTTATTGACTTAGCAGGCTTTTTCTTTTTTTCTTGATTTTTGACTTTTGAACAAAATGTGTGACATTAGCTTGTCTTTACTTGTCGAGAGGATTGTGATTGCCTCATTTCTTGATGAATGAGGGATAACATTATGGTTCCACATCTTCTGGCCTCATTATACATGAAGGATAGCCCTCATAATTTCTCTTCAGAAATATCTTCCTTTTGAATTTTGAACACTCAATCAGATTAACTGAAAAAACTACCCTGCCCCAGGTTAAAATTTGAGGGTTTTTTCGTAAAGAAAAGAAACTCCTACTTCAAGGCTCAAAAGGGGTTAGCAAGGGATTATCTTCCTTATATCTCCGGTGTTCATGGATTTGAAACAATGCTTGTACATCGTCAGCAAGATTTTATTCAAAAGTATACAACCAAAGATTTTGTGTTTTTCAGATCATCATCCTCCCTTCAACCTCTCCCTAGGCAAGAGAATGGGTAAAAAGTTGGTATCATAATGCAAAAAGAAATTTAGAATTTGAAAACAAATATGAGTGAAACAAATTAATTTCTTCAAGACAAACATACTCATTGTATTAAGATAATCATTCAGATGCAAACAAGTTCTTACATGCAAACAATGTTTTGATAAACAAGAAAAATTACAACAAGCATGAATAAGTTAATAATCCGAGAAGGCTTTCCATCTGGATTTGTGCTGAAGGAAACCTGTCCTAAACTTCAAGGCAAAAATCAACAGAGATTCACTTATGCTTTAGCAAAGGGGTTGACTTGAATGTTCATACCAAACCAGTTAAGGGCTCCACACTAGCTTCCAAATTAGGCATCTCTCTATGGAGTTCAGAAACCTCTTGCTTGATATTCTCCATTGTTCCCTTAGCGCGAGTGTTATACTTGATGGGACCAAAGGAAAAATAAGACTTGGAAAAAGACCTTTGAAAGTGAAACAAAAAAATGTAGAATGATGCATGATATGTGAATGTAAAAGAGAGTTTTATTTGATCTTCGAGGAACTCAATATATTAAGTTGTAAACATCAAAGTATGAAGATAGAAGATAAATTTTAAATTAGATCAAAGCGTTGATCAAGTTATCATCAAGATCAATCATCCATTTTGGTGGATTAGGGTTTTCACCCTATCAACACCCAAGATCCATTGATCTTGATGAAACTTGTGATGTTTACAAAGAAAGACTTCCAAATTCCTTGAAAGTCAAGTGAAAAAAAAGAGTTTCATGGATGCATGAAGGCATGGCTATGCAACAACCACAAGCAAGGTCACAAACAAAGTCGAAAGGTTTAACATCACGAGCATGGAGTCAAAGGTAAAAAACATCCCCAAGGTATGTACTAAAGGTTTAATCACACCTGCAAGACAAGGTTCTAATAGTTCCCGGAGTCTACATTCCTCCTTCGGATATTACCAACGTCTTGATTACTCAATAATTAGCAATATTCTCAAGAGAAACTCATCTGAGCGTAGCATCGCGTAACGATTACTTCCGGATTACTCTGTTATAATCTCCACGCTACACCTAAAAGGCCAAGATGGGTTAGGGTTCTACGGTTCTCAGCCTCTCTGGCTCCCAGGTCGAAAATAATAATGTCTTCCCGATTACTCGGTAAACAAATATTACGTTCAAAAGGGCCTTCCACTGAGTGGGGGATCTCATGCCTCTTTCTTCGTGATTACTCCCTCAAAGTTAACATGACTATACCGCCCGTCCTATTCCTAAGTGTAACTTAGTCTGGGTATAAGACTTGTCCTTTGCAAAAACCCAAATAACCATAATATATACATATAATCAAACAATCAAATAGTAATAAAACAGATAAAATAAACTAGGCTTAACCCACTTAGGGATGGACCAGCAAGAGGTCAATCTGTCCCCAGCAGAGTCGCCAATTCTGTAGCGGTGAAAATCAGAGATCAAGCTATTAATTAACTTGACTCACAAAAGCAAGAGTCGCCACCACGCTTTACTATTTCCAAGGGAAAAGGGAAAAGAGCGAAATAAAACCCTAAACTATGCAATGTAAAATAATACTTAAAAGTAATGAAAAATACAATGCGTTTTTGAAAGAGATCAAGAGTTCGGGGGTTGGTTATGCAATGGGAAGGTATTAGCACCCAATGCATCTGCGGTACTCTGCAGGAACCTTTTGAAATATCTGTTTTTGGTTAAAATTGTTTGTTATATACAAGGGTGTATTTATCTACAACTATGTTTGCTTAAAGGGAAAGAAATGAGTTTTTATTATTGCGTTCGTGAGGGTTTCGCGACCCTTTGCCTACGTATCCAATGAAGGAATCAAAACACCGTAGTTCCTCTAGAAAAAATTTGATTTGTTTGTGTTTTTTAGTGGGCGACATTAACGCATGCATTCTAGCAATAGGCACGGCCGATATCACGGTAGAACGGAGATAACATGCCCTTGGGGGGAGTTTTGATTTGTTGAGTGTTTTTGTATGTTTTAAAGTATATTCAAGTAATGATTAAAGAGTGTTTTGGATTTTTTTTTGGTTTGTTTACTTGTTGATTTTATCTTGCCTAATTACTAGCATTTATACAAAGTAAATAAAAATGCAGAAAGATGAAAACCTACGCTATTACAAACATATCAAAAGGCATAAAAAATATATGAAGGAAAAAAATAAGATAAAAGTAAGAAAAGTGAGGGTCTTTCGACCCAGGCAGTAGCATCCTTCGATTTGCATTCTGTTGGCCTCCTTCAATTAGGGATGAAAAGGGTGAAGGCATGACTTTCGACTGAGGCTTTGGCAGGGGCGAGGTCCTGTCCTTCGATTGGGCAAAGGCAGCAGCAAGTTTTATCCTTCGACTAGGCAAAGGCAGCAGCAAGTTGTATCCTTCGACTGGGCAAAGGCAGCAGCAAGTTGTATCCTTCGACTGGAGGCTGGCACCAGTGAGGTTATGTCTTCCGATTGGCCTGGAAGTCAGTGAAGCGTGTCTCTGGCTGGGCCTGGAAGTCAGTGTGGAAACCAAAGGCTTCGTTTCATACTCCTGTTTCCCGTTTATTTCATTTCAAACATTAAATGACAACATGGCCTGAGGCCATGCTAGTATTTGTCTTTCAAATAGTTTAATAGTTAAACAGAAAGAAAAAACGAAAGAGGTAGCTTTTAAAAACATGTTAACAGGGTGGAAACGAAAAGAAACAAAGTGTTGTGTACATGCTGGAAACGAACAAAAGATTATTTACATGTTATGGCATGAAATGAAAGGTTCAAGGGTAAGAGTGACTTACCTTGATGGAGGCTTTGAATGGGTGTGGGACCTTGAGTGGAGGCCCAAGATGCTGGATTCGAAAGAGGGGTCACAGGCTGTGCTGGAAGCGTTGGATTTGAAGGAAAAGAAAAATCAAGTGTGATGCTTCTTTGATTCGAAGGAGACTGAAGTGTGGTTGTTCTTCAGAATTGAAGGAAGTAAGTGTTTGGGGATTCTGGGTTTGTTCTCACAAGTATTGAAGGGACTTGAGAGATTTTTTGTGTTTGAGAAAATTTGGTGTTTTTTGAGAATTTTTTGAAGATTTGTTTGCCTGGCCAAAAGGTCCTCTTTTTTTAAACAAAATGTGTTATAGCCTCTTTATTTATAGGCGAGCCTTGATATGGTTTTAGGGGGAAATCAAATAATATTTGAATTATTTGGGTATACTGCCCCCTTATTTTCTTCAATGCAGTTCTTGTGCACTCCGTTTTTATGCAAGTACAGGACTGAGACAACGCAGGCTTTTCAGTCTTTTGGAGCTTAGTGGCAGGTTGGTACAGGACTGCTGCATAGCAGCACAACTGGCTTGAGTTTGGCAGTATATGGGACTTTAGTCAACAAATTCCTTGAATGCTTCCCCCTTTCGTTTTGATCACTTCGACCAGCTTCATGATTACACAAAAATGTTCATTCCCAAACAATGTGTGCTCTGAGTACGTTGCTTCGAAGGGTTTAGTGGTCCAACTTGTGAATCGAAGGAGGCCACCTTGAAGGAAATCACATGTCCAGCTTGTGGATCAAAGGGGATCACTTCGAAGGAAACTACATGGCCAAATCGAAGCTTGTGACTGAAGGGAGATTGTGTTGCCCAAACGAATCTTGGATCGAAACAAATGTATTGCCCAATCGAAAGCCCGTGTTTGAAGGAAGCAATGTTGCCTAATCGAAGCATGTGGATCGAAACAAACATATTGCCCAATCAAAAGTCCGTGTTCGAAGGAAACAATGTTGGATTCGATGCATGTTTGCAGGCAGTAAACTTGTCCAATCGAAGCAGGCTTGCAGGCAGCACTTGTCCAGTCGAAAGGATGAATCGAAGGAGACCTGTCAGCACATGAAATCAAACAAACAAAAAAAAACACATTTCGTGCTTGATTAGAAGTTAGTGATACATAGGCTAAGAATGCTCAAAACACTTGACAATTTCTGCATAATTAGTGACCTTGACTTTTGTATAAAAATGCAAAAATAAAAATGGGATCTTAGGTCAAAAATTGGGGTATGACAGTATGCTACACTCATTGAGACTAAACTCTCGCGATGATTCCGGCCGCAAGAAAAGGTTGCTAAACTGGAATTATGACCGATTGAGGGTAGTCAGTGATATTGAGATTCTCTAGAACCCGGTTACTATTTTTTTAGGACAGGTCTTAACCAACTGAAACTGAAAGAGGGTAGTACCTAAACTCCATGCTAGCCTGAAATCTAAGGGATCTTTGTGTGACTTGTGTGCCTTCAAAACTTTAACTACTTGCACATTCTTGTTATCTGACAACATGAGTTCCTTGCAGGTTTTGTTTACAGTCCTTATTCAATAATTTGGATTTATCGCAGGGTTTACTTACAGCACCTCACACTTTTGCTTAAACGCATATCATACACATCATAACATCATGCCTTACCATTTCCTTAACCATTTCAAGGATCTCAAGGGTCTGTGATGCAAGTTATAGTACATCAGATGTCTAGCAAGGGGCAAAGAGGATTTATTTTCCTCTAGACAATGTCGTCTATAAATCAAAACACGATGACTTGAGTCAGGGGCTATGACCCACTCGATATGGTGAGCCTGACTCTTGAAGAAGGACTCTCAGCAACATGAAGTTCCTTCAATCAAGCTACCAGATTTAGATGCTAACAACTTCTTGTTTACCCCGCGAGATCCTTGAAAACATTGCATACATATATCATACATATCATTGCATTATAGGTACCATTACAGGTTTCTCATCTTCTTCGCTGTTTATTTCAGCAATCATCATGTCTACTGAACCTTCAACTGAGCAAGCTATCAAGGCCCTCCAGGCCCAGAATGCCCAATTTCAAGAGCTGTTCATGAATCTGGCTAAGGGTCAGCAGGACCTGAAGACCTTAATTCTAAAAGAGAAAAAGAAGAAGAAAAAGAGGACCATCCTGTTCAACACTGGACGCAGGTTTGGAAACAGGCTGCAGAATGAAGTTGACCCGACCACCTCATCTGGAGGGAAAGACAGTCCACAAGAAAGGAGGGCTCCTAGCCCTGAAGTCTCCGACAACGAGATGGACTATGATGAAGAACAATATCCTCCTGCTAAGAATAAGTACAAACAACTGGAAGACCGTTTGAGCGCTATGGAAATACAGAAGGTGCCCGGTCTAGACTTCGGAGATCTAGGTCTATCCTCTGGGGTGGTGATTCCCCATAAATTCAAGGCACCTGCCTTTGCCAAGTACGACGGAGCTTCTTGTCCAAAGCTACACCTCCGGTCATATGTGAGGAAGATTCAACCCTATACTGCTGATAGAAATCTTTGGGTTCATTTCTTTCAAGATAGTCTGTCAGGGACTCAACTTGAATGCTTCTGTCAACTGGAAGGATCTAACATCCGCAACTGGGAGGACCTTGTTGCTGCTTTTTACAAGCAATACCAGTATAATGCCGACCTTGCTCCCACGCGTACTCAGCTTCAGGGTATGTCTATGGGTACAGGCGAAGGCTTTAAGGACTACGCTCAGAAGTGGATAGATCTTACCGGAAGAGTCCAACCCCCTCTGTCTGATAGGGAGTTGGTGGATATGTTTCTTGGGACTTTGTCTGGTCCCTATTTCAATCATTTGATCGGCAACTCGTCAGTGGGTTTCACCTAACTGATTCTGACTGGAGAAAGAGTAGAAGCTGGGATCATGCGTGGTAAGATCCAGAAAGATACCTCTTCGAGTACAAAGAAGAAGTCATTTGGTGGCAAGAGGGAAGCCAATGCTGTGCACGGCCAGAAGAGGCGTAGCCAGGCAGACTACCACCAATCCGTGAGGGCAGTGTTGATCTCTAATTCGGCACGCATACAACAACTACAACAACGAAATAATCAGCCAAAGGGGGAAAGAATTCAAAGGCAATTCACCCAAATAAACATGCCATTGTCACAAGCATTGCATCACATGTTGAAGATGAATCTGATTATGGTGATAAACCCTCATCCGAACCCTAAGACTTCTTCTCCTAACTACAACCCAGATGCAAGGTGTGCTTATCATTCCGGTAGCCCGGGGCACGATACTAATGATTGTTGGGCACTGTAATACAAGATTCAGAATATGATTGACGCTAAGGAGATCGAATTCGACCCTCCTGAGACTCCCAATGTGATCACTGCTCCCTTGCCAAAATATGGCTAGGATTGAAAGCACTTTTGTTCATTTGAATTATGAAGTTGTATTTTTCTTTGCTTATTCAAACAATTATTGTCATGTCAAACTTTTTTATTTCATTAATGCATTACACGTGTCTGTTTTGAATTAATTGTTTTCACTATGCTTAAATTACTTCATATTTCCTTTTTGTGATGTTCAACTCTCGATTAAAAAATTCTAAGCCTTTTGAGGGAGGATGACGAAAACGATACCACGATCTTTACAGTATGCTTTTGAATAGACCCCGCTGATGAGGTACATGCATTGTTTCAAATCCTAAACAGTGAAGTTATAAGGAAGATAATCCCTAGTCAACCCCTTTGAGCCAAAGAAGTTGGAGTTCTTCTTTTCATGAATTAAAACCCGTAATTACAACCTGGGGCAGGGTAGCTTGTTCAGTTGATCCAGGTGCACAATGAATGGCATCAAAGAAGTCCTTCCGAAACAAAAGACGGTGTTGGTTCGGTATAATTGTCAAGACAGGCAGTCATTATCTCTCAAAATAAAAGCCCAATAAGTCAAAACCTGTGAAGGAGACTTAAGAAAAACCGGGGAATCCCGCTGACTGTAATTACAAAAGAAACAGTTCAGGCAAAAGACAAGGATAATAAAATCAAAAAGAAAGAGATCGTACAAACTCTCAACAAAATGAATGCCTGTTCAAAATAAATTGTCAGTATCCGAACCATCACCAGAATATCAGAGCAAAGACTCAAACAGGATCTAAATGCATGGTTAGCTGAGTTTAGGGTCGAAGAACATCACGAAGAGCGGGTGGGTACAAATAAAATTTGAGCCTTTATCCTTTGTTTCTTAAACCGTGAACCAGGCCACATTATAAACCTTAAAAAGTCCTAGCTGAAGCATGGGTTAGTTCGAAAGCATGCTGTTACAAAGGTATCCTGACTCCTGTAGGGCTCGCTGTAAAATCCTAAGTTGACATCACATTTTACAAAAATTCGCTTGTTTTACTGGAAAAAGGCATTTTCAAAAACTTCAAGACAGACATAAGCTTTGCATTCTTAAAATAACATTGTTTGCATATGACTATTCATTCAAACAACATAGAAATTTACACGATGAATATCTAGTGAACAAAAACCTTTTCAATAAAAAGAGTCACCTCAAGTGGAAAAAACACTTCCAACCAAGGGGCACATCATGAGCATTGTCTATCATCTGGGGCAGTCAAGTCAAGATTCAAGGAGTCTCTCAAAGATGCCAAATAGCCAGGGGAAGATCTCCATCTGAATCACTTGGGGCATTGGACATGAATTCCAGCAACGAATCTTGCATGATCAAACATATTCTGGTAGTATGGCAACACAACACTACTGACAATGACAACTCCCTACACTCTGAGAGCATGGACATAGTCAAAAAAGTACTACGCATAATCAAAGACCCGCTAGGTTGACTGGCCTAGGAAAAAATAAGGGCTTCCCGGCGAACCAAAAGGGTTCGCGCAAAAATTAGGGATAAAAACAAAAAAGGATTTGTATACCCGACAAGTCGAAAACCTGAAAAGGCGGCTTGGGCAAGAAAGGGTATCCCGATGGATTGAAAATATGAAAAGACAGTCCAGGCAAAAGTTAGGGATTAAAGTGTACAACTATGTCCCATCATCTCGTCACTTGCCTACCAGAAGAAGATTTGTCATTCCGATCGGCAGTTATCAAGCCCCTCATAGGTTGGAATAATACTCGATCCACAAGGCCTCCGCAGGAACCTTCTCCCGCAGATACAGGGGCAGAAAAGTCTCGATGCAAAGTCATTGTCATATCCTCATTCCACATCCCAGTAACATCTACACTCCCCACAGAGTAAGAAAAGGACAGTGGCGTTAATTCTCCGCAGCTGAGGCTCGCAACCACGAATGGGTCGGTAAGATTCTCCCCAAGCAGAGTTTATCTATCACCAGTACTGGAAGATTATCCCAAGTAGAGTCTAAAAGATTATCCCCAGTGAAGTCGCCATTGGAAAATCATCCCCAGTGGAGTTCATTCCTTTCACAGACATAAATTCAATCCCCAATAGAGTTCACTGTCACCAGCAACAGTAATTCATCCCCAGCTGAGTTTTATTTCTCTAAATCAGCAGATCTTCCAGCAGATTATGTCCTCCCCACAGAGACACTTCCTCGTCAGCTTATTCCCCATCAGAGTTATCCTCTCCTGCAGGTTTATTCTCACAATCATCTTCATTCACTATCCCCAGCGGAAACAAAGAATTAAACTCTTTTCTCCAGCAACAATCTGGGATTTATTTTCCCCAGCTAAAAACATCACATCTTCATACATCATGACATGCATACGCATCATACAACACAAATCTCATTTATTTTGAGAACATCACTGCCTGATGCATATCGTGCATTACATACAGCTAACCATTACCTTTCAAGAAAGATACAATCAAATTCTCACAAAATCCAAGCTATGAAGCCTTACCTAGGTTTCTTCACGGTTCAGATGCAGTTTTACCTAAACTGCTCATGAAGCAACCTTACCTAGGTTTCTTCCCGGTTCAGATGTAATTTTACCTAAACTCCTCATGAAGCAACCTTACCTAGGTTTCTTCCCGGTTCAGATGAAATTTTACCTAAACTCCTCATGAAGCAGCCTTACCTAGGTTTCTTCCCGGTTTAGATGAAGTTTTACCTAAACTCCTCATGAAGTAGCCTCACCTAGGTTCCTTCTCAGTTCAGATGTAGTTTCACATAGACTCATCCTGGAGCAACCTTACCTAGGTTCCTTCTCTTTCTCGATGTAGTTTTACCTAGACTCATCCTGGAGCAACCTTACCTAGGTTCCTTCTCTTTCCTGATGTAGTTTTACCTAGACTCATCCTGGAGCAACCTTACCTAGGTTCCTTCTCTTTCCTGGTGTAGTTTTACCTAGACTCATCCTGGAGCAACCTTACCTAGGTTCCTTCTCTTTCCCGATGTAGTTTTACCTAGACTCATCCTGGAGAAACCTTACCTAGGTTCCTTCTCTTTCCCAATGTAGTTTCACGTAGACTCATCCTAAAGCAACCTTACCTAGGTTCCTTCCCTTTCTCAATGAAGTTTTACCTAAACTCCTCATGATGTAGCCTCACCTAGGTTCCTTCTCAGTTCAGATGTAGTTTTACCTAGACTCATCCTGGAGCAACCTCACCTAGGTTCCTTCCCTTTCCTGATGTAGTTTTACCTAGACTCATCCTGGAGCAACCTTACCTAGGTTCCTTCTCTTTCCCGATGTAGTTTTACCTAGACTCATCCTGGAGCAACCTTACCTAGGTTCCTTCTCTTTCCTGATGTAGTTTTACCTAGAGTCATCCTGGAGCAACCTTACCTAGGTTCCTTCTCTTTCCCGATGTAGTTTTACCTAGACTCATCCTGGAGCAACCTTACCTAGGTTCCTTGTCTTTCCCGATGTAGTTTTACCTAGACTCATCCTGGAGCAACCTTACCTAGGTTCCTTCTCTTTCCCAATGTAGTTTCACGTAGACTCATCCTGAAGCAACCTTACCTAGGTTCCTTCCCTTTCTCAATGAAGTTTTACCTAAACTCCTCATGATGTAGCCTCACCTAGGTTCCTTCTCAGTTCAGATGTAGTTTTACCTAGACTCATCCTGGAGCAACCTCACCTAGGTTCCTTCCCTTTCCTGATGTAGTTTTACCTAGACTCATCCTGGAGCAACCTCACCTAGGTTCCTTCTCTTTCCCGATGTAGTTTTACCTAGACTCATCCTGGAGCAACCTTACCTAGGTTCCTTCTCTTTCCTGATGTAGTTTTACCTAGACTCATCCTGGAGCAACCTTACCTAGGTTCCTTCTCTTTCCCGATGTAGTTTTACCTAGACTCATCCTGGAGCAACCTTACCTAGGTTCCTTCTCTTTCCCGATGTAGTTTTACCTAGACTCATCCTGGAGCAACCTTACCTAGGTTCCTTCTCTTTCCTGAAGATGTACAAAGTGTCTTTCGATTGGCATCTGGGAAAAGTCTTCGATTGGGTATCCAAAATCCTTCGATACAGGCTTGACTCACCAGTCTTCGATTGGGAATTTGGCACTCTTCGATCAGGTTTTGATTAGTAAGCTTCGATTAGGTGTTTGGAACCCTTTGATCAAGCTTTGGTTCGCAAGTCTTCGATTGGCATTTTAATAAGCACCTTTCGATTGTCATTATAAAAGTGTCCTTCGATTGGCACTGTAACAGTGTCCTTCATTTGGCATGTTAACAAGTACCTTTCAACTGGCATTGTAACAGTGTCCTTCGATTGGCAGGATAACAAGTATCTTTCGATTGACGTTGTAGCAGTGGCATTCGATTTGTAGTTGAACAAGTATCTTTCGATTGGTATTATAGCAGTGGCATTCGATTGGTAGTTGAACAAGTATCTTTCAATTGGTATTATAGCAGTGTCTTTCGATTGGAATTTTAACAAGTACCCTTTGATTGGTATATGGACAAATACCCTTCAATTGGCATTTTAAAAGGTCCTTAGACTGGAACTTCAGAGTGTCCTTCGACTGGAACTTCAGAGTTTCTCTTAATAAGAACATCAGAACGAAATGACCTTCGAATGGCGTTTCAGTGCAGAGTTTCTCTTAATCTAAGATGCTCTGATGAAGGAAGTTCTGAACACTTCGAATCATAACTTAGACTCATCACAAGGCCAAGGGCTGGTCGAAGTTGTCTAATAGGGAATGTTCTAAATAGATTCGAATTGGACTTTGAAGCTGGCAAAGAAGGCAGATTCGAAGGAATGAAGTAGGCTGGCATGACTAAGCAAAAACACATATCCTAACCTGTCCAGGTTCACCCAAAGTTCACAATGGCATGTGTCCCTTGCAAATATAGAAATAATTAAATGCTGATTGTGGACTCAATTATTTGAATTAAAGGCCAGATTCTTTCCTTGTTTGCTCCCAACCCTACAAGAGCTGATTCGACCAGGGTGATCCTTTTCGAATCAAGCAATCGAAGCAGAGGGAGGCTCAATCGAAGGGTCTATGCAATTGAAGCTAGAGTAATTCGATTTGGGACTTTGAAGCTATCAAAGAGAGCAAATTCAAAGGGAAGTGGATCTTAAGGGGCAGGTCAGCTTTTGATTCCATCATATTGGAGGCCCAAACAACTCATGACAGTCTGGCAGTAACGCATGAAAATAGATTGGCACGTGATTGAATCAAATATAACAAGTCTTTATAAAGAAATCAAATCAAATCTCTTCATCATAATGGACCAAGATTTGATACACAAATGTTGACCTAAATTCCTTTGTATATATAAACCTCATGCTCACAAAGAAAAAAGGGATGGGGAAAAACACACAAAAACTCTGCAGAAATGAAAAACCCACGAAGACGACCACACATACTTTGCCTCGCAAAAGCACCAGCCTGCCCCATGAAAGTCTAGACTCCATTGCAGGCACCTTTCGTCCAAATCCAGGCGCCTCCAGTGGTATAATGTTCAATCTCACTTAATCTTAAAATTACTCATAATTGCATATTCATAGTTTTTTTGTTATTACTTGTGAGCGATTTAACAAAGCATGTATAAGCTGCAGTGTTCATATGTTTGAATCCCCCATTGATAAAGTTTCTTTCAAAGCAAGTTACATTTGAAATCCATGATCTTGGCTGTGACAAATCGAAACCAACCCAGATCTGGGTTCAGGAATTGATTTCAAATGAGACGTTTCTCTATGTTGTTTAGTTCTGAACTGACTAATTTGCAGGGCCAAAAGCAGGAGTCATGCCTTTTGAATGAGCAAGCAGCTCAGGGGTGAAAGGGAATTCGCTCAATCGAAGGGACTAGGATCCAATATCACAGGCCTTGTATTTTCAATTTCTAACAAACTTCCTTGAAGGTCCAACATCCCATATCGAAAGCCCCAAATGTGTCGTCTCTAAAACTTCTTCGATCCAGGCCTTGTATTTTCAATTTCTAACAAACTTCCTTGCAGAATTCTGGATCGGAGGATATCATATCCAGATTGAACTCCCTGTACGTGCAGTCTCGTAGGCACCTTCAATCAGCCCCTTGGATCGAAGGGCAACCCAAGCTCCTTCGAATCCCAGGTCCCCTAAAACTTTGTTATGTTTTTCCTTCAGGTATTCAGGCGCAGCATCCCAAGCGTGGACTACCATATGTCCTCAGATCTCAATGTGCCAAGTGGCTTCAAGCTAGATCCAAAGGCCAGAACCATTGATCCACCATGGATTCAAGTCAATGCAAGCATAGGCAATCTGGCGGGTCAACAAGGGCCAACGTTATGGGCCTGGAAAAATTGTTGATCATACAACCTCTTCAGGCCCACACCCTCCCCTTTGGTTTATTCTTTTCCATATTTCTTTTATTTAATTTGTTTTATTATTTTTAATTAACCAACCATTAATTTTTCTCATATAAATCAGAAAACACAAAAAAATAATATTTATTAACTTCACTATTTTATTTTTGTAAATAAACCATTAACTAATTAATTTAGTTTTTTTAATTAGGTTTAATTTTAACATATTTTGCATTAAATTAAAATTGATTTAGAATTAGGGTTTTGATATATTTTTACCTTTCTAATTTTATTTCCTTAATTAAAATAAAACTCAAAAAATATTTTCTTTTTAATTAATTAATTATTAGTTAGACTTAATTCTTAAATAAAAAATGACAAAAAATATACTTTATTTAATGAAAAAAGGGTCAAAACCCTAGGACGTTTCGATTCAATTTTCTCGCGCGCATATTATTTTGGATCCATATAATTGTAATTGCTACGAGAATGTAATAGCTTTAACTTAGGATTTTATTTACCGCTTTTATTTACTTTTTCGCATTTAATTTTAAGGGTTTGTTTTTGGCGATGTAAATACCCGACGCCTTGTAATAGCTTAGTTTTATTTTCCGCAATTTATTTTCCGCAACCATTAACTGCTAGATGTTTGAATAATAGGCTATGCATGACAAGATTAACCTTTAATTTAAAATCAACCGTAGCTCACCATAACATATACAAAGATAATATAAACTGAAAAACAATACACTCGCACATGCTACTCTTAGGGTACGCCTTACTTGGTTGCCTCGAACGTGGTCATTGAGTATAGGAAGTCTTAGAGGTCACCCTCCTGTCCAAAGATCAAAGTTGCCTCGGATAAAATGATCTAAGACATTAGGGTTACCGCTAAGGCGTCCTAACGTTGCTTTAATGACCACACATCCCTTAATCTAATTGACCCGAAAAGCTCCAATGATGGTGCTACCTACTCCTCAATAGTGGGATAGCACTGTCTAAGGGACATTTGCACAGTTTAATTCCTTTTTGAGTAGGTAGATGTTCTTAAGTACTTGCTCCTTTTAAAAAACAAAACAAAACTTTTCACACTTACACTCTTTTCAAAACAAAGACTCTGCTCAAAATCCACAAACACAAAGAAAAGCAAATTTTTTTGAAAACATAGTGAGCAAGTACCTAAGAGCCCGTGGATAACCACAAATAGAAAGGGTTCTAATACCTTCCCTTTCTATAATCTACCTCCCAAACCCGAGAAACATCTCAAAAAAGGAAATTTTCTGTGCTTTTGTCCTTTCCTTGTTGGATAAAATAAAAGACGGTGGCGACTCTTGCTTACCGCGACATTTTGCGAAAACAAACGCAAACGCGAACCAGCATTCCAAAATAGTCAGTTCTCATTCCCACCGATCACAGTGAGCCTCATGATGAAAGATACGCTGGATCATTTAACTGAAAATAGTACAAATAAAATGATGGGACCTGGGGATCGAACCCATGTCCTTATGCTTGCTTCCAGTGCTCGCTTGCCAACTGTGTTGCGTTGTCTATTTGTTTATATAATAGAAACACAATAATATAATCAAATCAAGTAATAAATCCAGAAAATGCGCGAAAATTCAAATGGACGAGTGGCTGCTTGACACGCCAGCGTCTTCTTCCTCTCTCCGTCGCTTTATCAAACAAAGCTTTTACCTACGGATGCTTACTATAGGTACAAACCTGTTCATCTCAAAAATTGTATACGAGCAAGATAAATGACAAGTGATGGTACCAATCAACTGGTCTCATCCTCACGAGCATCATGGTACTAGAATTGAAGCCTAATTTTTCCTGTACAAAAAAACCCTAAACAAGAACACAAAATCCTAACCATGGCAATATCACGTACATGTATCAAAAATGCAATTAAATGGAACGGTTAGCTTGAAAACATGATGATAAACAAGAATATATAATTAAAACATGCTTATGATGAGTAAATCAATGAAATCATAATCACGTTTTTAGGCAAACCTTGGTGCTTGTAATATGTGATTCTGGGCATTTCAAGACCTGGGAATGATTGGAATAGCTTTCTGGGATGTCTAGCAAGCGATTGGGAACCTCAACACACCTTGAATTGGCCTATGGAAGGATATTCGTCTCACACTTTTGCCAATTTTTTTCAGTTTTGTTCCAAGCTTCTCACGACCTCTCACCTCTTTCTTTTGATCTGCAAAGCTTTATTATATAACCTAGAATGAATTAGGTTAACAAACTTGGCATGAATCTTTGCATTTATCCAAGATTTGATTTGATTTTCAATTTGTATGATATCTTTCTATTTTCATGCCAATCATGCCTTTCTTGTACCAATTTCCATTGATTCGAATTGATCATGCAAGCTCAGCATATCTTGATTGCCAATCTGTAAAAAAAAACAAATCAAATCATATCTTTGATAATTTTCATCATTTATTTGATTTAATTCACTTTTTTAATTAATGAAAAATAAAAATAAATTGAAAAATGAAGCAAATAATGTGTGGATAAGTATTTGAGTCGTGGACCACATTATAATTGAGGTGCAAGCATGAAAAGTTGGGCCCATTTAGCAAAAAATGCAAATTTGAGCACATTTGACTTTTGGCAATTTTGCAAAAATGGTCAACTTGGCCAATGCATAACTCTCTCAATTTTGACCCTAGAAAGGTGTTATTGGAATTTTTAGAAACTTAGGATTTATTCTAAACAACCCTTTTGGTCTCATCTCAGTTGAGTCTTCCATGTTCTTATATGAAGCTTTGACCCAATAGGTGTTTTTGTTGACTTTTCAAAAGGACCTATAATGTCAAAATTCATATCTTTTTGTGAATGCATATTCTGAACTTGGGAGATGAAGATAATTTGTAGTGAATTGCATCATCTTCAAAATGAGCTTTAGATAGGTCATTTCTGATAAAGTATGAGAAAGTTATGCTTGGTCAAAGTTGAGTTGACTTTTCCTACAAAACCCTAATTTAGCAACTTTTGGGTTTTGATGGATTGTGAGAAATCCTTGAGGAATCATGATCAACCCTTGATCAAATGATGAATAATACTTCAAAATGAAGATGTTGACCAAAAATCTTGAATTTTGACTGTATGTGGGCCACATTTGACTTTTGATCTAGCACAGTTAATTTTCAGGCATTTGAGGAATTGACTGAGCAAACTCCTCCTGCAAGGCTTGAAACTTGATATGGATAATCTTGAGGACATATTAGTACAATAGTGAGCATTTGAGTCCTTTGTGGTTCACACATCTTGATGAAAATGGAAACCCTAATTAGAGATAGACTTCCTTAGAAGAGAGTTTGTCTGGTCAAATCTTGAACTTCCTTGAGCAATTTGGGGACCTCACTTGCCATGTATTGAGAAATATGGGAGGGAAAATTTTAGGGTACAACAGCTGACCCTGTTCAATCTTCCTAAACCTAAATATGTAGATTGGCTCGTCTGCCTTTCGTGATCTGAAGGTGGAAAATGATTGAACACTAGAGTGCCCAGAAATTTGCACTCGCATGAAGTGGCACTTGACTTGTGATATCGGGAATGGGATTACAGATGCCATTTCGAAGTCGATGATGGAAGATCGTTGGAGATGGGCTTAAAGATGCCATCCGAAGAGATGACGATCACATAAGAGATTCCTTTGCGAGAGCCTGTGTACCTGTTGCTGAGGAGGACTTCGCTGGGGAATGCTGGTCTCTGTCTTGAGAGAAATAGAGTTTTAGGAGCTCCCGTTGTCTGTTAATCTACTGGGGAATAATTCCGGTTTGGGAAGCGGAAGTGAACTGTGTGTTTGGTTGGGGTATATGCTGCACCACGACTTTCTGGGGAAATGTGAAATCAATTGTGTTTGATCGGGTTCTGGTCTTACAGTGCTGTGGACTGCTGTCTGGGGATAAGAGAGGAAGAACCCGATTAGTAAGGTTATGATAAGGAACCTGGATAGTAGGGTTACTTCAAGATGAAAGCCTGGATAGTAGGGCTGTGAGAAGGAACCTGGATAGTAGGGTTACTTTGATATGAAAGCCTGGATAGTAGGGCTGTGAGAAGGAACCTGGATAGTAGGGTTACTTCAATATGGAAGCTGGGATAGTAGGGCTGTGAGAAGGAACCTGGATGGTAGGGTTACTTCAATATGAAAGCCTGGATAGTAGGGCTATGAGAAGGATCCTGGATGGTAGGGTTACTTTGATATAAAAGCCTAGATAGTAGGGTTGTGAGAAGGAACCTGGATGGTAGGGTTACTTCGATATGAAAGCCTGGATAGTAGGGCTGTGAGAAAGAACCTGGATGGTAGGGTTACTTTGATATGAAAGCCTGGATAGTAGGGCTGTGAGAATGAACCTGGGTAAGGTTGTTTTTGTTGCACCGATGATTACTCTATTTAGCTTCGAGTGTTGATCATGGACCTGCTGGGAATTGTTGATCATAACTGTCTTTCCTGAAAGAAATACAAGGTTAGTTATGCGCGATGCATGAGATGCATTGTAATGAGGTTCTCAAAATAACTGAGATTATGTTATATGTGATGTATGCATATGTCCTGATGTATGAACATGAAATGCTGACATAATAATCTGAGTCCGGGAAAATAAATCCCTGATTGCTGTGTAGAGAGTATGAGAAATGGTATTCTTGACTGCTGTAAAAAACCATAGTTCCTCTATTTCTGTTGGGGATGGTGAACAAAGATGACTATGCTGGGGATTTGCCCCTTGTTTATGGACATTCTGCCGAGGAGAGACTTTGCTTGAGAATGACTCTGCGGGGAATAACTCTGTTGGAGAGGAGATACTCTGTTGATAGATCTGCTGAATTGGAGAACTAAACTCCACCGGGGATGAATTTCCGTTGCTGGTGATAATGAATTATGTTGGAGATTGAATTTCTGTTTGTGAGAGAAATAAACTCTGCTTGGGGAAAAATTTACCGACTCACTCGCGATTGTGAACCTCGGTTGGGTAGAGTTATATCCTGTTCAGGAAAGCTAACATCATTGTCTTTTGATACTTTTTACCCTGTGGGGAGCGCATGTACCTGATGGGTAGAGTAACTGTATGGTTTGGGCACTTCTTATTTTCCCTGTTCCTGGAATTACGAGTAATCGTCTTTGTTTCTTGTGTAAATATTTATGAGCAGTCATTATTTTCAAATGCATATATCAAAAATGAATCATTGGACGTTCTTGCAAAACAAAACAGAAAAAGAAAAACAAAGTGAAACTTGTGAAAATGAATTGTATTAATTTTTAAAGTTGGCCTGTAATAGGCGTTTTTGTACAAAGAGGCTGACGCTCTAGTAAGAGAACGCTGCCGAAATATAGAAATTACAATTAAAGAAATAAAAACAGCTATGTGGAACGATCCCATCGGATTTCAACTCTGCTATTGCCTTTATATCTTCAAGTGTCTCATCTCCTTGCTACTTGGTCAAAGGTGGATCAGATTGATTGGTGTCGTTTGAGCTTGATAGTCGATACCGAAGTTTGGTTGTGAGATGACCCAATGAGACATAGTGTTACGCTTCGATCTCTAATTTTTTCCTGGACCGCCCTTTCGGGTTTTCAGTCCATCGGGATTCCCTTTTTTGCCTAAGTCGCCTTTTTAGGTTTTCGACTTGCCGGGTGTACGGTTTTTTTCATTTTCATCCCTTACTTTTGCCCGGACCCTTTTGGTTCATCGGGAAGCCCTTATTTTTGCCTAGGCCAGTCAACCTAGCGGGTCTTTGATTATGCGTAGTATTTTTTCACTATGTCTGTATTGACGGGGTGAGGAAGGTCGTCACCATCCATGGTGGTTAGAATCATAGCTCCTCCTGAGAAAATGTTCTTAACCACAAATGGCCCTTCGTATGTGGGGGTCCATTTTCCCCTGGGATCACCTTTGCGGTAGTATGATGCGTTTGATCACTAGATCCCCGACATGATATTCTTGACGTCTGACTTTCTTGTTAAAAGCCTTGATCATTCGTTTTTGATACGTCTGACCATGACAGATAACACTAAGTCTCTTTTCATCGATTAGATTCAGCGGATCAAGTCGGGTTTGGATCCAGTCGTCTTCATTCAAATCTGCATCCTTCATAATCCTGAGAGAGGGTATCTGGACTTCGATGGGTAGGACAACCTCCATGCCATACACCAAAGAGTAGGGTGTTGCCCCTGTCGATGTTCGTGCTGAGGTACGGTACCCATGAAGAGCGAATGGTAACATCTCGTGCCAGTCTTTGTATGTTACCGTTATCTTCTGCACAATTTTATTGATGTTCTTGTTAGCTGCTTCAACAGCCCCATTCATCTTCGGACGATAGGGATAAGAGTTATGACGCTGTATCTTGAACTGTTTGCAGAGCTCGGTGATCATTGTGTTGTTGAGATTTATACCATTGTCAGTAATAATCCTCTCTGGTACACCATATTGACAGGTCAGATTGTGTCGGATGAACCGCGCCACGACGTTCTTGGTTACTGTAGCAAAGGAAGCTGCCTCAACCTACTTCGTGAAATAATCAATAGCTACCAGAATGAAACGATGCCCGTTAGATGCAGTAGGTCTGATCTCGCCGATCATGTCGATGCCCCACATTGCAAAGGGCCATTGAGCTGTCAAGACATTCAGGGGAACTTGAGGTACATTCACCTTATCAGCATAGACTTGGCACTTATGACAGGTTCGAGAGTGCTGATAACAATCGGCTTCCATAGTGGAGCAGTAATATCCTGCCCGTAGGATTTTCTTCGCCATGGTATGTCCACTGGAATGAGTTCCGAAGGTACCTTCATGTAACTCTGCCATGATCCTTTCTGCTTCGCTCTTGTCTACACACCGCAGTAAGGTTGAATCATGGTTACACTTATAAAGGATCCCATTGCTAAGAAAGAACTTCGCCGCGAACCTTCTCAGAAATTTCTTATCATTAACAGATGCCCCCTCGGGGTATTCTTGGGCCTCAAGATACCTCTTTACCTCGTGAAACCAGGGTTTATCTGCTACTTCTTCGGCCTCAATGTCACAGCAATGTGCGGGTTCATCCAACCTCTCAATGGTAACCTGGGGAGCTTCATTGTCCCAGTCGGGTGGGAAATGTTCAAAGGTTATCTCCTCAAAGTGTGGGAGCAATGTAAGTACATACTCTTTGTAAGGAATGAGATTCGGGTGCTTCGTATCCCAGTCGCCTTTGATCTGACTTATCACCAGAGCGGAATCTCCGAATACACTCAAGAACTTAATCCTCAGGTCAATAGCAGCTCGAAGACCCATGATACACGCTTCATACTCCGCCATATTGTTGGTACAGTTAAAACATAATTGGGCGGTGAACAGAGTATGACAGACCTCAGGAGATATAATTACAGCGCCAATGCCATTACCCAATGCGTTTGAGGCTCCATCAAAATACATAGAACATCGGGATCCCTCCTCGGGTCCTTCATCCGGTCCAGGTTCTTCGCAGTCGGTTACCAACATGATATTCTCATATGGGAACTCGAAATTCATGGACTGGTAGTCATCCACGGCCTGATGCGCCAAATGATCCGCCAATACACTCCCCTTGATTGCTTTTTGGGTTGTGTATTGGATGTCATACTCGGTTAGGGTCATCTGCCATCTTGCTATTCTTCCGGATAAGGCGGGCTTCTCGAAAATATACTTGATCAGATCCATCTTTGATATCAACAAAGTAGTGTGAGTCAGCATATACTGTCTCAGTCGGAGAGCAGCCCATGCCAAAGCGCAATAAGTTTTCTCAAGCAATGAGTATCGAGTCTCACAGTCGGTAAACTTTTTTCTAAGGTAGTAAATTGCATGCTCTTTTCAACCAGACTCGTCATGCTACCCCAGCACACACCCCATTGAATTGTCTAGCACTGTCAAATATAATATCAAAGGTCTTCCTTCAACTGGAGGCATAAAAATTGGTGGTTCTTGAAGGTATTCCTTGATTCTTTTGAAAGAGGTTTGGCATTCATCATTCCACTTTACCCCTTGATCTTTCTTCAGCAGCTTGAAGATTAGCTCACAAGTAGCAGTCAGATGTGAAATGAACCTGGCGATGTAATTCAGACGTCCTAAGAAACCTCTAACTTATTTTTCTATGCGGGGAGCCGACATCTCTTGTATGGCTTTTACCTTTGCGGGGTCTGTGACACCCCAAATAATCCGATTATTAAATAATTAGAATTTATAATTATTAATTTAATTGGAAATTTAATTATTGGTATTTTTGGATTATTGGAATTAATTTAATTAATTAAAGGAAAGAAGTATTGGTGGTGTGAAGAGTGATTAGAGGGTGTGAGGGGTAAAATACTCTACTCTTACTAATTACTAATTTAATTATTTTATTGGAATAATAAAAGGAGTATTAAAAGGAAAAAGAAGAGAAAGAGAGTTATTTTGGAATATTCATCATACGTGCATTTGAGAAGAGGAAAAAGAAGGAGAAAACCGGAAGCGTCAGAATTCGAAGAACCCACAAGGTAAGGGGTGATTTCGATTAGTTAATTCGTATTATCGATTTAGATATTCAATAGTATGGATCATAGTATGTTAGGGAATCCCGATTTGGAATTCTAGGGTTCCGTAGAATTGTCCATATTGCATCGAATTGTAGGTTGAAAACCATTAGGGTGTCAGATGATAAAAAGGAATGATGAAATAATGTTTTTTGATGTTATAATGGTGCAAAATGGATGTGTTTTGGTGTTTCTCATGTTGCAATTCATATGGGTATGTTTGGAATTGGTTTAGAATGAATAAATGCTGTCAAAAGTGCAGAATTTGACTCTGCAGGTCGTGGGAACCGGTTCCCAGTGGGGAGGAACCGGGTTCCACTGTGTGAATTTATAAAAACTGGAAAAAATGCACGTAGGAACCGGTTCCTGTATAGGTAGGAACCGGGTTCCCATACATTTTTCCAGAAGCGTGATTTTTGAACTTCGCAGGAACCGGTTCCTGCATATGTAGGAACCGGGTTCTGCTGTAACTTTTTGAAAAATATTAAACTTTGAAAATTCATAACTTTCAAACTGTAAGTCCGTTTTGAGTGCCGTTTTGGACGTTATTTCTTAAATTTAATGCTCTATTTTATAAAATGAAAAGATTTCCTAAAACCTTAAATTATTTTGAAAATGAGTCAAATCCCGGAATAAGTGATTATTGGCTAACGCACATGGGTGTGTATGTAACAGTGAACCTGTGATGGATGGATGTATTAGTATTGTGTGAATGAAAGGCATGTTTATGTTGCTAATGATGGTGTGCATGATCGTTGAGATATCATGTTTTTGGTTTTGGTTCAGTTATGATAAATTGATGTATTTCATAGACTGATTTGATGTTGCATGCTAGTGATGTGCGTGCATATGCATTGTTTTGGTGAAGTTAATTCCCATTGTGTGGAATTTGACTTGTATTGCCGTTAACCGATACCCGGGTGATAATGGGTGGTTAGGCTGGATTCGTGTCCGGGTGTTTATGGACGAATCGATGGTTGCTGTATCCGGTTGATGATGGATCAGTGTTGGGTGACTTGGTCACGTGTTGGTACCACATGCATTGTGTCTGCATTTGTGTTTGCATGGAATTGTAACATGTTAGGATGTCTTCCAGTGTTACAATTATTTGGTTGATTATTGATTTGTGCATAATGACTTGTATGATTGGAACTGCGTGTTGAATCTGAATTTATGCTAAAATGGGTGAAATAATATGCTTGTGATATAATGTTGATTGAGAAGCTTATAATGCATGTTAATTATGAGAAATCTCACCCTTACTTTAGAAATTTCAGATTAAAGTTAGCAGCTCAGGAGTTGGTGAGGATGGCTCTAGAGCTATGTTACTTTAAGTCCGCGTGTCAGTGTCGTGCTCTGATAGGTTGTAACACTGGGGAATGTTTAGTTGAGGAATTAGTTATTATTCAATTGTTTCTTTGAATTTCATTGGGAATAATTATGTTTTGGTTTATTCCGTTTTGGTTATGGTATTTTTCCGCTGTGTAAGACATGGTCTTAATTTGATTGAATTATTTGAATAATGTCCCTCAGTGTAGCATGACTACTGTTTTATTGGAAGTTTTATTTATTTCATAATTGTGACATCCCTTGTTCCGTGTTAACTCTGATGGAATATGTCTTTAATCATTGATATAATTAATATTATTCGGGGTATTTTAGAAGGGGTGTTACAATAGTGGTATCAGAGCATAGTCGGTCTTGTCTTGTGTCGTTATCCCTTTTGTATACGACTAGTGTAAGATGACACTGTCGATACTTGTGTGCTGATGAGGTTGTTTTGTAATGTTACAGAACAATGGCCGGAAGAGGTAACGGAAGAAACGACGATGCTAATGCTGAAGCATTGGGAATGTTGGCTGGAGTACTCAGAGGGAACCAGCAGGGAGCTGTGATTGGTGCTGACCGATAATTGGGGAATTTTCAGAGGAATAACCCTCTGTTGTTCAAGGGTGCACATGATCCCGAAGGTGCTCAGAAGTGGTTGAAGGAGATCGAGAGGATCTTCAGAGTAATTGACTGTGCTGAAGGGCTGAAGGTGAGATACGGAACTCACATGTTAGCAGAGGAAGATGATGACTGGTGGGTTGTTACCAGAACTGAAATGGAAGAAGATGGTATTGCGTTGACTTGGGCTGTGTTCAGGAGGGCTTTTCTGAGGAGGTACTTTCCTGAGGACATCAGAGGCAAGAAGGAGATTGAGTTTCTGGAACTCAAGCAGGGTAACAAGACTGTCAGTGAGTATGCTTTGAAGTTTACTGAGTTAGCGAAGTATTATGCTCATTATACTAACGATGCAGATGGAGAATTTTCCAAATGTATCAAGTTTGAGAATGGTCTTCGTGATGAGATTAAGCAGGGTATTCGGTATCAGCGTATCCGAAGATTTCCTGATCTGGTTGACTGTAGTAGGATTTTAGAGGAGGATCTTGCTAGCACTAAGTCGAATGCTCGAGGGTATGTTGATAGGAAGGGTAAGCAATAGATGGATCGTGGTAAGCTTTATGATAGAAGTAATCAGAGACCCGGTGGTTGGAAGAAGTTTGGTGGAGGAGATTCTAGTTCTTCCATTAAGTGCTACAAGTGTGGTGAGACAGGACATCGTATGGTGGATTGCAAAAGTAATGATAAGAAGTGTTTCAAGTGTGGGAAACTCGGCCATGTGGCCAATGATTTCAGAGTAAAAGTGGTGACTTGTTACAACTGTGGTGAAGAAGGTCATACTCGTCCTCAGTGTACAAAACCCAAGAAGGAGCAAGCTGGTGGTAAAGTGTTTGCATTGTCTGGGTCAGAGACTAAGCCAGATGATCGGCTGATTAAAGGTACATGTTTTATTAATGACATACCTTTGATTGCGATTATTGATACTGGAGCTACGCATTCTTTTATTGCTTTGGATTGTGCTAAAAGATTGAATTTGGAAATTTCTAATATGGATGGAAGTATGGTTATTGATACTCCTGCGTCGGGTTCAGTGACTACTTCGTATGTTTGTAGGAATTGTTCTATTGTGATTTTTGGTAGGGGTTTCGGTATGGATTTAGTGTGCCTACCGTTAGAACAACTTGATATCATCCTTGGAATAAACTGGTTAGAATTCAACCAGGTTCATATCAACTGTTTTGCGAAGACGGTTATTTTTCCTGAAGAGGTTGGTGTCAAAGATGTGACTATTTCGGTTAAACAGATGAACCTAGCTGTGAAAGATGGTGCTGTGGTATTTATGTTGTATTCTGCAATAGAAGCGGAGGGAAAAGTAAAGAGTAATGGATTACCAGTGGTGAATGAATTTCCAGAGGTGTTTCCGGAAGACGTTAGTGATTTGCCACCTGAGAGGGAGGTAGAATTTACTATAGATTTGATTTCTGGAACTAGTCCGGTGTCGATGGTGCCTTACCGTATGTCGGCATCTGAATTAGCGGAGTTAAAGAAACAGTTGGAGGAGTTACTTGAGAAGAATTTTATTCGTCCGAGTGTTTCGCCGTGGGGTGCTCCGGTGTTGTTGGTTAAGAAGAAAGAAGGTTCAATGAGATTATGTGTTGATTACAGACAGCTGAATAAAGTTACAATCAAGAATCGGTATCCTTTTCCGAGGATCGATGATTTGATGGATCAACGAGTTGGAGCTTGTGTATTTAGTAAGATTGATCTGAGATCTGGATATCGTCAGATTCGTGTGAAGTCGGAAGATATTCAGAAAACTGCATTTAGAACGAGGTATGGACATTACGAGTATTCTGTTATGCCGTTTGGAGTTACTAATGCACCTGGTGTTTTCATGGAGTATATGAACAGGATATTTCATCCGTATCTTGATAAGTTTATGGTGGTGTTCATTGATGATATTCTAATTTACTCGAAGAGCGATGAAGAGCATGCAGAACATCTCAGAGTTGTGTTGGAATTGTTGAAAGAGAAGAAGCTTTATGCGAAGTTATCCAAGTGTGAATTCTGGTTAAGTGAAGTAAGTTTTCTTGGCCATGTAATTTCCAAGAATGGAATTGTTGTGGATCCTACGAAGGTAGAAGCAGTATCTCAGTGGGAAGCGCCGAAGAATGCTTCTGAGATCCGTAGTTTTCTGGGTCTTGCAGGTTATTACAAGAAGTTTATAGAAGGATTTTCCAAATTAGCGTTACTGTTGACTAAGTTGACCAGGAAGGGTCAGATGTTTGTTTGGGATGTTGAATGTGAGAAAGGATTTCAAGAGCTGAAGAGGAGGTTGACAAGTGCTCCGATCTTGATTTTGCCAAATCCGACTAAGTCTTTTGTTGTGTATTGTGACACATCATTAATGGGATTAGGTGGTGTGTTGATGCAAGATAAGCAGGTGGTGGCTTATGCTTCGAGACAATTAAAAGTACATGAAAGGAATTATCTGACTCATGATTTGGAGTTGGCAGCTGTTGTGTTTGTTTTGAAGTTGTGGAGGCATTATTTATATGGTTCTCGGTTTGAGGTGTTCAGTGATCATAAAAGTCTGAGGTATCTCTTTGATCAGAAAGACTTGAATATGAGGCAGAGGAAATGGTTAGAATTTCTAAAGGATTATGATTTCGGTTTGAATTACCATCCTGGTAAGGAAAACGTTGTTGCGGATGCCTTGAGTAGGAAGTCCTTGCATATGTCGATGTTAATGGTCCGTGAGTTAGATTTGGTTGAGCAGTTCAGAGATTTAAGTTTGGAATGTGAAACTACTACGAATAGTGTGAAATTGGGTATGTTGAAACTGACTAGTGGTATTCTGGAAGAAATTCGGAATGGACAGAAGTCCGATGTTGGGTTAGTTGATAAATTGACATTGATCAACCAAGGTCAAGGAGGCGAGTTCCGGATTGATGAGAATGGTGTTATGAGATTTGGTAATAGGGTGTGTGTTCCGGATGTTGCAGAGATTAGGGAGAGTATTTTGGAAGAAGGACATCGTAGTGGATTGAGTATTCATCCTGGTGCTACTAAAATGTACCATGATTTGAAGAAGTTGTTTTGGTGGCCGGGAATGAAAAAGGAAATTGCTGAGTTTGTGTATGCTTGTTTGGTTTGTCAGAAGTCGAAGATTGAGCATCAGAAACCGTCAGGATTGATGGAACTGTTGTTTGTTCCGGAATGGAAATGGGATGGAATATCTATGGATTTTGTGTCTGGTTTGCCAAGGACATCGAAGAATTGTGATTCTATCTGGGTTATTGTTGATCGGTTGATGAAATCTGCTCACTTTATTCCGATAAGAATGGATTATCCGATGGAAAGGTTGACATAATTGTATGTTGAGAAGATTGTGAGTTTGCACGGTATTCCTTCTAGTATTGTGTCGGATCGAGGTCCGAGGTTTACATCTAAATTCTGGACGGGATTGCAAGAAGCTTTGGGTACTAAGTTGCGTTTGAGTTCCTCTTATCATCCACAGACAGATGGTCAGACGGAGAGAACGATTCAGTCGTTGGAAGATTTGTTAAGAGCTTGTGTGTTGGAGAAAGGTGGAGCTTGGGATAGTTATCTACCATTGATTGAGTTTACCTACAACAATAGTTTTCATTCGAGCATTGGTATGGCTCCGTTTGAGGCATTGTATGGTAGGAGGTGTCGGACACCGTTGTGTTGGTATGAATTTGGAGATAGTGCTGTGATTGGACCGGAAATTGTCCAACAGACTTCAGAAAAGATTAAGATGATTCAGGAGAAGATAAGGACTTCTCAGAGTCGTCAGAAAAGTTATCACGATAAGAGGAGGAAAGATCTTGAGTTTAGAGAAGGAGAACATGTTTTTATACGAGTTACTCCGATGACTGGTATTGGTCGAGCTTTGAAGTCAAAGAAGTTGACTCCATGTTTTATTGGTCTGTTTCAGATTACCAAGAGAGTTGGGAAAGTTGCTTATCAGATTGCTTTGCCGCCGTCACTTGCAAATTTGCATGATGTTTTTCATGTATCTCAGCTAAGGAAGTACATTGCTGATCCGTCTCATGAGATTCGGGTAGACGATATACAGGTACGAGATAATTTGACTGTGGAAGCGGTACCTGCGAGAATTGAGGATCGGAAGTTGAAACAGTTGCGAGGCAAGGAGATCGCGTTGGTAAGAGTGGCTTGGGGAGGACCGGCAGATGGAAATGTCACTTGGGAGCTGGAGAGTCAGATGAAGGGCTCGTATCCCGAACTGTTCGTCTAAGGTATGTTTTCGAGGACGAAAACTCTTTTAGTTGGGGAGAGTTGTGACACCCCAAATAATCCGGTTATTAAATAATTAGAATTTTTAATTATTAATTTAATTGGAAATTTAATTATTGGTATTTTTGGATTATTTGAATTAATTTAATTAATTAAAGGAAAGAAGTATTGGTGGTGTGAAGAGTGATTAGAGGGTGTGAGGGGTAAAATACTCTACTCTTACTAATTACTAATTTAATTATTTTATTGGAATAATAAAAGTAGTATTAAAAGGAAAAAGAAGAGAAAGAGAGTTATTTTGGAATATTCATCATACGTGCATTTGAGAAGAGGAAAAAGAAGGAGAAAATCGGAAGCGTCAGAATTCGAAGAACCCACAAGGTAAAGGGTGATTTCGATTAGTTAATTCGCATTATCGGTTTAGATATTCAATAGTATGGATCATAGTATGTTAGGGAATCCCGGTTTGGAATTCTAGGGTTCCGTAGAATTGTCCCTATTGCGTCGAATTGTAGGTTGAAAACCATTAGGGTGTCAGATGATAAAAAGGAATGATGAAATAATGTTGTTTGATGTTATAATGGTGCAAAATGGATGTGTTTTGGTGTTTCTCATGTTTCAATTCGTATGGGTATGTTTGGAATTGGTTTAGAATGAATAAATGCTGTCAAAAGTGCAGAATTTGACTCTGCAGGTCGTGGGAACCGGTTCCCAGTGGGGAGGAACCGGGTTCCACTGTGTGAATTTATAAAAACTGGCAAAAATGCACGTAGGAACCGGTTCCTGTATAGGTAGGAACCGGGTTCCCATACATTTTTCCAGAAGCGTGATTTTTGAACTCGCAGGAAACGGTTCCTGCATATGTAGGTACCGGGTTCTGCTGTAACTTTTTGAAAAATATTAAACTTTGAAAATTCATAACTTTCAAACCGTAAGTCCGTTTTGAGTGCCGTTTTGGACGTTATTTCTTAAATTTAATGCTCTATTTTATAAAATGAAAAGATTTCCTAAAACCTGAAATTATTTTGAAAATGATTCAAATCCGGGAATAAGTGATTATTGGCTAACGCACATGGGTGTGTATGTAGCAGTGAACCTGTGATAGATGGATGTATTAGTATTGTGTGAATGAAATGCATGTTTATGTTGCTAATGATGGTGTGCATGATCTTTGAGATATCATGTTTTTGGTTTTGGTTCAGTTATGATAAATTGATGTATTTCATAGACTGATTTGATGTTACATGCTAGTGATGTGCGTGCATATGCATTGTTTTGGTGAAGTTAATTCCCATTGTGTGGAATTTGACTTGTATTGCCGTTAACCGATACCCGGGTGATGATGGGTGGTTAGGCTGGATTCGTGTCCGGGTATTTATGGACGAATCGATGGTTGCTGTATCCGGTTGATGATGGATCAGTGTTGGGTGACTTGGTCACGTGTTGGTACCACATGCATTGTGTATGCATTTGTGCTTGCATGGAATTGTAACATGTTAGGATGTCTTCCAGTGTTACAATTATTTGGTTGATTATTGTTTTGTGCATAATGACTTGTATGATTGGAACTGCGTGTTGAATCTGAATTTATGCTAAAATGGGTGAAATAATATGCTTGTGATATAATGTTGATTGAGAAGCTTATAATGAATGTTAATTATGAGAAATCTCACCCTTACTTTAACAATTTCAGATTAAAGTTAGCAGCTCAGGAGTTGGTGAGGATGGCTCTAGAGCTATGTTACTTTAAGTCCGCGTGTCAGTGTCGTGCTCTGATAGGTTGTAACACTGGGGAACGTTTAGTTGAGGAATTAGTTATTATTCAATTGTTTCTTTGAATTTCATTGGGAATAATTATGTTTTGTTTTATTCCGTTTTGGTTATGGTATTTTTCCGCTGTGTAAGACATGGTCTTAATTTGATTGAATAATTTGAATAATGACCCTCAGTGTAGCATGACTACTGTTTTATTGGAAGTTTTATTTATTTCATAATTGTGACATCCCTTGTTCCGTGTTAACTCTGATGGAATATGTCTTTAATCATTGATATAATTAATATTATTCGGGGTATTTTAGAAGGGGTGTTACACGGTCTACCTGAATACCTTTATCACTGGCAATAAAACCCAAAAGCTTACCAGACCTTACCCCGAAGGTGCACTTGTTCGGATTCAACCTCAGCTTGTACGTCTTCAACCTGTCAAATAGTTTCTGGAGATGATCGAGGTGCTCTTCCTCAGTCTGGGACCTGGCTATCATGTGATTGACATAAACCTCAATCTCGTGGTGAATCATATCATGGAACAAAGCGACCATGGCACGCTGATAAGTCGCCCTAGCATTATTCAACCCAAAAGGCATTACCTTGTAACAAAAGGTGCCCCACTATGTAATGAAGGTTGTCTTCTCCATGTCCTCAGGAGCCATCTTGATCTGGTTGTAGCCAGAAAAACCATCTATAAAGGAGGAGATCTTGTGTTGCACGGTATTGTCGACTAGAACATCAATGTGAGGAAGTGGGAAGTCATCCTTGGGGCTTGCCCTTTCAGATCTCTATAGTCCACACACATCCGTACCTTACCGTCCTTCTTAGGTACCAGAACGACATTGGCAACCCACTGCGGATAGGAAGTGACAACTATGAATCCTGCGTCGAACTGTTTCATGACCTCTGCCTTGATTTTCTCTGGCATTTCAGGGCGCATACGGCAGACCTTCTGCTTTACCGACGGTCAATCTTCTTTAGTCGGCAGGCAATGTACCACAATATCAGTAT
The DNA here is from genome assembly GCA_948472305.1 of Vicia faba. NCBI lineage: Eukaryota > Viridiplantae > Streptophyta > Magnoliopsida > Fabales > Fabaceae > Vicia > Vicia faba. The sequence goes on along the minus strand of OX451738.1, from coordinate 120,070,055 downwards.
CCAAACCAGGCATGTCTTCATAAGACCAGTTGAAGATCTCAACGTAGTCGTGTAGTATCTGTATTAACCGTTGCTTGACACTAGGCTCTAGATTCACACCTATTTTAACCTCTTTCCTGTCTTCCTCTGTACCCAAATTCACCGACTCCACTGGCTCTTCATGAGGCTGTATGGCCCTTTCTTCCTGCTGTAATAGTCTAGCAAGTTCTCCAGGCACCTCACAATCATCCTCACCTTCGTCCTCGACTTGGTTGATCGGATTTTCGAAGTCATAACTGGAAGTAGCAGAGTTGTTATCAATGGGATCCAGAGTGGATATGGATTTACAGTATGATACGTGAGTGTGTGTAAGAGAATAACTGTTTTGATAGACAGAAAAAATAAAAACAAGGAGCGCAAAATTTGTATGCAAGAAACGTCTAATGCTTTATTAATGATATATGAAATGACAAATAATAGCCCTCACAAGCAAATCCAAGGTGCCTCGGGCAAGGCACCGGGCCGTAAAGTTTCAAACTGTTTATTACAAATCTTAAAACAAATGAGTCAATTACTGCGGAATAAAAGAAACAGGTATGAAGTCCCTGGCCGTCCAGTTATTCGGTCCACCGTTGGTCGTTGGGTAGATCCAGCTGTCGATGTCTGAATCCTCTTCACCGTCTTCAATTACATTAATTTCCCGATTGCTGATGTGTAGAGGAGGTCTTCCAGCCCGAGCGCGCCTAACAGCCCTTTGAGCCCCTGTAGTAAAGCCCAAACCAAATTTGTCAGTTTTGTGAGTGAAATCAGGAGGCTGACCCCAATTGGTACACCCACCTTCTTCAACTACATCCCTGGCGTCCTTGAGGGAAGCCATCTTCAACGGAGGTTTGTTGGTAGTAACTTTGGTTGATGCCAAGACCTGGGGGACCTCTTCGAAATTCTAACAAGGAGTTTATATGAATTCCCCATCCATCTCTATGTAGCGGAAGGAATTGAGGTGACTCACCATATATTCTTCTTCACCTCACACTGTGACAATCTTTCTCTTCACTGGGTACTTCAACATTTGATGGAGCGTGGAAGTAACTTCCCCAGCCTCGTGAATCCAAGGATGACCCAACAAGCAAGAATACGACGGCCTGATATCCATCACATAGAAGGTGGACCCAAAAGTCTGAGAACCCACTTTGACAGGGATGTCCACCTCCCCGTGCACCATTCTCTTCAATCCGTCAAAAGCCCTTACTACAATGTTACTAGGCTTTAGAATCAAACCTTCACAATCCAAACGGTCCAACGCTTTCTTCGGCAGAACATTCAGTGAAGACTCGATGTCTACCAGCACATGGGCCATTGTCGTTCCCCTGCACTCAATCGAGACATGCAGAGCATCATTATGCTTCCTTCCTTTTGGAGTCAAATCCGTATCTGAAAAACCTAGCCCATTATCAGCAGTCAGGCTGGCCACACAATCTTTGAACTGATCAGCTAAAGTCTCTTACGACACATGTGCAGTCTTGAGAAATGCAATCAAAGCCTTCGCATGGGCTTCAGAATACAATAGTAGAGACAACATGGATATCTTTGATGGTGTCTGCCCCAGCTGCTCAACCACATTGTAGTCGGATTTCTTGACGATTTTCAGTATTTCCTCTATTTCTTGTTTAGAGGCTTCTACAATGATTTTCTTAGGTACCTCCGTCCGGGCAGGCTCACCTATAATTTCCTTGCCCCGAGACCCAGATGGCTCAGCAGCAGGGGTGATAACTGGAATACGAATAAGAGAAACGCCAGGAGTGCTGGTTGGAGCAGCAGTTGGAATAACAGTAGGCTTGATGATCTTCAGAGCAATCTCAGGAGAGAAAACCCTTCCACTTCGGGTAACCTTACTAGTCCTGACAATATTACTGACATCAGTATTAGCTTCTTCATTCTTCAGATCTTTCTTAATGCCATGATAATACACATCAGCACCATAATGCCATGGGACAACCTTGTCTGAGGTGTACGGGATGGGACCAGGAACAATGATTATCAGTGGAGTAATTCTTTGAATATGTGTAATCCTAACAGGTCTTCTCGAGGAAACCTTGGAAGGATTAGCGGAAATGGTTATAATAGCGACGTCTTCATTTGGAACAACATGGCTCATAGTTTTCTCGAACAAAATTTCTTTATTATCCATCAGGCGCTGAACACCTGACTTTAACAAACGACAACCAAAAGGTATAATCGAACACATGTGGTAACCTTCACCACAAATCGAAAATAAACTGGCCAAAAGAAAATTCTTCTTAACAGTCATAAGAGGAGTAGAAATTTCTTCAACAGAGGTCACAAACAAATCAGTGTCACCAGCATTAACTCCACGACCATGTTTGGGCATGGGAGCAGTTATAACATTTGGCTTTTCTGGAACTTCGAATTATATCTCCTTGGCTTCAAGCAAGTCTTGTACTTTGTTTCTCAGAGCCCATCAATAATTTGTATCGTGGCCAGGACTCTCAAAATGGTAGGCGCACCGCGCATTGGGATTGTATCTGGGAGAGGTAGTGTTTGGATTCTTGGGCGCATCTCTCAAGGTCGCCAAGTTGGATTTTAATAAATGAGGTAGAACTTCAGCCAAAGTCATGCTGATACGGGTAAACTGCCGCTATGGTCTTTCCACCCTTTGTTGATTGTTGCATTAAGGAGCAACTATGGATCTTGGTATCACTACAATATTTACCGTTTGACGGTGTTCAGATCTGCTTTGGCCCCTCGGGCTATAGACTACAATGGCTTCCTTCTTACCAACAAAAGGTTTCTTTAACAAACTCGAAGAGGCATTGTTCTATATTTTACCACTTCAAATTCTAGCTTCTACTCTTTCTCTAGTTAAAATCATCTCAGTGAAACCAGATGATGAACTGTCGATTAAGTGATTGAAAAATGGACCAGACAACGTAAAGGAACATATCCACCAACTCCCTATCAGACAAAGGGGGTAGAACTCTCCCAGCGAAGTCTCTCCATTTTTGAGCATAATATTTAAAACCTTCACCTGCACCCATTGACATACTCTGGAGTTGAGTACGAGTAGGAGCAAGGTCGGTGTTGTACTGATACTGCTTATAGAAAGCAACAGCAAGATCTTCCCAGTTTCGGACACTGGCTCCCTCCAACTAATAGAACCATTCAAGTTGATTCCCTGACAGACTATCTTGAAAGAAATGCACCCACAAATTTCTATCAGCTGTGTGAGGTTGAATTTTCCTGACATAAGAGCGGAGATGGAGTTTTGGGCAGGACACCTCATCATACTTGGCAAAAACTGGAGCTTTGAACTTATGAGGGATGACCACTCCCGATACCAGTCCCAATTCTCTGAAATCCAAACCAGGTATCTTCTGAACTTCTATGGCACTCAGAAGGTCTTCTAGCTATTTGTATCTATCCTCAACAGGAGGATATTGCTCATCATTGTAATCAGTATCGTTGTCAGAAACTGCAGGACTAGGGTCCTTTTCCCCTTCTTGATTCTCCCCTTACTTGGATGAAGAGGTCAGATCAGTTTGATGCTTCAACCTTTCTCCAAATCTTCTACCCATATTCAGGATACCAGTCTTCTTCTTCTTCTTCTTCTTCTTCTTCTTCTTCTTCTTCTTCTCTTTCAGAATGAGGGATTTCAGATCCTCTTGCCCCTTAGCCAGACTGATGAACATCTGTTGGAACTGGGTGTTCTGTGCCTGAAGATCTTTGATGACTTGATCGGAAGACATTTCTGCTGAAATAAACAGCGAAGAAGATGAGAAACCTGTAATGGTACCTGTAATGATGTGTATGATAATGGGATGCACATGTAATGATTTTAAATACTTTGGGAGATTTAAATTTGCAAACCAAAATAAACAAAACTTTATTAGCTTAAATTTGAAAGGTTCAAAATGCCTTTAAGGCGTTACAAAGGAGTAAATAAAACAAATCTAAAACTAGAAAAGAAAAATTAAAAGTCCCATGGACGCTTTCTCTTTGTGCTGATATAGTCATTGAGCACTCTTTCTTCCTCGAGCTGCCTAGTGAGCTTTAAAACCTTCCTCTCTTGATCATGGAACGGTTCCCTGTAAGTATCCCGCTCATTCTTCAGCTGAATCCAAGACCTCTGTAACTCCCCAAGATCAGTGGGCATGTAAGGATAGAGAATCATGTAAGGAATGCCGTCTTCATGGGTGGGCTCCACAATCACTGGTAATACGGCCACATAAGGAATCATAAGCTTCTGGGCACGAGCTCAGACCCATTGGAGGTAAGGCTGTATACGAAGGGAAGTATTCGGTCCCAACTCTTTGGGGTCAGATCTATTTACCATGCCCCAAGCTCGTATGAATCTCCAGCGACGCTCCTTAACATCATCCTTATAGTCAAATACAATGTCCTCGAGAAGTAACTCATGAGGACCATCCCTTCGAGCATGACCAAATTATCGCAAAGCTAGACAAGGATTGTAAGTTATACCCCCTCTGATACCAAGTAATGGGACATTAGGGTACCCCCCACAGCGATCAATAACAGCGGTGTCTTCCATAGCTCGGGAACACCAAAGAATATCCGTATGAGCGAGCGACATTATTCTGTGTGACCAACCCAAACCTTCTTCGTTCTTCAGTATAGACCTAGGGAGGTGAGAAATAAACCACCTCGACAAGAACGACATGCAGCACATAAGAGTCCCTCTTCTCATCATGGTACGAGTATGGAGAGCGTGCAAAATATCTCCAAGCAAGGTAGGCACAAGGTTGCAAGAGAGGAAAATCTTGACAGTATTCACATCTACGAAGGAGTCCGGATTAGGGAAGAGAACTAAACCATAGATAATAAGAGCCAAGACATCCTCAAAAGCCTGAAAATCTAAATCATCCCAAAATAGCTGAGCCTGGTCTATCAGAAATTTGGCTAGAAAACCCTCGACTCCGCTTCGAGTTTCCCAATTGGTTACCACGTCGGCCCGTTTCAGATGTAAAGCTGAGGCAATGACTTCTGGCTTAGGAACTTCTTCCATACCTGTGACGGGTACCTGTTCAAGAATGGGTATGCCCAATAGCTGAGAGATTTCTTCTAAGGTGGGTACCTACTGATTATCTGGGAAGGTGAAGCAGTGATGCTTGGGATCGAAGAACTGAAAAAGTACGCTCATCATCTGTTCATCAAGTTTTGAAGTAACCTGGATGAGAATCTGACCGTGTCTCTTAATGAAAGTATAAGTTTTGGAAACTCTTGATGCTAGCTCTTTAAGTTGGGCAGGTATCTGTACAAAGCTGATTCAGATGGTATTTCTATGCACGAAAGCCACGATCTGCAAAACAGAACAAAGATAAATTACCTTGGTCTTTGAAATGGTTAGTGTAATGAAGCATGGATGCCATGTTATGATGCATGATGTCATGATAAATCACAGGTATAGCAAACACAGGTATTGCAAACACAGTCAAATCACACAAAACCCTTAAGTTTAAGGCTTGCATGAGGTCAAAGGTAATGCCCTCTTAAGTTGGTTCAACCTGTCCTAGAAAAGTAACCGGGTTCTAGAGGATCTTAATATCACTGACCTTCCTCCATCGGTCATGGTTTCAGCTCACGCAATCTTTTCTTGCGGCCGAAATATTCCGAGAGTATGATCTCAATGAGTGTAGCATCGAGTATCAACCAGTTCTCAGCTCTACATCGAGGCCAGCTATCTCGCTACTTTCTAATGGCCAAGTTGGGAGATTAAAGGTTCTAAGGTTAGTTGATGCTTAACGACACCATGCAGCGGCGCCATATATTCCTCGTTTCTCCCAAAGGGATACCAATACCAACCAAAGTTCCACACCAACGTAGCTACTACTTCAACTGTATCAGTCTATGCTGTACAGTTCCCTCACAGTCTATTTCTACTTACCTAAAAGGTGTTCCCCAAATCCGGGTGTAGGATCTATAGTAACCCCAAATAAAGCCCTTAAAAGTAAAGCAAACAAAGCAAACAAGAGAAGCAATTTAAATGACCTAGATCCTAAGGTATACCCCACTTTATTAATCCCCAGCAGAGTCGCCAGTTCTGTGATACGGTGGCAGAACCGACTGTTTAATATTGGTTTGTGTTTTGTGTTTTTTGTTCGCAAAATGTCGCGGTAAGAAAGAGTCGCCACTGACTTTTATTTCATCCAACCGGAAAGGAAAAAAGTACATAAAAAAATTCTTTTTTGAGATATTATGAGTACGGGGGGTAGATTATAGAAAGGGAAGGTGTTAGCACCCTTTCTATCCATGGTTTTCCATGGGATCTTAGGTACTTGCTCATTTTTAAATTTCTTGTGTGTTATTTGTTTTGAAAATGTTTTACTTTGTGATAATCCTTGTATCAGTCCTCAAAGGTGTGACGAAGTTATTTTGAAAAATTGTTTGAAAGTGTGTAAGTGTGAAAAGTTTTAATTTGAGCAAGTACCTACTAGCATCTACTTACTCGAAAAAAAGATTGTTTCTATTCTTGTTTCCTTTAGACATTGCTATCCTACTATTGAGAAATAGGTAGCACCGTCGTTGGAATTTGTAAGGGTCAATTTGAAAGGGACGTACGGTCACTAAAGCAATATTAAGACACCTTAGTAGTAACCCTAGAGTCTTAAGATCTTTCGAGGCAACATTTTCGAGGCAACATTTTCGAGGCACCACTTTCGAGGCAACATTTCTGAGGCAACATTCAAATGGGACATTTGATCTTTTTTAGACAGGAGGCCAACCACTAAAACACCCTATGCTTAATGATCGTTTACCGAAGGCAATCGAAGTGAGAGTATACCCTAAGAGTGATATGTGCGAGTGATTTGTTTTCAGTTATTTATCTTTGCACATTAGGGTTTTCTAACCGTTTTAATTTGTCATTCATTCTTTCCATACAATCCTATTAGCATACATCTCAACAGTTAAATATTTGCAGGAATAACAAAACGCGAGAAAATAAACCTACGCTATTATAAGGCTTCGGGGAGGGGGATTAATTACATAGCCAAAAAACTCGGGGATTTAACAGTAAATAAAACCCTAAATCAACTATTACAAACCATGAACAGTTACAAAATATTGGCAAAATAATTTACAAGCGCGTGACGAATTAAATGTGAGACGATTAGGGTTTTGACCCTTTGACTAATCCTATTCGCGATGATTAAAAAATGATGTTTTTGTCATGTTTTGTTATTTGAGAAAATAATGAATATTTAAATTAAAAAGAAATCCTAAGTTCTAACTAATTTTAAATTAAGAAAAATAAATTAATTCATTATAAAACCTATTTTTGTGTTTTGGTTTATTTGAAAAAAAGAAAAGAATTAAATCAAGAACTTAAACCTAATTTTCTAATTGATTTTAATTATAAAAGACAAGTTAAAATTTCCCTAAATTAAATTAAACTAAATTAAATTAAATTTGATAAAAAAACCAATTCAAATTTTTATGATTTCTTGATTTTATGATTTTATGAAAAAAAGTGATTAATTTTGTGAATTAAAAATAATTAAATAAAATATTAAAAGAATTAAAAATAAGATAAAAAAAGTGAAGATATGGGCCTGATAGTATTGCTGAAGAGGGGGGTGTCAATCTGGATTTTCTGGCCCAACAAGCATTCCAAGCCTGTTTGACTATGCTTGCTCTGGTGTGGGTGTTAACTTGAGGTGTATGGTGGTCCCTTGCTACCCGGGCATTGGATCCAGCTTGCTGATGAATCTGATGGTTGGATATTGATGGAGCATGGTGAGCCTCATGTTGAAAGATACATTGGATCAGCTAACTGAAAATAAGACAAATAAAATGTTGAGACCTGAGGATCGAACCCAGGTCCTTATGCTTGCTTCCAGTGCTCGCTTGCCAACTGTGCTGCGTTGTCTATTTGTTCATATAATAGAAACACAATAATATAATCAAATCAAATAATAAATCCAGAAAATACGCGAAAATTCAAATGGACGAGTGGTTGCTTGACACGCCAATGTCTTCTTCCTCTCTCCGTCTCTTTAGCAAACAAAGCTTTTACCTACAGACGCTTACTGTAGGTACAAACCTGTTCATCTCAAAAATTGTATACGAGCAAGATAAATGACAAGTGATGGTACCAATTAACTCGTCTCATCCTCACGAGCATCATGGTACTAGAATTGAAGCCTAATTTTGCCTGTACAAAAAAATCCTAAACAAGAACACAAAACCCTAACCATGGCAATATCACGTACATGTATCAAAAATTCAATTAAATGGCATGGTTAACTTACAAACATGATGATAAACAAGAATATATAATTAAAACATACTTATGATGAGTAAATCAATGAAATCATAATCAAGTTTTTAGGAAAACCGTGGTGCCTGTAATATGCGATTCTGGGCGTTTCAAGACATGGGAATGATTGGAATAGCTTCCTAGGATGTCTAGCAAGCGATTAGGAACCTCAACACACCTTGAATTGGCCTATGGAAGGAGATTCGTCTCACACTTTTTCCAACTTTTTTCAGTTTTGTTCCAAGCTTCTCACGACCTCTCACCTCTTTCTTTTGATCTGCAAAGCTTTATTATATAACCTAGAATGAATTAGGTTAACAAACTTGGCATGAATCTTTGCATTTATCCAAGATTTGATTTGATTTTCAATTTGTATGATATCTTTCTATTTTCATGCCAATCATGCCTTTCTTGTACCAATTTCCATTGATTCGAATTGATCATGCAAGCTCAGCATATCTTGATTGCCAATTTGTAAAAAAAACAAATCAAATCATATCTTTGATAATTTTCATCATTTATTTGATTTAATTCACTTTTTTAATTAATGAAAAATAAAAATAAATTGAAAAATGAAGCAAATAATGTGTGGATAAGTATTTGAGTCATGGACCACAATATAATTGAGGTGCAAGCATAAAAAGTTGGGCCCATTTAGCAAAAAATGCAAATTTGAGCACATTTGACTTTTAGCAATTTTGCAAAAATGGTCAACTTGGCCAATGCATAACTCTCTAAATTTTGACCCTAGAGAGGTGTTCTTGGACTTTTTAGAAATATTAGGATATCCTATAAACAACCCTTTTGGTCTCGTCTCAGTTGATTCTTCCATGTTCATGTATGAAGCTTTGACCCAAAAGGTGTTTTTGTTGACTTTTCAAAAGGACCTATAATGTCAAAATTCATTTTTTTTGAGTGCATGTTATGAACTTTGGAGATGAAGATGATTTGTAGGGAGTTTCATCCAATTCAAAATGAGAATTGGATGGGTCATTTCTGATAAAGTATGAGAAAGTTATGCTTGGTCAAAGTTGAGTTGACTTTTCCTACAAAACCCCAATTTAGCAACTTTTGGGTTTTGATGGATTGTGAGCAATACTTGAGGAATCATGATCAACCCTTGATCAAATGATGAATAATACTTAAAAATGAGGATGTTGACCAAAAATCTTGAAGTTTGACTGTATGTGGGCCACAGTTGACTTTTGACCTAACATAGTTAATTTTCAGGCATTTGAGCAATTGACTGAGCAAACTCCTTCTGCAAGGCTTGAAACTTGATATGGATAATCTTGAGGACATATTAGGACAATGGTGAGAATTTGAGTCCTTTGTGGTTCACACATCTTGATGAAAATGGAAATCCTAATTAGAGATAGACTGCCTTAGGAGAGAGTTTGTCTGGTCAACTCTTGAACTTCCTTGAGCAATTTGGGGACCTCACTTGCCATGTGTTGAGAAATATGGGAGGGAAAATTTTGGGTTACAACAGACATGAAGGAGTGTGTCGATACGTGAAGGCCTTTATACTCAGGATGATTCGATACGAAGGAGTCCTGCGTTGATACATCTAGGCTTTTAGACTCAAGATGAGTCGATACGTAGGGGCATGTGTCGATACATGCAGTGTTGCAGACTCAGGATGAGTCGATATAAGAGAGTATTCATCGACTCATGTAGCGTGTTTAGTTCAGTACGCGTCGACCCAAGGCGTTATGCATCGATCCATGTTGTCTGGTTTTTGGCAGAATAGTTTGGAAAAGGTTGTAACTTGAGTTTTCGGACTCCGTTTGAGGTGTCGTTTAAAGCTTTGAATAGCTAACGCGATGAAGTTCATTATTAAGAATTAAAATGAATAATAGGAGGGATAATCCTATTACCCAAAGTAGGATTTGAATTAGTTCTCGCATTAATCGTTATGTTGGTTTTTGTGAAGAATGATGAGGATGAAACGTTTAGAGATTACTGTCTGATTTGTAACAATAGGATTAATGATGATAATGATGTAGTATTACAGAATAGTAATATGTAGAGGTCTAGTGATTTAGAAGTAAGCCTTAGTTGATTAACTAGTTATAGGAGAATCATTTTTTAGGCGTATGGCCAACGTTGCGAGATTGACGAATTGCTGTTGTAATGTTGTTGTGGCTGAATTGCTGCGAAATATATGTTGTATGTATATATGATGTTTGATGAATTATGATGTTGATATATGATGTTGATGAAAGATGTTGAGATGCCTCTAATAATTAGCATCTATTAAGATGTAGGCTTTTGGCCAACGATGATGTTTGTGTTGAGATGCTGTTAATTATGGTGTTGTCATGATTATGTCGCATACATTGCATTTCAAGATGGAGCTTATGCTCGTTAAGATGGCCTGTATTGGCGAATATTAAGATGAAGGCTTATGCCTTGTTGATGCCTCTATTTATTGGCACATTTTTAAGATGGGAATTCTGCTCCAATGGCACCACATGCATTTGCATAGTATTGAGTCGCATTATACGATTGCATAAATAAGTTGTGTATTGATGTGGTAAAAGTGTATTATTGTTGCGATTATTGTTGATTATAAGATGAGAAGTGGTGATGTTGTTTGATCTAATTTAATATATTAATTATCACACATTTTATTACATTGTTAGATATCTCGCCCCTTCTGTTTGAATGTTACCCTTACGTTGGTAACGTGCAAGTAATCGAGAGTGAAGGCTGTATACCTCCAGTAGTTTGAGTCGGTGTCATTGCTCTAATATGTAACACTCGGGGGGATGAACCCTTGTTTCTTTTAATTGTTGATTATTTCAGTTGTTGAACTTTAAGTTGATTATTATTAAACATGTGTTGTTTTGAAGTTGCTGTAACGATGCTAAAGATGTTACTAAGAATTCCGCTGCGTAGATGTTTAAGTTGTTGAATTAAGAGATTTAAGTATCATGCTGATGGCTCATCCGAAGTTTAAAGTGTTATGTATCCACGATGAATGCAATGTGTTTTTAAAGTTGAATTTGTGGCATCCTGATTCGTTTGCATGGATGATTTTATAAATCTGATTTATTTATATAATTGCCGGGTATAATTGGGGTGTTAAAAAGTTGGTATCAGAGCAAAAGGTTGGTCTGAACTTGTTGTCGAGTCGTAGTTGTCTAACAATCGAGTATTGTTAATGTGAGTTCTAACCGTTGTTTATGTTGTAGTGATAAGTTGAGATGGCTGGAAGGAATGATGCTGCAATTTCTGGTGCTTTAGAAGCAATGGCTCATGCGATGGAGAATCAGCCGAATGCTGACAGGAATGCTGGATCTCGTAGCTTGGCGACTTTCCAGAGAGAGAATCCGCCTACCTTCAAGGGAAAGTATGATCCTAACGGAGCGTTGGATTGGTTGAAAGAGATTGAGAGAATCTTCCGTGTGATGGACTGCACTCCAGCGTAGAAGGTTTGATATGGTACTCATATGCTAGAAGTCGAGGCTGATGACTGGTGGTTAGAGACTTGTCAGAAGTTGGAAGTTGCCGGTGAGAATGTCACTTGGGCTGTGTTTCGTAGGGAATTTCTGAGGAAGTACTTTCCTGAAGATGTTCGGGGTAAGAAAGAGATTGAGTTCCTTGAGCTGAAGCAAGGGAATATGCCAGTTGTTGAGTATGCTACCAAGTTTTCTGAGTTGGCTAAGTTTTATCCGCACTACGCTGATGCAGATGCTGAGTTTTCAAAGTTTATCAAGTTTGAGAACGGGTTACGCCCAGAGATCAAGAAGGCAGTTGGATACCAGAAGATCTGTGTCTTTGCTGATTTGATTGATAGTTGCAGGATTTATGAGGAGGATAATAATGCTCATTACAAGATTATCAGTGAGAAGAGGGGTAAGCACCAACAGAATCGTGGTAACCCTTATGATACATCAGTTGGTAAAGGTAAATAGAAAGTTGCTCAGGGTCAGAGGACTAGTGGGGGAGATGCTCCTGCTGGTGTGGTTTGCTTTAAATGTGAGAAACCTGTGCATAAGAGTAGTGTGTGCACTACTGAAGTGAAGAGGTGTTTCCGTTGTGGTAAGAACGGACATGTTGTATCTGAGGGCAAGCATAAGGATGTGATTTGTTTCAACTGTAGTGAAGAAGGGCACATTGGTAGTCAGTGTCAGAAACCAAAGAGGGTGCAGACAAGTGGTAAAGTATTAGCTTTGGTTGAGGATTAGGCAGCTACTGAGGACAGACTTATCAGAGGTACATGTTTCGTTAATAGTACTCCTTTAATTACTATTATTGATACCGGTTCTACTCATTGCTTTATTGTTGCTGATTGTGTTGAAAGATTAGGTTTTATGTTGTCTTCTTTGAATGGAGAAATGGTCGTCGATACTCCAGCCAAGGATTCAGTGACTACTTATTTTGTGTGTTTGAAGTGTCCCTTGTCGATCTTTGATAAAGACTTTGTCATTGATTTGGTTTGTTTATCGTTAAGAGGTTTGGATGTGATTTTGGGTATGAACTGGTTAGAGCATAACTATGTTCATATTAACTGTTATGAAAAGTCTGTGAGGTTTTCTACTTCTGAAGAAGAGGAAGATGGTCTGTTGTCTGCTAGACACTTGAGGAAGTTGATGAAAGTGAAAGCACAAATGTTCTCGTTGATGGCGTCGCTATCTGTAGAGACTCAAGCTATAATTGAGGAATTGCAGGTGGTGTGTGAATTTCCTGAAGTTTTCCCTGATGAAATTCCTGATGTACTGCGGGAGAGGGAAGTTGAATTTGCTATTGATCTTGTACCTGGTACCAGACCTGTGTCTATGGCACCATACAAGATGTATGCATCTGAATTGTCAGAGTTAAAGAAGCAATTGGAAGAGTTACTTGAAAATAAGTTTGTAAGACCAAGTGTATCGCCGTGGGGAGCTCCAGTGTTGTTAGTAAAGAAGAAAGATGGAAGTATGAGGATTTATGTTGATTATAGACAATTGAATAAAGTGACTATTAAGAACAAGTATCCGCTTCCAAGAATAGATGATTTGATGGACTAATTGGTGGATGCTCGTGTGTTTAGCAAGATTGATTTGAGGTCGGGTTACCATCAGATTAAGGTGAAGGATGAAGATATCTAGAAGACGGCTTTCAGGACGCGTTATGGACATTACGAGTATTTGGTGATGCCTTTTGGTGTTACCAATGCACCGGGAGTATTCATGGGATATATGAATCGTATCTTTCATACTTATTTGGATCGATTCGTAGTGGTGTTCATTGATGATATTTTGATTTACTCTAAGTCAGAAGAAGAGCATGCAGAACACTTAAGAGTAGTATTGCAAGTTTTGAAAGATAAGAAGTTGTATGCAAAGCTGTCCAAGTGCGAATTATGGTTAAAGGAGGTTAGTTTTCTTGGTCATGTGATCTCAGGTAGTGGCATTGCTGTAGATCCATCGAAGGTTGATGCTGTGTTGGAATGGGAAACTCCAAGGTCAGCTACTGAGATTAGAAGCTTTTTGGGATTAGCTGGTTATTATAGAAGGTTTATCGAAGGATTTTCTAAGTTGGCACTTCTGTTGACTAAGTTGACTTGTAAAGGTAGAGCTTTTGTGTGGGATGTTCAATGCGGAGAAAGTTTTACAAAATTGAAGAAGAGGTTGACGTCGGCTCCGATTTTGATGTTGCCTAATCCAGGAGAGCCTTTTGTGGTATATTGTGATGCTTCTAAGATGGGTTTAGGACGTGTGCTTATGCATAATGATAAGGTAGTTGCTTATGCGTCAAGGCAATTGAGGACTCATGAGAAGAACTATCCTATGCATGATTCAGAACTTGCTGCAGTTGTCTTTGTGTTGAAGATTTGGAGGAATTATCTTTATGGTTCTAGATTTGAAGTGTTTAGTGACCATAAGAGCTTAAAGTATTTATTCGATCAGAAGGAGTTGAATATGAGGCAACGAAGATGGTTGGAATTGTTAAAGGATTATGATTTCAGTTTGAATTATCATCCAGGAAAAGCGAATGTGGTAGCTGATGCGTTGAGTCAGAAGACTTTACATATGTCAGCAATGATGGTTAAAGAGTTGGAATTAATTGAACAATTCAGAGATATGAGCTTAGTTTGCGAAGTTACGCCGCAAAGTGTTATGTTGGGTATGTTGAATATTAATAATGAATTTCTAGACAGTATCAGAGAAGTTCAGAAGTTGGATGTGAAACGGGTAGATTCGATGGTTGGAATCGATCAGTATGAGAATAATGACTTTAAGCTAGATGCGCAAGGTGTGTTGAGATTTCGTAACCGTATTTGTATTCTTGATGATACTGAGATGAAGAAAGTGATACTTGAAGAGAGTCATAGAAGTAAGTTGAGTATTCATCCAGGAGCTACAAAGATGTATCAAGATTGAAAGGTTTATTTTGGTGGCCTGGAATGAAGAGTGATGTGGCTCAGTTTGTGTATGCATGTTTGACTTGTCAGAAGTCGAAAGTTGAGCATCAGAAGCCTGCAGGTTTGATGTAACCGTTAGAAGTTCCAGAATGGAAATGGGATAGCATTTCGATGGACTTTATGACGGGGTTACCTAATACTATAAGAGGACATGATTCAATTTTTGTGATTGTTGATAGGCTCACGAATTCGGCTCATTTTATTCCTATTAACAATAGTTTTCCAGTGTCGAAGTTGGCTGAGATTTACACTAGCGTGATTGTGAAGCTGCATGGTGTTCCTTTGTGCATTGTATCAGATAGAGATCCAAGATTTACTTCTGATTTTTGGAAGAGTTTGCAAGAAGCGTTGGGTTCTAAGTTCAGGTTGAAATCAACGTATCATCCTCAGGCAGATGGTCAGACTGAGCAAACTATTTAATCGTTGGAAGACTTGTTGAGGGCATGTGTTCTTGAGCAGGGAGGTTCGTGGGATACTTATCTTCCGTTGATAGAGTTCACTTATAATAACAATTACCATTCTAGTATTGGGATGGCACCTTTTGAAGTGTTGTATGGTCGAAGATGTAGAACTCCTTTATGTTGGCATGAATCTGGTGAAAGTGTAGTACTTGGACCTGAACTTGTTCGTGAGACTACTAAGAAGGTGAAGTTGATTCGAGAAAAGATGAAAGCTTCCCAAAGTAGACAGAAGAGTTATCATGAGAAGCGAAGGAAAGATTTAGAATTTCAAGCAGGTGACCATGTATTTTTAAGAGTTACACCTGTGACTGGTGTTGGGCGAGTATTGATGTCCAAGAAGTTCACTTCTCATTTTATTGGACCATATCAGATTTCAGAGAGAGTGGGGAATGTTGCTTATAGAGTGGCTTTACCGCCTAATCTTTCGAATTTGCATGATGTGTTTCATGTGTCGTAACTCCAGAAGTATATTTCAGATCCATCTCATGTGATTCATATGGACGATGTGCAAGTATGGGATAATCTTACGGTGGAGACGATGCCTGTACGGATCACAAATCGTGAGACAAAGACTCTGAGGGGCAAAGATATTGCTTTGGTTAAAGTGGTTTGTCTAGGAGATGCCAGAGAAAGCATGACTTGGGAGTTGGAGAGCAAGATGCGAGACTCCTACCCTGAGTTGTTTGATTAAGGTAAATTTTTGAGGACGAAAATATTCTAAGTGGGGGAGAGTTGTAACGCCCATAATTTAATTAATTATTTAATTAAATTAATTATTTAATTAAATTAATTTTGGAATATTTGTGAAGTTGTGTTGTGATTAATTGGATTTAATTATTTTATTAAGTGGTGAAATAATATGAGAAGGATGCTATTATTTAATGTGGGCTTGTTTTAAAGGAATAAAAGTAGTAAAATGGGGTGTATTAGTTTTAAGCCCATTAAGGAATAAAGAGAATAATAGGGTTATTCTTTTATTATTGTGGAAATAATAGAAAAGAAGAAACAGTAGAAGAAAAAGGGTTTGAAAGGAAGAATGTGAAAGCTTCTAGAAAAGAGGAAAGAAGCAGAATGGAAATTCAACCGAAAAAGTTTTAGAGCAACCTTCAATCCAAGGTAAGGGTGAGGTTCTGACTTTATAACAGGGTTCATGATAATTGGTATGTGGGGTTAGAGGTGAAAGATTGTTTGATTTTATGATTGAATTATATATGATGTTGTATGATGTGAATCAATGAATTATGGATGAATAATGATGTCCCAATGCTATTTAATTGATGTAGAGTTATAGGATGATTATAGTTGATGACTACCTATGATTAGATGATGTTTTTAGGGCCTAAAGTATGGAACCTGTAGTGAAAACACTGAGAAAATCGCAGAAAATATCCTTAGTAGAGCAGTATGTATCGACTCCAAATGTTATGTGTCGATACATAAATGTTGTTAGACTCAGTATGAGTCGACACTAAGGAGTCATGTGTCGAGACGTGAAGGCCTTTAGACTCAGGATGAGTCAATAAGTAGGAGTCCTGCGTTGATACATGTAGGCTTTTAGACTCAGGATGAGTCGATACATAGGGGCATGTGTCGATACATGCAGTGTTGCAGACTCAGGATGAGTCAATACAAAAGAGTATGCGTGGACTCATGTAGCGTGTTCAGTTCAGTACACTTTGACCCAAGGTGTTATGCGTCGATCCATGTTGTTTGGTTTTTGGCAGAATCGTTTGGAAAAGGCTGTAACTTGAGTTTTTGGACTCCGTTTGAGGTTCCGTTCGAAGCGTTGAATAGCTAACGCGATGAACTTCATTCTTAATAATTAAAATGAAGAATAGGAGGGATAATACTAGTACCCAAAGTAGGATTCGAATTACTTCCTGCGTTAATCGTTATGTTGGTTTTTGTAAAGAATGATGAGGATGAAACGTTTAGAGATTACTGTCTGATTTGTAACAGTAGGATTAATGATGATAATGATGTAGTATTACAGAATAGTAATATGTAGAGGTCTAGTGATTTAGAAGTAAGCCTTAATTGATTAACTAGTTATAGGAGAATCATTTTTTAGGCCTATGGCCAACGTTGCGAGATTGACGAATTGCCGTTGTAATGTTGTTGTGGTTGAATTGCTGCGAAATATATGTTGTATGTATATATGATGTTTGATGAATTATGATGTTGATATATGATGTTGATGAAAGATGTTTAGATGCCTCTAATAATTGGCATTTACTAAGATGTAGGCTTTTGGCCAACGATGATGTTTGTGTTGAGATGCTGTTAATTGTGGTGTTGTTATTACATTCATGATTGCGTCGCATACATTGCATTTCAAGATGGAGCTTATGCTCGTTAAGATGGCCTGTATTGGTGAATATTAAGATGAAGGCTTATGCCTTGTTGATGCCTCTATTTATTGGCACATTTTTAAGATGGGAATTCTTCTCCAATGGCACCACATGCATTTGCATAGTATTGAGTCGCATTATACGATTGCATAAAGAAGTTGTGTATTGATGTTGTGAAAGTGTATTATTGTTGCGATTATTGTTGATTATAAGATGAGAAGTGGTGATGTTGTGTGATCTAATTTAATATATTAATTATCATACATTTTATTACATTGTTAGATATCTCGCCGCTTATGTTTGAATGTTACCCTTACGTTGGTAACGTGCAGGTAATTGAGAGTGAAGGTTGTATACCTTCAGTAGTTCGAGTCGGTGTCATTGCTCTGATATGTAACACTCGGGGGGATGAACGCTTGTTGCTTTTAATTATTGATTATTTCGGTTTTTGAATTTTAAGTTGATTATTATTAAACATGTGTTATTTTGAAGTTGCTGTAACGATGCTAAAGATGTTATTAAGAATTTCGCTGCGTAGATGTTTAAATTGTTTAATTAAGAGATTTATGTATTATGGTGATGGTTCATCCGAAGTTTAAAGTGTTATGTATCCACAATGAATGCAATGTGTTTTTAAAGATGAATTTATGGCATCCTGATACATTTGCATGAATGATTTTATAACTCTAATTTATTTATATAATTGTCGGGTAGAATTGGGGTGTTACACGAACTACGATGCTCTGATTCCTTAAAAGAGATACGTAGGCATCTGGTCATGGAGCTCAGCCGAGCAAAAATTTGTAAATATTTCCTTCTTTTCCCCGTGTTTTCTTTGCATGCATTCCCTCTTAGCAATTTTTTTATTTTAGCTCTTAAGCACTAGATTGGACACACTCTTTGATTAGAATAACAAAAGTGGATCCCGTAGAGTACTACGTACGTGAGGGGTGCTAATACCTACCCCTCGCGTAATCGACTCACGTGCCCGATCTCTCGGTCGCAAGACCTTGATTTTTCCCTTTAGGTTTTACTTTGATGATTTTCCTTTCCCTTTAGGAGGGATAAATAAATATTCAGTGGTGACTTCATTGATTTTATCGTTACAACTAGCATAGTAGATAATGTGAAATACCTTGTCGTGCCTCTGGCCCAACACAACTGCAATTGCAAAGTTACTTACATCACACATTAGTTCAAAAGGTTTTGTCCAGTCAGGAGCTTTCACAATGGGAGTAGAGATGAGAGCTTTCTTCAAGTGGTTGTAGGAGCTCAAACATTCTTGACTGAAGACAAAAGGCATGTCATGCTGCAACAATTGGAAAAGTGGTTTGGTGATTTTTGAAAAATCTTTAATGGACCTTCTATAGAAGCCAACATGCCCCAAAAATCTTCTGATGCCTTTAATGTTCACTGGTGGGGGCAACTTCTCAATAACTTCTTTCTTAGCTTGATCTACTTCTAAACCTCTCTTTGAAATTTTATGTCCAAGAACAATTCCTTCCTTGACTATGAAATGGAACTTCTCCCAATTCAACCTAAATTGTTCTCCTCACACCTTGTTAAAATTAAATCCAAGTTGTTTAAACAATTATGGAATGACTCCCCAAAAACAAAGAAGTCATCCATAAATACTTCCATGGAACTTTCAATAATATCATAAAATATAACCATCATGCACCTTTGAAAGGTGTTTGGAGCATTGCACAATCCGAAAGGCATCCTTCTAAAGTCAAAGGTGCCATATGGACAAGTGGATGTTGTCTTCTCTTGGTCTTCAAGAGCTATGGCTATTTGGTTGTAGCTCGAGTAACCATCCAAGAAACAATAATACTTTTTCCCAACCAATCTATCAAGCATCTAGTCAATGAAAGGTAAGGGGAAGTGATCTTTTCTAGTGGCCTTGTTGAGCTTTCTGTAGTCCGTGCAAATCCTTCATCCCGTGACTGTTCTTGTACGGATTAGTTCATCTTTCTCATTGCTGACTACAATCATGCCTCCCTTCTTTGGCACACACTAAATAAGACTTACCCACACACTATCAGAAATAGGATAGATAATCCCAACATCTAACCATTTTATAATCTCTTTCTTGACCACTTCCTTCATGATAGGATTGAGTCTTTTTTGGCTCTCAATATTATTCTTGGCATTTTCCTCTAGCAAAATTCTACGCATGCACACAATAGGGTTGATCCCTTTTATATCAGAAATTTGTGAAGCAATAGCCTTTTTATGTTTCTTCAAAATATCCAACAATTGGCCCTTTTTTTCCTCATCCAAATCTGTTGCAACAATGATATGCAACTTCTATCTTGCCTCCAGAAAAGCATATTGTAAGTGGGTAGGCAGTTGCTTCAGTTCCAAATCAAAGGGTACTTCTATTGAAGGAGGACATTGCTTCTTGTCATCAGTTGATATTTCTAGAACTTCCATGGTTTCCTTTTCAACAATGGGTTTACACATAGGTTCATACATGATACCTTCTTATGAAACATCTTTTTTTCCTAGCTTTCCCAGTGCTTGAGTCAAGACCTCGCTCAAATTTAATAAACTCTTTTGAACAATTCCTTCCTAGCTGGAAATCATAGAGCAATAAGCAATCTCCTTATCAGGATATTGTAGTGCATTGAGAACATTAAAACCACTTGCCTTCCATTCACCCTTATGGCGAGCTCTCCTTTTTCAACATCAATTACAGTCCTTCCCGTAGAAAGGAAAGGTCTCCCTAGCAATATGAGAATGTCCTCATCAACCTCAAAATCCATAATAATGAAGTCAGCAGGGAACACCAATTTGTCAACCCTTACCAAGACATCTTCTATCTTTCCCTAAGAGTAGAAAATGCTTCTATCTGTCAATTGTAGAGTACTAGTTGTAGGCCTGGCTGCGCCTATCCCAAACTTCTTAAAGATAATAAGGGCATAAGGTTTATGTTTGCCCCTAAGTCACACAATGCTTTTCCACAGAAAGAGTCTCCAATGTAACATGGGATGGTGAAACTTCCTGGATCCTTAAGCTTGGGAGGGAGTTTTCCTTTGACCAATTGGATACAATCTTGAGTGAGTGCTACGATATAAAATTCTCCCACCCTTCTTATTTTTGTAAGAATATCCGTCATGAACTTTGAATAGTTTGACATTTTTTCAATGGCTTCTATCAGAGGTATGTTAATGTGAAGTTGCTTAAGTCTCTCCATAAACTTTCCAAACTATTGCTCTTCTTTTGCCTTCCTAATCCTTTGATGGAAAAGAGATGGTGGTCTCTCTCAAATGAAAATTTTCTCTCTGTCCAGCTCAGGCACAACTACAGGTTACTTGCCTATTTGAGGAGTCTTGCCAGCTATAGTATCATCAAGAGTTTCTTCATTATTTCCAACTGAGTTTCTTTAGAAATGTCCTGCTCAGTCAAGACTCCACTGGTCTCAATGCCTTTTGGTAAGGTTACTCCACACTCCTTACAACTTCTTAACTTTATGAATTTGCAAGATTTCACATTTGTTACTCTAGATGTAGTTGCTGGAGTTTCAGCATGACCTTGAGCTTAAAGTGGTGGCTATTTGCCCCAATTGGTTCTATAGGTTTTTTATACTCACCCCTTATGCTATAAACTTATTTTTGGTCTCTTGAATAAATGATTTCAGAATATTCTCCAACTGGTTGTTGCCTCGATTGGCCACTGCATAGTTTGGTGCAGTAAAACTAGGAGAAACATGTGGTGCTTGGGAAGCTTGAGGCTTTGGTTGACCTTGGTTATTTATCCATGAATAGTTAGGATGGTTGTGCCATCCTGGATTGTAAGTGTTGTTATAGGGTTTGTTGTTTCTGTTGTAGGTTTTTCCAACATAGTTGACTGAAACAGGATTTGCAGGACATTCCTTAAACAAATGTGCACCTCCACAATACACACATGCAACCTTAGACGCGTCAGTAACCACCTTCACAGGTTCAGGTTTAGTCACTTCTGGAGTCATCATTTTTTTCATCATTTGATGAATCTGGGCAACTTGAGCAACACGAGTTGTAGTTTCAGCGACTTCATGGACCCCAACAACGGTCTTCTTTTGAGTAGCACTTGCAGTTGTTCTTGCTACTGGCCATTTATAAGTGTTGGTCATGATGCTCTCGATCAATCTATATCCTTCTTCATATGACTTGGACAAAACGCTCCTCCACTGGATGCATCAAGCATATTCATTGAGGAGTGAATCAACCCATTGTAAAATGTTTCAAGCTGGATACAAATAGGGATTCCATGGTGAGGGAATTTCCTAAGTAATTCTTTAAATCTTTCCCAAGCTTCAAATAGCGATTCATCATCTCCTTTCCTAAATGAGGTGATCTCGTTTATCATCTTTGCATTCTTGGAAGGAGGAAAGTATTTAGCTAAGAACTTCTCAGCTAGGTCATTCAAATTGGCAATGGAATTAAGCTCCAAGGAATATAGCCGACTTTTGGTTCTATCCCTTAGAGGGTAAGGAAATAGCCTTAACCTGAAGGCATCATCAGTCACGCCTGGAATTTTGAAATTACTAGCCACGTCCAAAAATTGCCTCAAATGCAAATGTGGGTCTTCATAAGGAGAACCAAAATATTGACCAGTAGTTTGCAGCATTTGGAACATCATAGGCTTGAACTTAAACTGTGCTAATGTGATTTCTAGAAAGATAATTCTAGTACTCATAGCATTAGGATCTAAAATAGCATAGTCCCTAATGTTACGGGCCTTATCATTGGCAATACCAATAATATCGTTATCATCCTTGATAGGGGTTGCCTCTTCTTCGTCTGAATCAACTGATGGTGGTTCTTGTATTGGTCCTTCTAAATAAGACAAATTAGCTGCAAGAGGAACTCTAGGTGTGAGTCTAGAAAGTCCATTTCTCCTTAGGGCTCTGAGTGCTCTTTCAAGTTCAAG
The DNA here is from genome assembly GCA_948472305.1 of Vicia faba. NCBI lineage: Eukaryota > Viridiplantae > Streptophyta > Magnoliopsida > Fabales > Fabaceae > Vicia > Vicia faba. The sequence continues at coordinate 120,047,639 of OX451738.1, read as the reverse complement.
ATATCCACTGTAAACTGGCCACAAAGAACTCTGCATACAATACTGACAACACCTGTCCTGCCACCAAACAACAACAGAACCTCAAAAAAACTCAAATGCTTAAAATAAAACAACAGAAATAAATACAAAATAAAAAATGTAACAAATTATTCCCCGACAACGGCGCCAAAAACTTGTTGCTTGAAATCACAATTCTAAATTTTCACATGCAAGTATACATGTTGTGATGGAAGCAAGTAATAAGTATAAGAGTATCGTACCCACAGGGAGTAAATGCTACTTAGATTTGAATTTGTAAAAATTCTATTCTTTCAAATTAAGCATGAGTGAGGAATAATAGTTTGATGGTGATAAGTTCAACTTTACTTAAAACAAGACTACAAGTAGTGTGAAAGAGAGTGAAGTATATTAAGAGTGATTAAGTTGATCATATATCCATTAATATCATTTATGCATTTATGTGTTAATATTGTGTGGAGTTGTGACAGGCAAGGTCAGCATGATCTTGTGGTGTATTTCTACAACATTTAGAACATGCATGCAAGGGCAAAAGATCAAATCACTAAACCTTACTTATAACCAAAGTATACGCCTTTTAATAAATCAGATTTCCTTAATGGTTGCAACTTCTTATATCTAAGTAAGTTAGGTAAAGTGAATATATCTATCCTACTTTTTCAACCATTTTTACTCATGAAATACGCCTGTTGTTGGATCTCTCTCAACACCAAGTTGTTACCTATTTCTAAGTTGATAAATTAAAGAACACAAGTTTTGCAACAAACAACACATGGTAAAGAAAGAAATGACCACACAACATATAACATAAACACACTTTAATATTAACTTCACTTAGCTCAACTACAAATGTTTTAGCTCATGGTGAGCCAAGTACAAACATCAAGCAAAGCTATTAAAATAAACATCTTAAGGAAAATTAAATGAAAAAAGAGATAAACATAAAAGATCACTTGAAGGTCTCCTTGAGATGGATAATCTTCAGGAGGCAATTCCAGTCACGCCACTGCTCATCAGTTAGCATCAAAATGGATGAGGAAAGAAAACTCTCCCACACTTCACTATCCCAACATTGAAAACTCTTTGTAAATATTTCCTTCAAACAACAAACTCTCTCTCTCTCTCTCTCTCTCTCTCTCTCTCTCTCTCTCTCTCTCTCTTCAACTAGCTTCTCTTTATATAGGCCAAGGGTTAGGGTTGGTGTCTTGCATTAGATCATTGGCTTTAACTTATGAATTACATTAAGCCCACATGGAGTTGCGCCAAAACATCAACAACGGCATAGTAAACAAGGAATTTGTACAAAGGGGACAATAATGGGAGATAAGGTAGCGTGTGGCATGATCCACATCAGGCGCAGGCGGCGCTATTCTGACCAGAGTAGGGTACGATTGTACCCTTTTTGTCTTCTAGCTTCTCCACTATGATCTTTGAATTTGAACAACTTTATCCTCTTTTTCTGTACCTCAAAGTTTTCCCTCCATTTATCAACTCCTTCCACACTTTCCTCAAAAGCCATCAACATCCCTTATTGAAGCTACTTTTCCCAAAGCCTTCTCTTTCTATTTCCAAATTCATGCAGTATTCCCTATTGTGTCTTGCCTCTGCTCGACTTTGTTAACCTATGATCACACAAAAACACAAATAAATTATAAAAAGGGGAGCACCTATTGTGCCCCACACTAAACACAAATTTCACTACAAAACACAAGAAATTAAATTAAAAAGAAAATCTAAAAGATTAAAACATAAAAGACAAAGGCATGTATTAACTCAAAAAATGTGGGTTAACCCCTGGTATCTAATGTATGGTTTCTTATTACTATTGTATTCCTTTGAAGGCAATCCAATCAGGTGTTGAAGAGTTTGGACAAAATGTCTAGGCCATAAATGTACAAAACATTTGTACTGACTTCAACATGTCTATAATGCTAAGGAAAAGGCTGGAACTAGAGTATATATCAATCAATGTCAAAGCATTCTCATGAGTGTGACGGCCTTGGATCTTTGTGGAGCAGAATGCCCTATTTATCTCAAGAACAACTGTATGGGTTTTCTATTCCTGGTTTTACTGAAAGATGGACTTCTAATGAAGATTTCTGTATTGAAGAATTATCTTGTGATATGCTAGATGTTTTTGTTCAAAGATCTGTGTATCTAGAATAAAGGGGGTTGTCAACAATGAAGAAATATGAGGTGATTTATTTCTGATCTTATGTCTTAAGAGTATGAAGGATTGTCTACCATCTATGACATACAAGGTGAGGTGACTTTGTTATTCCTAAAAATTGTTATCTTTATCAAGTCTATAAGGATATTTTTAGAAAAATTATAAGGTGTCTTCGAGAGGAAAGATTATTGGAAGGCTGAAAGGGTTTGGGTTTTTCAAGATATTGTTAGCAAAGAGAAAACTCAAGTGATAAAAGTTTGTTGTTATCAAAAGGAAAGTTGAGTCAAGGGTGTCAATATTAATGTCTCAACATTTTTCTAGGCATCATTATACTCTATCTAAAGGAAGTTACTTGCACTGAAGATGTCTCTTATATGAAAAGTTGATCTTAACATTTTGGGTTACTTCCTCAAAGGTCAAGTTCATTATTGTTTAACCAAGAAGTGGTTGATACTCAAAGAAGGTGATAATTTCCTTATCTTTCATATATTTTTAGATCTCACACTAACCTTTCAGACACTTGACTGCAGTAAAAGTGGTTTTAGTGGTTTGTTTAAGTCTCATTCTAATCAACTGTTACTTTGTTGATGATGCTAAAAGGGAATTTTTAGGACATTGGGTATCTAAAGAACATAAGATGAAAGATCTAGTTTTTGTAAAGTGGTATTCTTCTAAAGGACTGGTGACCATGGTGTTAAACATAGGTCAATTGTATGACTAAGGTCTGAGGGTATTTGTCATCAAGGAAGAATGCTTTTGTTTCTAACCAAATGCTTGGACTTATTTTAAGGATTAAAAAACAATTTATATTTATGGTCTTCACAAGTATTTAATTTCTTATCCTTTTACTTGGTTTTCAAGAAAGAAGAAATCAAGATGTCACACCAAAAGATGCAACATCAGATAGTGGAAAAAGTTCTAGAATTTGTTTTATGGTTGTTTAGCTCAATGCAAGGTGAGTGTCCTGGTGGATAGAAAGATATATATGATTTTCTCTTTTATCCTATGACAAAGTAAATCTATTACTTGTGAAGTCTTTAAATGTTCTTATCTCTTCTTGAATGGGAACAAGGTATGTTTCTGAGTTACTTTATTGAGAGAAGTACTTTTAGTGATGAGTAAATTCAGGACCAAAAATCAGTAATGTGTTCATTGAGAAAGGTACTGATGTTCAACCAGATGTTGGAACATCATCATATCAGTTTGATACTCCTGGCATTATGGAAGACTCTAAAGAGCTAGGAGGCACTAAATAAGAAGCTCCCAAGAAAGAATTTTTAGAGGGAGTTCTTTATTTGGAGTTTATTTTGGTCTGTGGTCATTGGTTGTTTCAGAAATGAAATATATAATGATTGTGAGTTTTGGAGTAAAGAGCTATTGGCCAAGTCTGTAGGAGATTGTATTATTAGAGGATATTCTGATCAATTGGATTAGAATTAATTGAATCCATGTATATCCTTACGATTAGGTACATTTATAAAGGAAGATGTATTTTCAATTGGGTTGATTACTAAAAGAGTGAAGTGTTAAACTGGATGTCATGACATTATAGTGTGACATGGTAATGTAATCAAGGTACACAGATTTTCTTCTGCTCGCAGAACAAAGTCATTGGTTCTGTCATCATTGTTTCAGGGATCTTGCTACAGGCTTATATTGACACTCCTAAACTCGGTATGGTTAAGAAGATCTGGATGTATTTTCACCATAACTTGAGGTGCAAGTTACAGTGAGAACATGAGGGTTAATTTTGGAATATCACTACTGAAGAATTATTGGAGTAATTGTTTGGACGGTTTTCCAACTTTATTCTTTCACCTAGTGGAGTGTGAAATCTCATAAGAATAATTTTCAATGGCGTGGTAAATGTTATTTCAAATGTTGTAACATTTTTTCTATAAGTCAAAGCTTAGAAAGAGAGAAAGTTGAACAAGAACGTGTCTCTCTCTCTCCTTTGGTGAGTGGTTCACTATTTCTAAGGGTGATCTTATCTTCTTCCAAAAAATGTTTTCATTGACTGAATCATTCTTACAAGGAAGGTTTCGTTACAACCAAAGTAACTCTCCATGTATTTAAAGACCTTACAACCTCACCATCCTTACAAGCCGTGTTTCTACATGAGCAAATCTTCTATAATTGTTGATGCAAAGAAATCTCTTCTATTGGAAAATCAATAAGGAAGTGGGTTCTGGTTCAAAGAAAGTACTTTTTAACACTGTATCAAATGTGTTAACATCTACTGGAACATCCAGGACAATAAAACACCTATAATCAAGGTGAAGTCCCTCAAGAAGAATCATGTACATATACATGATTCAGACTCAGATGTTGATAAAGATTGGGTCAATTTCATTGACTCAAGAAATTATGTTTATTGTATGCTATCTATTATAATAAAAAACAAAAAAACAAAAACAAAAACAAAAAAAGGTGTGTTTTTCTGTTTATTGAGTCAATATTGTTTAGAGTCTCATGTCTTTGTTTTATCTCGTTAGTTTTTTGTCTCTTTGAAGAGACTTAGCTTTTTCTCAGTTTTTTGTTTTTGTTTTTCTTTCTGTTTAGTCAGTTTGGTGCAATTGGTCTTGTGTCAAGCATAGGGTCTGTTTGTTTTCTATCCTTGAGTCAGTTTTGAGTCTTCCTTTTGTTTGTCTTTAATCAATTCTTACTTATATTGATTCCTTGTGTGTAAATTTTTTTCACTATGTTTTTGTCAAATTTTGGCTAAAAAGGGGGAGAAAAGGTGTCATTGAGTCTTGTCAAGTTTTGTTTGCTTTATGCAACATTTTAGGGTTATCTGAGTCTATTTGTCTTGGTTCTACTACTTTTGCAGAATGTCCTATAGGATGTTGTAACATCCTGTCTATTGTGTCTTGTGTTCTGAGTTATGAGCATTATTGTGTCTTGTGCTCTGAGTTATGTGTACTTCTTCTGTTGTATATTCTTCTAATGTGTTATGTTTTTTAGGGGGGAGATTTATCTCTCTGTGACAAGAACTACTTATGTGTTTGATGGGGAGTATCTTAGATTGTTATGAAGATGCATTCAATCTTCTTCCTCATGTACAAAATTTATATGTTTAACATTTAGCTTGTGCTTGTGTAACTGTTGTATCCTTGATACATGTTATGTGCAGTTTGGTTTGTGGTGTTATTCCTCTATGGTCTTATTCCTTGTGGTTTTATTCCTCTCTAGTTGTAATTGGCCTTTAGTTGTTTTAGCCAAAATTTGCCAAAGAAGGAGATTGTTGGTTCCATGGTTTTGAGGTTGACATAATTTTGCTAAAACATGGTTCTACTCATGTTGATCAAGATGTTACAACATTCTTGTTATAGAATTCAAGTCAAGAAGATTTAATATGGAACAATATTTACATCTCTAGATGTACATTAGTTACTAAATTTGGCCTTGAGACAATTTATGAAACTTTGTATTGTTTTTTTTCCAAAGTTTAAGGAAATTTTGCTGCACAATTGATGCATCACTCAGATGGATCAAGAAATTTCTTGACACAGAATTCGAAGCCCGTGGACTGCATGTGTGTATTTAAAGAGAAGACCTAACCTAATGTAATCGAATCTTTCAATAATTTGTAAATTAGGGAAGCTAAGAGTCTTAGGTTTTTAGAGTCTCCTGTGTAATTGTAACTCACCCTTGTATCTTTTGATACTCGTAGTAGACGTAATGTTCTCACTCAGAAACCTTTAGGTAATGTGTTGAGTATTGTTCTCACTCTTGAAGCTTTAATGTAAGAGAGTTGAGTATTTGTATTGGAAGTTATAATTCTAGTATTCAGATCTCAGATGTCCTAAGAGATGCCAAGACACCTTTCTCTGAACAAACACACAATGAAGAGATAAACAATAATTAAAGTGCAGAAAAGTAAAGAACACACATGATTGTTAATCCATTTTGGTGTACAAAAAACACCTACTCTAGGGGCTACCAAGCTAGGGATTAAATCAACTAGATAGTATTAATTTGAAGCTAAAATCCTCTGTTTACAACTTCTCACTTAATCACTAGTCTTGCTTAACTTCTACCTAAGACTCACCTAGGTATGAGACCCATATCAAATCTCTTCCAATCACAGAATAGTGACTGAACAATTCTAAACACTTAGAAAAGAATAGAAGTCACACTTCAAAGACACACAATCATTCACTGCTTAGAAGCTTAGGAATGATTGACAGGACTTACAACTCAAAAAAAAGTCCTACTCTTTTACCAAGATGATAATTGAGAGGCTCTCAATTAACATACAAACCCTAATAAAATTACACAGTAAGTTCCACACTTATACTAGGGTTGAAGCCTTCTATTTATAACCTTTAATGAATTGGATTTGGGTTTTACATATTCAGCTGGATATGATAGAGGCGCTGCAGAATTATCTCCTCAAAGATAGTACATCAATCATTAGTTTCCTAAATTATCCCATTAATTAGAAACTAACTATTCTCCTCGAAATCATCTTGAATCTTTTTAATCTTCAACCTATGCGCCACATGGGATAGCATAGTATTTACAGAATATTATGCACCTGTAACAAACTAAAATATCCAACAGTCAAGTTGTACAAAATCACGATGTCAAAAGAAACTGCATAGGACATCACATTCGACATGTCCCAGTTGATAGAACATATTGTTTTAACATGTCTATGCTAAGCTAGTTTTACCAAACATCATACCAATCACAACAAAACAGATAATTAACAATTTCCCCCTTTGGCTTATTTTGGCTAAAACAACTTAGTAAATCTTCCACACATGAAACGAAATACAACAGGTTTGAAAAGAAACTCAAACACATAAACAATCAGAGGAACAACAACCTAAGTCATTACAACAAATATCATAGCAATAACTAGTGGAATCTACTCAACACAACAAACAAGATAATACCAAAATTCTCAACATGTCTGTTCAGTTGTTTATACAGTCTAATATCTAACTGCAAATGCACAACTTATCTAAGTAATATAAAGTATTGTCGAACCACAAAGACCAATCGTCAATCTATCAACTTTATTATTAAGTTGCTTATCTAAGGCGGATCGATTCATTTGAGGGAGTATAATGCAAAGGAAATAAATAGATAAAGTAAATTCAGACAAAAGACAAGCTAGAATGTAAATCACATTGGTCAAATAACATTTCAATTTGTATTTAATAGAACTACTCATGGGGCAATATTTTCCACTCTTGTAAAGGAAAAATTTGACGGGAACTTGTCACTTTCACTAACTAAGAACCGAGTTTACTCTCTAATCAAATCCTTCTATTGTCACTTATAAAGGGGCGCTTCAAGTGTTAAAGCAGCAAACCTATTTTTAAGAAATTAGTTTCTTAACTTAGTAAAAAGTGGTTTTAACTTGGAATGATTGACATAAAGAGATTCTTGGCTTTCGCTCGAGAATCGGATTGTAAACCTATAGAAGCGTCCGAAAATAGTTTCAAAATCATTTTTTAAAAGTGTCAAAGATCTCTAATTAACCAATCAAAATGCTTTCGCCCTTTTTGAACGGTTAAAAACTAACCAAGTTTACTCTTTCAAATGGATGGCTTTTAATCTTATCCAAAAATATTAAGTACGGAAAACTTGTGTTAAAAGTTTAAACAACCCCTAAAATGTTTATACTGATACGGTGTTGAAATTCAATCATGACAATGATCCTTACATTCCAACCTTAAAATATTTAGCCAGACATGGAAATAAAATCAATCATATTAAAGTTGGTCGAAATAAACATAGTAATAAAGGGAGGGCAAGGTAATAAAATAAGTAATGCAAGTGCAAAACAAAGCGATTGAATAAAATGATAAAAACTTAACTAGAAACCTGCTCCAAATCGGAGTCTTTAAATCTTGGTACAACTAGAAAGTAAAATCTTGAAGTAAAATGGTGCAAGATTGTAAATAAAAGAGATGCTCTAACCTAATCAAGACTATGGTGCAATAACCCTCTGATGTGGCGAATTATTGCTTTTACACAAGTGAGTATAAGCTTAGCATTGCAAGAATAAGGTTAATGATGGAAAATGAAATGAAAACTACTATTTATAGAAGTTCTCTAGACTATTCTTTGATACAAATACCCCCTAACTCCTTTTGGGTGGGAAGAGACTTAACAAAGACCGCGGCCGCCGAGGCCCCTCCGCGGACGCTGAGTGAGCCAACAGAGAGATTGTGGGGGACGTGGCAGTTATCCCCTCGGTGGAGTGGGACACATCACGACCCCTTATAGCGGCCGCTGAGCTGAACACCATGTGTAGGATTTCACTGAAAATCTCAATTTCTTGGCCTTTTCGCTTGGTTTCTTCAAGAAGAACTCCAAATGGGCATGTTGCCTGAAAACAAGACAAATACAAGTATAACACAAGAAAATAGTACTACAAATTATGAAAAACATGTGTTATTTGAGTCAAATATGCAGTGGGATCAGGTGTTATCAAATTCTCCCACACTTAAACCTTTGCTTGTCCTCAAGCAAAAACTCTCAGAAGTAAATGAAAAGAAGAACAATATTTACAAGATTTTGAACTAAAAGGGCTTCTAAGTTCAATTAAGGATATTTTTATAACCCAAAATTTTCCCTCTCATTTATCATATATTTTCTCACAAAAATCTCTCTTGGTTCAAGATTGCACTAGGGTTGATTAGCTCAAGACACCTCCTTAAGCACTGATGACCAAAATTAGGGTTTGAGATTGCACAAGGATATTTGAAATTTCAGTGCTTCATATGACTTTAATGGATCATTATGGACCCCCAAGATTACTCATGTCAAGTTTCAAGCCTTGGATCACACTTTTGCTCAGTCAATTGAGCAGTTGACCTAAAAATCAATTGTATTGGGGGAAAAGTCAACTATGGCCAATTTAGAGTCAAACTTAATAATTTTTTAGCCACATCAACATTATAAACTCATATGTATCATTTGATCAAGTTTGGACCATAATTCCTCAAGAATTTTGATCAAATCATCAAAAGGGCAAAATGGTCAAAATTAAGGTTTTGACTGAGAAAGGGCAATTTCTGATTTTTGACCTAGCAAATGGTCAATTGGTTTGGAGCATAATTTCAAGAGTTCAATTGCATAATTTTGACCTAATGGCATGACCTAAAACATTGCTCAAGATCAATTTGATTGACAGTGAATTTTCAGCCAACTGATCAAAAGTCAATTGTATACTAAAAAGTCAAACTTTGACTTTTTGGTCAAAATTCAATGTCAAAGATCACAATTCATCAAAACATGTCAAAATATGAAGCTTATTCATCAAGAAATCAAAAAGTCAAGATTTCATTTTGAAAAGTCAAAGTTTTCTAACTTAGAAATTTTTCTAAGTGCTTAAAACTTCATGTTTTTTCATAACTTTAAGCACATTTTTCACCATGATGCAAGAGGATTCAGAAGAAACATTAAACATGAAAGTTGTAGATCTCCATGATATCTACAACATTTCTTTACACAACTTCTACTAAAATTTTTTGGATCTCAAGTTATTAATTCCTAAAGTCATGGTCTTGAAATTGGACACTTAGTGAAATTTTGCCCTAGTTTTGGTCAGGATTTTGACCTAACTTCATGGCACTTTTTCATATAGTTGCAAGCGGAATTTTCAAAAGTGATTCAAATAGGGGTTGTAGAGCACATTTTAAGCTTTCCAAAATATCCAATAACTCCTTGAGATCATTCTTGAGTAGGGAGAATCGAAGAGATGAAGTTAGGGTTTTCACACTTGAAATACAAGTCATTTTATGATGAACAAGATTTAAATTTCAAACCTATGCTGCATAGTATCTACTTTACAGGCCTCAAACTTGTTAGGCACTCCATAATTAATTACTTGCACAACTGTTAAAGGTCTCAATTCAAGCATTCAATGCAAAGCCATGCTTTATATCCATTTTAGGAAGAAAGTGCACCATGCCATTTTCATAAAGTAGCTTTTTGCACAAAACTTATTTTTGAGCCTCGTAATTGTTTTCTTCTGGTCATACATGTCCTATAACTCAAGATAAGTTTGTCTAAACACTTACAATCACTCAAACCATGCTTGTACTTCCTCTTGGAACCATACTTCCCACTCTTCTTCAAAATCAAGTAACATAGCAATCAACCTATGTCTTGTACTTCTGACCCTCTCAAGAAGAAAAACCCTTCTCATTACTTATGTACAAGTCATTTTCCATAAATCACACGCATGCTTGAGCCCTGAAAAGAGCAAGAACTCATATTTGCATCTCACACCTCCATTGTTGCATATTCTGGCCAGAAATCCCAAAACCAAAAACTACTCGTGCGTTTCTTGGCTTCTTGCTTCCAAAAGCTTCCAAGAATCATACACAAACAATCTCATACCCTGTTACAGTTCTGTAACACCATCTTCCTCCATTTCCAAGTTCAAAAACAGAGCAGTGCAAGTGGACTTCTCCATACCATTTCAGCCATTCTCCAACCAAGCTAATCATTGCATTAGCTTCCTGGGACCTCGGTGGAGCTATTCTAATCATCACAACACCTCGAGGAGTGCTCAAACTCAGAATACGATTTCCAATTTTGAGGTAAGTTTCCTTAACTTTGAAGTCTTCATACAAGCATCATTAATGGTTTATTTGTAAATGAATAATATAGATATCATTGCCCTAAAGCTAACCATGTCCATAGTTTTCATTTATGTTGCTTGAGCTTAGAGAATTTTAAGATTGAAGTTTCTGAAATTTTTAGGGTTCAGATTAGGGACATTAAAATTCATGCTTGTCTTTGATCTATAATTTTATTGCTTTACATTTCTGAAATCATGAGGAAATTTGCCACAAGATTCGTGTTTACACTTTTGCAAATGGATGAGAAATGAACAAGATGCAGGTACTCTGGCTGGGCGTGAGGTTGAAGATGAAGTTCAGGCCATGGACTTGATTTCTAATATATATTTATTGTTTTGTTTATATGAACAGATGTATAGCCACCCCAGTGGTAAAGCGAGCGCCTGCTAACCTTTGGGACCTGGATTCGAGCCCCAGTGGTACCCTTTTGCTTATTTTCTCATTTATTTCTCACATTTTTTATGTTTGTTTGCAGCGCTGGGCCCCTTGTGTTGGGCCTAGTATTTTTTCTCATTTCATACTCCCTGCTCACTATTCACACCCCTGACCCATTTTATTTTCCTTTTTCTTTTTTTATCTATTTGTTTTCTTTAATATTTTATTTAATATTAGAAAAATGAGAAAAAATATAAAACACATTAGATTTATATTTTGATATAGTTTATTTATTGTTACAATAAAAAATTATTTTTATTTGATCATACTTTATCTATTTTACTAATTAATTTGTAAATTTATTAGAAATTAGGGTTTTAATTATTTCTTTTACAATTAAAAAATATTCTTTTAAAACCAAAAAGACCAAAAATATTTTACCATATATTATTTTCCAGACAAAAAAGACATTAAAAAGTTTTTTCTTACAAACTCAATTTCTTTTTTCTTTCTTAATCAATTAATATTTTGATTAGGGTTTTATTTAATTTTCTTTTCCTAATTAATTTATGTTTACTTTTACTAATATAACTAATTATTTGCTTTTAGTTAATTAGGTTAAAACCAAACGCTTTCCTAAAAAATTCAAACAAAAATCCATTTTTTCTTTCCATTTACATTCTTGTATATTTATTCACTTTTGTACATTATTGATTCAAATTCAATATGTTTGTAATAGATAATTAGGTTTATTTTCTTGCAATCTCCATTTGTAACTTGTACATCCCTTCCCACAAGTATTGTAATAGCGTAGTAATTTTAAATTTCGCAATTTATCGCTTTATATACAAATGCTAGTAATTAGGGCTTTGTATGGAAAGACTAAAACCAATGAATTAGAAAACCCTAATCAAAGTCAAAACCAAGCATGAAAAACAACGCACTTGCACACAAGCACCCCTTAGGGTAAATCCACTTGGTTGCCTTACAGAATGGCCATGATATGCATGTGAGGTATCTTAGCAAAAACAAGCAAAAATACAAGATCATAGTCCCTCGATTACGTTATAAATGTTTCCTTTCAAAATGATCTTAGTCCTTTAAAAAGAAATGCTAAGATACCTCACAACATTGCTATCATGACTATACGATGACCCACGCCCGTACCTTTACATCCAAAGATAAGGCTTCTTACCAAACCAATGGTAAGATAGCAATATCAAAGGAAAGGAGGAAATGAACAAAGACTTTTGAGTAGGTAGGTTGTTCCTAGTCGCTTGCTCACTTTCAAATCAAACATCCTTGCTATTTTCAAAAACAAACACCAACACTTTCAAAAACATCTTTCAAAACTTGAAAACATTTTCAAAAAGATCAACACTTTGTATACATTCTTAGGAATGAGAATCATTACAAAGCTTTCCTAAACGGTGGCTCCTTTTCAAAATACTTTCAAAAACCATACAAAGCACATTTTCAAACAAAAGCAAGTGATCTAGCAAGTAACTAAGAGCCCGTGGAAAACCATGGATGAAAAGGATGATAATACCTTCCCTTTTCATAATCTACCCCCCCTCCCCCCGAACTCAAGAAACAATCTCAAAGGTCTTTCCTGTGCTTTTTCACCTTTCCTTTTGGATAAAAGAAAAGTCGGTGGGGACTGTTGCTAACCGCAACATTTGCGATAAAACGTAAAACACACCAAGTCAGTTCTCCCACCGTATCACAAAACTGGCGACTCTGCTGGGGAAAATTCTAAAAGTGGGGTTACCTTAGGGATAGATCACATTTACTTGCTTTCTTTGTTTGACTTGTTTGCTTTACATTTTGGTTCTTTGTTTAGGTTTTGAATCCTCTATCCGGATTTGAGATACCTTATAGGTAAGTAGCAATACATTGTGGAAACTGTGTAGGGTATACCGACACGGTCTAAGAAATAGCTACGTTAGTTCGACATATTTATGGGTACCGATAGCCCTTGAGTAGTAAAGCAGAATACGGGGCCGCTGAGTGATGTCATGAAGCACTAATGAAATTTTAGAACCTTTACTTGACCAACTTGGCCATTAGGACGTAGTGAGATGACCAACTTTGGTGCAGTACGAAGTTGGTAGATACTCGATACTACACTCATTGAGGCTTGGTTTTTTGGGATATTTCGATCTCCATTTAAGAGGCTTGCACTGAAACAATGCCCAAGAAAACAAACCAGTGATATTGAGCTCCTTAGAACCCGATTACTATTGCTAGGACCGGTTTTAAGCCAAGTAAACTTCAAGAGGGTACTTACAACCATCTGATATCACAACTAATTGGGAAACAAGGAGTGGTGTCAAGGGTTTCCTAGCAAAGTTCTTGTTTGAGAAAGCCCAAAACTGTTGGAACTCTTTGGATTTGAAAGCTTTTGAGGAAATTGTGGATCTCCTCATATATGATATTGTTTTGTTTCCAAATCCTGACCAACTCATAGATGTGAACGCTGTCAAAATCTTCATGTCTTGTAACCCAATACCTACTTTGCTAGGGGACATCCTACATTCTTTTCACACTCGCACTATGAGGAAAAGAGGTATCCTTATGTGTTGTACTCCTCTTTTGGCAAAAGGGTTTATTTCGCATCTTCCCAAATTTGTATTGAAGAATGAGTAAGGTTCAAGGTGGTCACATAGGTTGATGACGCTCAGACATTCATATATTAATTGGTGTTCCCGCTCTTTGGAGAATGTTACTATCATCGACCATTGTGGAGAGTTCCCTAATGTCCCTTTGCTTGGCATTAGAGGAGGTATCACCTACAACCCTTGCTTAGCCTTAAGACAGTTTGGTTACGCCCGGAGGGATGGTCCACATGAGATGCTTATCCAAGGTTTGGTATTTGACTACGAGAGCAACGATCAAGGTCATCTCCAGAGATTTATCCGAGCTTGGGGGATGTTGAACAAGGTGGATAGCAAAACGCTAGGACACAAGAATTCCATTCCCCTCGAGCCTTACCTTAAATGGGTACGAGCTCGTGCTCAGAAACTTGTGATGCCTTATACCTCCATCTTACCAGTCATCGTGGAGCCTGTGGTTGAAGGAGATGTTCCCTACACTATCCTCCATCCTGACATGCCTACCTCTCTCGAAGACTTACAAAAGGGTTGGATCCATCTGAAGGAAGAACGAGATACTTTCGAGGCCCAATCCTATGCTAGTGAGAAGAGGGTCTTTGAGCTTACGAAGCAGTTACAAGAAGAGAAAAGTTTGAACGCTTATCTCGCGCCAAAGAGGATGCATTCAGTCTTTTTATCTTAGAAAGCTATTTTGTAAGCCCAAGAGGCATGATGTAATCTTTCTTGTTTTTCTAATGAAGATTAACATTTATTCATTCTTTTTTCTATACAAATTTAAATTTCATTAATCCTTGAAATCATTTCCATGTACGTATCCCATGCATCATAACATGACAAGTTTTTCGTATAATAGGTTTCCTTATCTTTCTGTTGTTTATTTCAGCAAGATGGATCTAGAGAAGACTGTGACGAACCTCCAAGCCTAGAATTCTCAGTTTTAGGAAGCTCTACTAGCCCTAGCCAAGGGGAAGCAAGATTTGATGGCTTTGCTGGCCATTAAGAAGAAGCCAAAGAAGAAAGCTCTACTCAACATGGGTAGAAGATTCAAGGAGACAATCCGTCAAATCCCAGTAGGAGGAGACTCATCTTAAGAGGACGAGAACCAGGTCAGTGAAGTCAAGAGTACTCAAGCTGAATGTGCTAATGATCAAGAATCTGATGACGATTATTTCAACAAGCAGTATCCACCCGTTGATATCAAATACAAGCAGTTAGAAGACAGATTGAAAGCTGTTGAAATCCAAGCCGTCCCCGGTTTAGATTTTGATGATTTGGGTTTGATCTCTGGGGTAGTCATTACCCACAAATTCAAAGTACCACTCGTTGCAAAGTATGATGGGGTTTCTTGTCCAAAACTCCATTTGAAATCTTATGTGTGCAAGATACAACTGCACACTGCTGATAAGAAGCTCTGGGTTCACTTTTTCCAAGAGAGCTTGGCTGGAACACAACTTGAATGGTTTTATCAGTTAGATGGTTCTTGTATAAACACTTGGGAGGATCTATCTACTGCCTTCTACCATCAGTATCAGTATAATGCCGACTTAGCACCAACAAGGGTTCAGTTGCAAGATATGACCATGGTTAAGAATGAAGGATTTAAGGAATATGCGCAAAAGTGGAGAGACCTTTCTAGTAGGATCCAACCTACCTTGACTGATAGGGAGCACATCGACATGTTAATGAGCACTTTATCTGGTCCTTTCTCCAATCTGTTGGTTGGCTTCTCTTCTTCTGGTTTCATAGATTTAATCTTAACCGGCGAAATAGTTGAAAGTGGCATCAAGAGTGGGAAGATCTCTGTGGCATCTACCTCCACTCCCAATCCTATTAAGAAACCTTTTGCTGCAAAGAAAGAAGTCAATGTTGTGTATGGGGCAAGGGCCCATACCAAGAAGAACGATCACCCGTCTGTCAATGTTGTCTAAATCTCCAATACAACTCCTACTCCAAGACCATCTACAAATCATCAATGTTTTGAAACTCCAAGAAGACAATTTATGAGGTTAGGTATGTCACTATCTCAAGCCCTTCAATATTTTCTCTAGGATAATTTAGTGACATTGCGCGATCCTCCCGCCAACCCTGACACCTCGTCACCAAAGTATAATCCGAACACTAAGTGTGCTTACCATTCAAACAGCCCCGGGCATGAGACTGACCAGTGCTAGGCCTTGAAGAACAAAATCCAGGATTTGATTGACAACAAGACTATTGAGTTTGATCCTCCTCCAACTCCGAATGTAATCACTGCTCCAATTCTGAAGCATGACAAGAGCGTTAATGCTATTGAAGATACAATTTTTGTTGCCTCTGTTGAAGAATTGACTACTCCGCTGAATGTAATCAAGAACAATCTGTTGAAAGCTGGGATCTTCCCTGGCTGTGAAAAAGACTGTGTGTGCTGTACAAGACAACTCAATGGATGTGAAGGGCTGAAAAAAGGCATACAACGCGTGATGGATAGCCACGAAATTCTGTTTGAAAAGACTCCACTTGCCAAGAGTTTGATTAACAAATGTGAAGACCTCTCCATTATTACCATCTCAAACAAGCCTCTTAGGATCATATCCAAAGGTCCTATTAGGATTTCAAATGAACCCATTATTGCTCCATTAATAATTACTAATCCAGGACCGATTCCCTACTCTTCAAACAAAGCGGTACCATGGAATTACAGCGCTGAAGTGTTCTATCATGGGATTAAACAAGATGCCTGGATCAGAGAAGAAAAAGATGATAATGTCGATAACATAGCTGGCTCAAGCAAAGTAACTAGAACTGGAAGAATATTTTCACCCAATATCTCACCACCTATTACAAGGATGCCCATCCGCATTACTGCTGCCAAGCAAAGTATCGAGACAAGAGGGTAAAAGAAGTTTGTTGAGCCTGATGTGATTGAAGTACCCTCAAAGAATATAGCTACTTAAGAACCCTCCTGTTGTACCCCAAAATTTGCCCTCCCATATTCTTCAAGATTTGCAAAGAGCATGCTTCAAAATCTCCCCAAGGGTTGCACAATTCAAGGGCCTCCTAACAGTCAAAAACTAGGGTTTTGGTTCTGGAAAAGTAATTGAAGTTTCCAAGGGTCCAATCAAGTCCCACATGCCTATAAACATGGTCAAGCATCCTCATACCAAGTTTCAAGACTTACAGCACAAAATTGCACAGTCAAAAACCCTAATTGCTCAACAGTCAACTGCAGGGGCAAAATGGTCATTTGACAGTCAAAAGTTCAAATTTTTGGTCAAAATCTTATTTTGAAGCCACAAACATAATTTGATCAAATCTTGATCATGATTTTCAAGGTATGGCTCAAAAAGTCTCAAGATGCAAAAGTTTCCATATTTGGACAGTTGAAAAAGTCAACTGTAAGTTTACCAAGGCATAACTTCCACATGGATTATCAGAAAAATTACATCCAAAGCTCATTTTGAAGAGAAAGACATTTCCTACAACTCCTCTTCACACTTCAAGTCAAAGAAATGCTCTCACAAAAAGTTATCAATTTTAACATTATAGGTCATTTTCAAAAGTCAACAAAAAGGCATTTTAAGTCAAAGACCATAACTTGAGATTGGTAAATGAAAATGACATGGGACCAAAGGCATTGGTTATAGGACTTCAAGACCTTTCCAAAATGTCCAAGAACATGATCAAAGCTTAAAAATTGAGCAAGATATGCCTTGTGGAAGTTGGGAAATTTTTGGGAATTTTGAAAAGTCAACTTTACTATAAATGCCTCAAATTTGCTAATGGGTCACATTTTCTTCCAAGATTCATCATCCAAAGGCTATGCACGACCATTTGGCCCAAAGGGGATTTATTTCATCATTTTTATTTATTTATTTGAATTTTTAATTACTATTAATTCATTTAATTAAATAAAATATGAAAAAAATACTAAACCAATGTGATTGAATCTTTTTATGCAGTATAATCACTCATTGGCTACTCAAGATTTCGTGCATACCAAAATTGGAAAGATTGGCCATGATTGGGATCAAAATCACATGAAAAAGATTTGAAAAAATATGCATGAAAATCAAATATTCCATACATCAATGCAAAGGGTTTTGGATCCAAATTTCAACCCTAATCCGTTCCCATACATATACTGATGCAAACCCTAAAGCTCAAAACCTGAATGCTGCGCTAGAACTCAAGAATCAAAACTGACTTTTTCTTAAAAAATCCAAAACCTGTTTTCATAGTTTGAAGGCGTTTCAAGGCGTGAAAAAGATCTCAAAGGCTTCCTGGAACTTCTCTGAACAGAATCCAATCGTTCTCAACTCTCCAAGCGTAAAGAATTGATAGATAGGAGTCCCACTTTTCAGAAATATATTCATAATCGCATATTGAATTACATACATTTTTCATGTGTTTTTGATACTGATTTATACTAATCTAACCATTCTAAAGCTAATGATGTTATCTAATTGCATTAATATGGTCTGTGCGCAAAGTTGCCATTAAAATGTTTTAGGGTTTCTCAAGCTTCAAATTGGGCATTTGCATATACTGTAAAATCAAGGCACCCCAGTACCATGGCTAGAACCAAAATGCTTGGACGAATTTAATACACTAATCGCGCCTAATTTATATGGCCTCACCAGCTAATCGCTATTTTAGAAAAGGCTGCCTTTTGGGGGGGTTTAAAAACCCCGCTACTTCTTTTTTATTTCAGGGATAAACGGAGAAGATGATCATGTGGCAAGACTTGATTGGGAAATTTGAATTCCAGCGCGCGTTTTTTTGTTTTTAGGTCACTAACACCAATTTGCTTTTATATTATTTATTCTTTGTTTTATGTACAACGCGTTCGAGCAGCACAGATGGTGGAAAGCAACGCTGGCAAGCCTTGGGTCCTGGGTTCGAATCCCAGGTCCCCCCATATTCTTGTTATTTTTCTTTGCAACGCGTTCAGGTACCCCACAAGCCCAGACGTCCACCATACGTTCACTATCTAAGCGTGCCACATGGCCACTAAGATCAAATCAAAAGCCAGGATTCAAGGTCTATGCAATGTCTCAGTCAAACATGCCACACGCTTCCAGGAAAAGTCAAAAGGGCCAGGGTTTCAATGGGCCAGAATTGCTGAATCATACCTCCAAATGGGCCTACAAACCCCCCATGTTTGCATTCTTTTCTCTATTTCTTTTATTCTTTTCTATTAGTTATTTTAATTCTTTTCTCTATTTTATTTAATTCCAAAAAATTGATCTTTTAAACATAAATAATAAAAATCAGAAAGGCAAAAAATAAGAATATATTTTATTTAATGTTATTTTGTAAAAAATCTTATTAATTAATTTAATTGTAATTCTAGGTTTAAACTTTAATATTTTTTATAAAAAACTAAAAAATGTAGAATTAGGGTTTTAAATGTTTTTATCTTTTTTCTTTTTCACCATATTAAATTACTAATTACTATTTTGTAAATAAAATTTGCCATGTAAATATTTAATTAAAATTAGGTCTAATTTAAATAGTTTTCTTAATAAATTAAAAACAATCTAGAATTAGGGTTAATTAACTTTTCTTTTTAATTCCAATTTAACTTTCTTACTAAAAGTCCAAAAATACAAAAAAACTCAAAAAAAAACAATCTCTTTCTTTTATTTAACTTAATTAATTTGTTAATCGTAATTTAATTTCTTAAAGGATCCAACGCCCTCGCATTCCCGATTTTAATTCTCTTCGCATTTTATTTCTTTTTGTGGATATTTAATGCAATTCTCCCAAAGCCATGTAATAGCTTAATTAGACCTTTATTTATTTTTCGCGCTTTATTTTATTCAAATCGGGTCCTGGATTAATTTGGCGATGTGGACCCGCGCCTTTGTAATAGCGTAGGACTTTTAATTCCCGCAATTTTTAAACTGTTAACTATCGCATGAAATAATGAATGTCAAAATAAAAGCAACGCGTAGATCACCCATGACATGAACAAGATAAATACAAATGAACATGACACACAAGTCACACACCACCCCTAGGGTACGCCTCACTATTGCCTTGCCCCTCGAAAGGTGATCGTCGAGTAGAGGACTGTTTTAGTAAGTCCTCATGTCCATGAACATGGCATGAGGGTAGCTTCTAAGGCGTCTTCCTATTGCTCCGGTGATCACCATGTCCCGAACCTTCGAATTGACCCGAACACCTCCAACGTTGGTGCTACCTACCTCTCAATGGTGGGATGGCACTACTTTAAGGATATTTACACAGACGAATTCCTTAGGGTAGTTAGACGACTCTAGATACTTGCTCTAATTTCAAAACAAATCAAAAATACTTTTCACACCGACACCTTTTCAAAAAGCTTTCGAAAGCAATTTTTCAAACACTCTTGAGGACCGATACAAGAGTCGAACTGGAATTTTCAAAGAAACTTTTTAAAACCCACAGTTGAAAAGAAAACAAACCATTTTGAAAACACAAGTGAGCAAGTATCTAAGAGCCCATGGATAACCATGGATAGAAAGGGTGCTAACACCTTCCCTTTCTATAAATCTACCTCCCGAACCGAGAGCAATCTCTATAAGGAATTTTTCTGTGCTTTTGTCCTTTCCATTTGGAGAAAATAAAAGACGGTGGCGACTCTTGCTTCCGCGACATTTCGCGAACCAGCTTTAAACAGTCAGTTCCAGATCCACCGATCACAGAACTGGCGACTCTGCTGGGGATACTCTTATAAAGTGAGGTGTACCTTAGGATATTTCATAACTGTGTTTTCAATTGCTTTGACTTGTTTGCTTTAAATTGTGGGTACTGTCTTGGGAGTTCTATAGATCCTAACCCGGATCTAGGGATACCTTCTTAGAAAGTAGCAACAAGGCTGTGAAGGAACTGTGCGGGGTATACCGACATGGTTGAAACAGTCTGCTACGTTTATGTGGCACTTTGGTGTGTACCGGTAACCCTTGAGTTCAGTCAAGGAGAGTACGGGGCCTCCGCGTGGTGTCGTGAAGCATCAACAGACCTTAGGAACCTTAATTGAACTATCTTGGCCTCTTTAGGGTAGTGAGATAACTGACTTTGGTGCAGTCCGAGGTTGGTTGATACTCGATACTACACTCAATTGAGGGTTGCTTTCCTGGAATATTTCAGTCGCCAGTTCAGTGGCTAAATCGAAACGATGAACAATGAAAGCAATCCAGTGATATTGGGACCCTTAGAACCCGGTTACTTCTAATAGGACATGTTGAACCCACCAACTTCAAGAGGGTAATACCCAGACCCCATGCTGGCCTAAACTCTAAGGGCTTGTCTTTTGTGACTTGTGTGCCTTACATGTTTGTCTTTGTAAATATTTGTGGTGTGTTTAATCATAGCATCAAGACATCATCCAGCATCATATGCATTGACTAACCATTTCAGGGGTTCGAATCTTCATCTTTGTTCTTGTTTTGTAGGACATGGAAACTGTTCGCAGAAAGACAATTCAAATCAGCCTTGTAAGGATCCCTCCTCAGCTTAAGGAGCTTATATCCAGGATTCCCGAGAGCTCTTCATTCAGTGAAAGACATGGAAGACTCATCAGCTTGGTCAATACCAACATTGAGGAAGATATGATAAAGGTCCTGTTCCAGTTCTTTGACCCTCTGCATCACTGTTTCACTTTCCTGGATTATCAGCTGGTACCTACATTGGAGGAGTTCTCCCGGCTCCTGAAGATCCCTATCCTTGATCAACTACCCTACAACGGTACGGAAAAGGAACCCAAGCTTGAAGAGATTGCTAAAGCCTTACACCTACAATCATCTGGCCTCAAGGGACATTGGGAAGTTAGAAGTGGTATCAAAGGGTTCTTAGCCAGGTTTCTGTTTGAAAAGGCCCATGAATGTTGGAATTCCCTTGACTTACAAGCTTTTGAAGAAGTTGTGGCCCTCCTTGTCTATGGTTTGGTGTTGTTCCCTAACCCAGATCAGCTTATAGATATCAGTGCTGTCCAGATCTTCATGTCCAGGAATCCTATACCTACGTTGCTGGGGGACATCCTTCACTCATGTTACACTCGAACCATGAGAAAAAGAGGTGTCCTTATGTGTTGCACTCCCCTCCTGGGAAGGTGGTTTATTTCGCACCTTCCGCAATCAGTTTTGAAGAACGAGCGGGGTTTGAGATGGTCACAACGGTTGATGACTCTTACACATGCAGATATACATTGGTGCCCTCGGTCCAAAGAGGATGTCACTATCATTGATCGTTGCGGGGAGTAACCTAATGTTCCTTTACTTGGAATCAGAGGAGGTATTACTTATAACCCATGCCTGGCTTGGAGACAGTTTGGTTATGCTCGGAGGGATGGCCCTCATGACATGTTAATTCCTGACATAGTTTTTGACTTCGACAACGATGCACAAGGACTTCGCCAGAGATTTATCAGAGCTTGGAGGATGCCCAGTAGGATAGACAGTAAGACACTGGGGCACAGGAACTCCATCCCGTTGGAACCTTATCTCAAGTGGGTACGAGCCCGCTCCCAGAAGTTAGTAATGCCATATCCTTATATGCTCCCTGTGATCAAAGAGACAGTCTTAGAAGGAGAAGTGTCCTACACCATTCAACATCCTGACATGCCCACGTCCTGGGAAGAGATGCAGAAGAGCTGGATCCAGCTTAAGGAAGAACAGAGTTCTCTTGAGACCAGTCTACAGGCTAGTGAAAAGAAGGTCCTGGAGCTCACCCGCCTATTGCATGAGGAGAGGAATCTCCACACCTACATAGCTCCAAAGAGGATGCGTAGTGTCTTTTGGGATTGATTTGCTTTGTAATTTGTGCCCATGAGGCTTCGATGTACTGAACAATTATTTCCTTAATGATAACGTGTGTTCCTTTTTGTCTACAACAAATTGTAACTTTCGAACCCTTGAATGCATTGCATAAACACATATCATTCATCATGTGCATAGCAAGTTTTCTTCTTTTCAAGTTGCTTACCGTTCTTCGCTGTTTATTTCAGCATCATGAATCCTGACTCATCATCAACCGAGATGTCTATCAAGGCTCTTCAGGCGCAGAACGCGCAATTTCAGGAACTGATCATGGGTTTGGCTCAGGGCCAAGAAGAGCTGAAGGCTTTGCTCCTGAAGAAGGAGAAGAAGAAGAAGAAGAAGAAGAGAACTGTTCTTTTCAACTCGGGCCGAAGGTTTGGCAACACTCTGCAGAATGAAGAGGCTGGGTCTTCTATAGGCAAGAGCAGTCACCAAGGGGGAAAAGGTCCTAGTCCGGTAGTCTCTGACAACGAGACTGACTTCAATGAGGAACAGTATCCTCCGACTGAAGACCGGTATAAGCAGTTGGAAGACAGACTGAATGCTATGGAGATCCAACAAGTGCCTGGGCTGGATTTCGGAGACTTGGGCTTATCTACTGGTGTGATTATTCCTCACAAGTTTAAGGCACCATCTTTCACCAAGTATGACGGGGCGTCTTGTCCCAAGCTACACCTCAGATCTTACATGCGGAAGATTCAACCGTACTCAGTGGACAAGAATTTGTGGATCCACTTCTTCCAGGAGAGTCTTTCAGGGACTCATCTCGAATGGTTCTATCAGCTGGATGGGACCAAGGTTCGTAACTGGGAAGAGTTGGCTACTGCTTTTTACAAGCAGTATCAATATAATGCCGACCTTGCTCCTACACGTACCCAACTCCAGGGTATGTCGCTAGGGTCAAGCGAAGGTTTTAAGGAATATGCACAGAAGTGGAGGGATCTGGCTGGCAGGGTGCAGCCTCCATTAACTGACCGGGAGTTGGTAGACATGTTCTTGGGGACCCTATCTGGGCCATTTTTCAATCATCTTATCGGTAACTCATCTGCAGGGTTTACAGATCTTATTCTGACTGGAGAGAGAATAGAGGCTGGAATGAAGTCCGGCAAAATTCAGAAGGGTGCATCTGCAAGTTCTGAAAAGAAACCCTTTAAGAAGGAAGCCAGTGCTGTATATGGGTCTAGAAGACAGGAGAAACCTGAGTGCCGCCAATCTGTCAACGCGGTGATGATTGCTAAACCTGCTGCTGCTCCTCGGCAAACCAATCCTCAAAGGGCTGAAAGACCCAGGAGAGAGTTTACCCGTTTGAGCATGACCTTGTCGCAAATCTTGCCGCAGTTGCTATCCACCAATTTGGTGACTGTTAGAGAGGCCCCGAATGTTGTGAATACTGCCTCTCCCAAGTACAATCCAAATGCCCGCTGTGCTTATCACTCTGATAGCCTGGGGCATTCCACTGATGACTGTTGGGCCTTAAGGAATAAGGTGCAAGACCTTATCGATGCAAAAGAGATACAGTTTGAAGCGCCTGAGAGGCCAAATGTGGTGACTGCTCCTATGCCTCAGCATGGAGTGAATGCTGTTGATGAAGATGTATACGTTGTTTCTGTGAATGATGTAGCTACTCCCTTGATGACTGTTAAGAGGAACCTACTGTCAGCCGGTTTATTTCCGGGTTGCAGTGAAGGTTTCCTTTTCTGTGCTGTTTCCCTTTCTGGTTGTCCTTTGCTGAAGTTGGGCATCCAAAGCCTAATGGACAGCAAAGAGATTCTGTTCAAGAAGTCTGCTGTTCAGTTTGTTCCGGTAGAAGAAGTTTCTGTTGTTACAATCTTTAATAATCCGATCAAGGCTCTCCCAAGGAAGCCAGTTCAAATCATGACTGTCGCACCCGTTGTTATTATTGTTCCGGGGCCTCACCCCTATGAATCTGATAAGGCTGTCCCCTGGCACTATGGGGCAGACGTGTATGTACACAGTATAAAGCAAGAGTTCAACACTGGCACCAGCATCAGCAATATCACTGGTCCAACAAAAGTTACCCGCAGTGGCAGGCTCTTCTCGCCTGACATTGCACCACCAGCTATTCGAAGACCCCTCACTATAACACCTGCAAGTGTATCTGTTCCCGTTTCTGATCAAGTTGTTTCCCCTGCTGCCGAGTCATCCAATGCTCGGGGCAAAGGGATTGAAGATGAGCCTGCCCGGATGGAGGCACCAAAGTCTGTAAATGCTGAGGCCTCCCAACAAGAGATGGAGGAAATTCTGAAAATAATCAAGAAGAGTGACTTTAATGTTGTTGAACAGCTGGGCCATACCCCCTCTATGATCTCAATGCTCTCCTTACTACTGTGCTCAGAGGCCCGTGCTAAGGCCTTGATTTCATTTCTCAAGACGACCCATGTGCCACAAGAGACATCTGCTGTCCAGTTTACTGATTGTGTAGCCAATCTGACAGCCGACAATAGTCTGGGTTTCTCGGATGCTGACCTTACTGCTAAGGGAAAAGACCACAATGACGCCCTGCATGTCTCTATTGAATGCAGGGGCACTACTCTTGCGCACGTGTTGGTGGACACTGGTTCTTCCCTGAATGTGCTACCCAAGAAGGCCTTAGACCGTTTGGATTATGAAGGCCTGAAGCTGAAACCTAGCAACATCATCGTCAGAGCCTTTGACGGTTCTAAGAGGATGGTTCATGGAGAGGTGGACATTCCTATTCGTGTGGGTTCTCAAGTATTCGACTCTACTTTCTATGTGATGGATATCCGTCCATCGTATTCTTGTCTACTGGGTCGACTGTGGATCCACAAAGCTGGGGCAGTGACCTCTACCTTACACCAGAAACTCAAGTACCCCGTCAGAGGGAAGATTGTTACTGTGCAGGGAGAGGAGGAGTATATGGTGAGCCATTTGAATTCCTTCAGGTATATTGAGATGGACGGGGAGTTTATTGAAACCCCCTTTCAACATTTCAAAGAGGTACCTCCAACATTGGCAGCAGCGGAAACAGTGGTCGAAGAGGATGTTCCTTTGAAGATGGCTTCCTTGAAGGATGCCCGGGCTGTGGTCAAGAAAGGTGAATGTGATAACTGGGGCAGGCTCCCTGACTTTACACAAAAAACTGACAAGTTTGGACTGGGTTTTACTGCAGAGGGTCAGAAGGCTATGCGCAAGGCGAAGATCAGAAGACCTCATGTGCTCATTACCAATCCAGGAGTGAATGCTGTTGGGAACGAAGATGAAGTGGAAGAGTCGGAGTTCAATAGCTGGATCTACCCGACGAATGATGGCGGATTGACCAATTGGATTGCTAAAGACCATATTCCTGTTACTTTTGTTACGCAGTAATAAACTTCTTTGTTTTGTTATTTGTAATAAACAATAAATTGAACTCTATGACCCGGTGTCTTACCCGAGGCACCGTTGGCTTCATTTGTGAGGGTATATTAATTGTCATCTCATATATCATGAATAAAGATCTTGGACGTTTTCTCGCATTTCAAATCTTATGCTCCTTTTCTTTCTTTCCTTTCTTTATTGCAAAACAGCTGTATTTACACACACTCACTCATACAGGTTCCAATCCACTCTGGATCTCACTGGTAACGACTCTGCTACTGCCAGTTATGACTTCGAAAATCCGATCAACTTAGCCGAAGACGAAGGTGAAGATGATTGCGAAGTGCCTGGCGAACTTGCAAGACTGTTACTCCAGGAAGAGAGGGCAATTCAACCACATGAAGAGCCAGTGGAAACAATAAACCTGGGTACTGATACAGACAGAAAGGAAGTAAAAATTGGTGCCAATCTAGAGCTCAGCGTGAAGCAACGATTGACTCAAATGCTACATGATTATGTGGAGATCTTTGCCTGGTCCTACGAAGATATGCCCGGGTTGGATACCGACATTGTGGTCCATCATTTTCCTACCAAGGAAGACTGCCCTCCGGTTAAGCAGAAGGTCCGCCGTATGCGTCCAGAGATGTCTGAGAAGATCAAAGCCGAGGTCATGAAACAGTTTGATGCCGGGTTTCTTGCAGTGACTTCTTACCCTCAGTGGGTTGCTAATGTGGTGCCGGTACCTAAGAAAGATGGAAAGGTCAGAATGTGTGTCGACTACAGGGATCTGAACAGGGCCAGCCCCAAGGATGACTTCCCCCTACCTCACATTGATGTCCTTGTTGACAATATTGCTCAGCATAAGGTGTTCTCTTTCATGGATGGCTTCTCAGGGTACAATCAGACTAAGATGGCACCTGAAGACATGGAAAAGACTACCTTTGTTACTCAGTGGGGCACCTTCTGCTACATGGTCATGCCTTTTGGACTGAAAAATGCTGGGGCAACCTACCAACGTGCCATGGTCGCTTTATTTCATGACATGATCCATCATGAGATAGAAGTGTATGTTGACGACATGATCGCAAGGTCCCAGACTGAGGAAGAACACCTTGATCATCTGCATAAATTGTTTGACCGTCTGAAGTTGTACAAGCTGAGGTTGAACCCGAACAAGTGCACCTTCGGGGTTAGATCTGGAAAGTTGCTAGGCTTCGTCGTAAGTGATAAGGGTATTCAAGTGGACCCTGCCAAGGTTAAAGCTATTCAAGAGATGCCAGTTCCTAAGACAGAGAAAGAGGTCAGAGGCTTTTTAGGACGCCTGAATTACATTGCTCGATTCATATCGCACCTAACTGCTACCTGTGAGCCAATCTTCAAGCTGCTGAAGAAAGATCAGGTAGTACGTTGGAATGAGGAATGTCAGGCTGCTTTTGACAGAATCAAAGAGTATCTCCAAGAACCACCCATCCTTATACCACCGGTTGAGGGGAGACCTCTGATACTATACCTAACAGTACTTGACAACTCAATGGGGTGTGTGCTGGGGCAGCATGACGAGTCTGGCCGAAAAGAGCATGCCATTTATTACCTTAGCAAAAAGTTTACCGACTGTGAGACCCGATACTCACTGCTCGAGAAAACTTGCTGCACTTTAGTATGGGCTGCTCGCCGGCTGAGACAATATATGCTGACTCACACTACCTTGTTGATCTCAAAGATGGATCCGATAAAGTACATATTTGAAAAGCCTACTCTGTCTGGGAGAATAGCAAGATGGCAAATGATCTTGACAGAATATGACATTCAGTACACGACTCAGAAAGCCATCAAGGGAAGTGTATTGGCAGACCACTTGGCACATCAGGAAGTAGACGACTATCAGTCAATGAACTTCGAGTTTCCAGACGAGAGCATCATGATAGTGACTGATTGTGAAGTACCTGGACCGGATGAAGGACCTGAGGAAGGATCCTGATGGTCTATGCACTTTGACAGAGCCTCCAACTCTTTGGGTAACGGTATCGGCGCTGTGATCATATCCCCTCAAGGCACTCATACTCCCCTCACTGCCCGGCTATGTTTCAACTGCACCAACAACATGGCAGAGTATGAGGCATGCATCATGGGTCTCCAAGCTGCGATCGACTTAAGGATCAAGTTTCTGAGTGTCTTCGGAGATTCCGCTCTCGTGATCAATCAGATCAAAGGGGAGTGGGATACGAAACATCCGAATCTTATTCCTTACAGAGAATGTGTGTTGACATTGATCCCCCACTTCACAAAGATAACCTTTGAACACTTTCCAAGAGAGGAGAATCAGTTAGCGGACGCGTTAGCTACGATGTCTTCCATGTTCAAAGTCAAATGGGACAATGAGGCTCCCCGGATCATCATCTGGAAACTGGACGAACCGGCATACTGTTGTGATCTCGAGACTGAATTGGTGACTGAGAAGCCTTGGTACCATGAGGTGAAGAGATATTTAGAAGCTCAGGAATACCCTGAAGGTGCGTCTGTCAACGATAAGAAGTTTCTGAGAAGGTTCGCAGCGAAGTTCTTCCTTAGCAACGGCATCCTGTACAAGCGAAATCATGATTCGACCTTACTGCGTTGTGTGGATAAGACCGAAGCAGAAAAGATCATGGAAGAGCTGCACGAAGGTACTTTCGGGACACATTCCAGTGGACACACTATGGCGAAGAAAATCCTTCGGGCAGGGTATTTTTGGTCCACAATGGAAGCCGATTGTTACCAACATTCTCGGACATGCCATAAATGCCAGATATATGCAGACAAGGTGCATGTTCCTCCAGTTCCTCTAAATGTTCTGACTGCGCCTTGGCCGTTTGCAATGTGGGGCATATACATGATCGGTGAGATTAAACCAACGACATCCAATGGGCATCGCTTCATCCTGGTAGCGATTGATTACTTCACGAAGTGGGTTGAAGCAGCTTCCTACGCTACGGTAACCAAGACTGTTGTGGCACGGTTCATTCGGCATAATCTGATTAGTCGATACGGCGTACCTGAAAGAATTATTACAGACAACGGTACCAATCTTAATAACAAGATGATCACTGAGCTCTGCGAGCAGTTTAAGATACAGCACCACAACTCTTCTCCTTACAGACCGAAGATGAATGGGGCTGTAGAAGCAGCAAATAAGAACATTAAGAAAATCGTGCAGAAGATGACAGTGACTTATAAGGATTGGCACGAGATGTTACCGTTCGCTCTACATGGGTACCGTACCTCAGCAAGGACGTCAACCGGGGCAACTCCCTTCTCCTTGGTCTACGGTGTGGAGGCAGTCTTACCGATCGAAGTGCAAATACCCTCTCTCCGAATAATGAAGGATGCAGATCTAAATGAAGATGATTGGATCCAGACACGACTTGATCAGTTAAACCTTATTGACGAAAAGAGACTTGCTGCTATCTGTCATGGTCAGACGTATCAGAAACGGATGATCAGGGCATTTAACAAAAAGGTCAGACCACAAGAGTATCAAGTTGGGGATCTGGTAATCAAGCGAATCATCCTTCCTCAGAGTGATCCAAGGGGCAAATGGACCCCTATGTACGAAGGGCCATTTGTGGTTAAACATGTGTTCTCAGGAGGAGCCATGATTCTAACCACCATGGATGGTGACGACCTTCCTCACCCCGCTAATGCAGACATAGTAAAAAGATACTACGCATGAAAAAGACCCGCTAGGTTGACATACCTAGGCAAAAATTAGGGCTTCCCGGCGAACCAAAAGGGTTCTGGCAAAATGAAAGGGATGAAATGAAAAAATCTGTACACCCGGCAAGTCGAAAACCTGAAAAGGCGGCTTGGGCAAAAATGGGTATCCCGGTGGACCGAAAACCCGAAAGGGCGGTCCAGGCAAAAGTTAGGGATAAAGCGTAATACTATGTCTCATTGGATCACCTTGCATCCAGAATCCGGTATCAACATCAAGTTCATACGGCATTGATCAGTGAGCTTCATCTTCAACTAAGGTCATCAAGTGATGAGACGCTCAGAGATATAAAGGCAATAACGGAGTTGAAACCCAGTGGATCATTCCATTTCACACAGCTGTTTTTATTTTCTTTTGTACAAATTTGTATAAACTCTTTTGTTCGGCGGCGTTCTCTTACTAGGACGTCAGCCTCTTGTACATAAAATGCCTATTTACAGGCAAATTCAAAAAAATCAATACAAAAATCACTTTTCAGTTAAAATTGCCAATTGTTTTCCCTTTTCTGTTTTGTTTTGCGAAGAACGTCCAAGGTTCAATTTGTGATATATGCATTGACAATAATTTGCTAACTCATGAATATTTGCATACGAAACAAAGGATTAATTACAGGTAACATTAGAAACAGGGGCAATAAAGAGTTGTCTAAGCGATCTAATTGTTCCATCCACCAAGGTATTAAGGTAGGTTCGGCTGAAGAACATAACCAGATATCTTAACTCCCCAGAGAGTGAGCCAGCAGGTCAATGCACTCTCCCCAAGAAAAGCTATAATGTCAGCCTTAAGGAAGTTGGATATCCTCCGGCAGATCTCAACGTTCCCCAGCAATATACAGACATTCCTAACAAGCATCCCCGGCAGTCTTGGTCTAAAGATTGTTCCCCGGCGGTATACCAAACATTCAGTGGAGCTACTTCCCCAGCATATCAAATTAATTTCCCCAGGAGAGTCCAATCCAGTTTCCCCAGGAAAGTCGGGATCCATCTCCCCAAGCAGGAAGCTTATCCCCAGTAGATTCTGGAAGCTTATCCCCTGCCGAGCGAACGCGTCTCCCGGCTTTATTCAAAGAGTTATTTCCCTACCAGGATATAACTGGGTTATCCTCAGCCAAAAGCCACGGAAAGATCGTTCTCGACGAAGTCTTCTTATCCCCAGCAAAGTCTATCAACACTTCCAACACAATAATGGTATCCCCAACGAAGTTACCATCAACATTTCAGCAAAGCATCTCTTTCCCCACAGAGTATTGATCCCCAGCAAGGTCACTAGAGTACTTTTCTCCCCGCAGAGTAATCCATTCGCCAAGTTTATTTCCCAATGGAGTCATCTTCTCCTACCGGTATACTTGCAACTATCATCCCCAGCGGAAGCAAAGATCTTTTCTTCAACATCAGCCCAGGATGTGACTTCCCGGCACCCGTCAAGGATTTACTTTCCTAGACGAAAAAGATACAGTCATAAACATCACATTTTCATACATTATAGCATGCATATACGCATCATATCTTACAAATCTCATTTATATTGAGAACATCATTGCTTGATCCATATCATGCACTGCATATGACTGACCTTTACCTTTCAGGAAAGATCCAGTTAAGTTCTCAGCTAGATTTCAAGACCTTGACCGGTTCAGTTAAATCGACCCTAAGATTTTACTATTTCTTACCCAGTCAAAGGCCTTCTCTGGTTCAGTTAGATCGACCCTAAGATCTCCCTGTTTCTTATCCAGTTGAAGATTTCAAGACCTAGACCGGTTCAGTTAAATCGACCCTAAGATTTTTCTGTTTCTTATCCAGTCAAAGGCCTTCTCTGGTTCAGTCAGATTGACCCTAAGATCTCCATGATTCTTATCCAGTTGAAGACTTCAAGACCTAGACCGGTTCAGTTAAATCGACCCTAAGATTTTTCTGTTTCTTATCCAGTCAAAGGCCTTCTCTGGTTCAGTCAGATCGACCCTAAGATCTCCCTGTTTCTTATCCAGTTGAAGATTTCAAGACCTAGACCGGTTCAGTTAAATCGACCCTAAGATTTTTCTGTTTCTTATCCAGTCAAAGGCCTTCTCTGGTTCAGTCAGATCGACCCTAAGATCTCCCTGTTTCTTATCCAGTTGAAGATTCCAAGACCTAGACCGGTTCAGTTAAATCGACCCTAAGATTTTTCTGTTTCTTATCCAGTCAAAGGCCTTCTCTAGTCCAGTTAAATCAACCCCTAAAAGATTTTCCTGATAAAGACTCAGTAGAAGACATCCAAGATTCTCTCAGCGTTACTGTTGAGGTTGAAGTCGCCCAAGATTCTCTCAGCGTTACTGTTGAGGTTGAAGTCGCCCAAGATTCTCTCAGCGTTCCTGTTGAGGTAGTAATCGTCTAAGGTTCTCTCACCGTTCCTGTTGAGGTAGTAACCATCCCTGGTTCATTCATCACCGTTTGAAGCTCCAGATTCAATTCCTGTAACCAGTCAGGACGTATCTGCATAAGAGTTTGAAGACCAGCTCCTGTAACAGGCCAGGTAATCATTTTCCTTTTCAGGTACGCAAGCTCTCGCTAAGGAATCTCTTATGCGATCGACATCCAGATGGCATCTATAAGCCCATCATCCTATCCATCATCTCTTAGCATGGCATCTATAAGCCCATCATCCTATCCATCAATCTCCAAATGGCATCTATAAGCCCATTCCCACCATCACACTACTATGTGAGCGCAAATTTCTGGGCACTCTAGTGTTCAATCATCTTCCACCTTCGGATTACGAAAGGCACGTCAGCCAATCTGCATCCTCAGGTCTAAGAAGATTGAACAGGGGCAACTGTTGTACCCCAAAATTTGCCCTCCCATATTCTTCAAGATTTGCAAAGAGCATGCTTCAAAATCTCCCCAAGGGTTGCACAGTTCAAGGGCCTCCTAACAGTCAAAAACTAGGGTTTTGGTTCTGGAAAAGTAATTGAAGTTTCCAAGGGTCCAATCAAGTCCCACATGCCTATAAACATGGTCAAGCATCCTCATACCAAGTTTCAAGACTTATAGCACAAAATTGCACAGTCAAAAACCCTAATTGCTCAACAGTCAACTGCAGGGGCAAAATGGTCATTTGACAGTCAAAAGTTCAAATTTTTGGTCAACATCTTATTTTGAAGCCACAAACATCATTTGATCAAATCTTGATCATGATTTTCAAGGTATGGCCTAAAAAGTCTCAAGATGCAAAAGTTTCCATATTTGGACAGTTGAAAAAGTCAACTGTAACTTTACCAAGGCATAACTTCCACATGGATTATCAGAAAAATTCCATCCAAAGCTCATTTTGAAGAGAAATACATTTCCTACAACTCCTCTTCACACTTCAAGTCCAAGAAATGCTCTCACAAAAAGTTATCAATTTTAACATTATAGGTCATTTTCAAAAGTCAACAAAAAGGCATTTTAAGTCAAAGACCATAACTTGAGATTGGTAAATGAAAATGACATGGGACCAAATGCATTGGTTATAGGACTTCAAGACCTTTCCAAAATGTCCAAGAACATGATCAAAGCTTAAAAATTGAGCAAGATATGCCTTGTGGAAGTTGGGACATTTTTGGGAATTTTGAAAAGTCAACTTTACTTCAAATGCCTCAAATTTGCTAATGGGCCACATTTTCTTCCAAGATTCATCATCCAAAGGCTATGCACGACCATTTGGCCCAAAGGGGATTTATTTCATCATTTTTATTTATTTATTTGAATTTTTAATTACTATTAATTCATTTAATTAAATAAAATATGAAAAAAATACTAAACCAATGTGATTGAATCTTTTTATGCAGTGTAATCACTCATTGGCTACTCAAGATTTCGTGCATACCAAAATTGGAAAGATTGGCCATGATTGGGATCAAAATCACATGAAAAAGATTTGAAAAAATATGCATGAAAATCAAATATTCCATACATCAATGCAAAGGGTTTTGGATCCAAATTTCAACCCTAATCCGTTCCCATACATATACTGATGCAAACCCTAAAGCTCAAAACCTGAATGCTGCGCTAGAACTCAAGAATCAAAACTGACTTTTTCTTAAAAAATCCAAAACCTGTTTTCATAGTTTGAAGGCGTTTCAAGGCGTGAAAAAGATCTCAAAGGCTTCCTGGAACTTCTCTGAACAGAATCCAATCGTTCTCCACTCTCCAAGCATAAAGAATTGGTAGATAGGAGTCCCACTTTTCAGAAATATATTCATAATCGCATATTGAATTACATACATTTTTCATGTGTTTTTGATACTGATTTATACTAATCTAACCATTCTAAAGCTAATGATGTTATCTAATTGCATTAATATGGTCTGTGCGCAAAGTTGCCATTAAAATGTTTTAGGGTTTCTCAAGCTTCAAATTGGGCGTTTGCATATACTGTAAAATCAAGGCACCCCAGTACCATGGCTAGAATCAAGATGCTTGGACGAATTTAATACACTAATCGCGCCTAATTTATATGGCCTCACCAACTAATCGCTATTTTAGAAAAGGATGCCTTTTGGGGGGGTTTAAAACCCCCGCTACTTCTTTTTTATTTCAGGGATAAACGGAGAAGATGATCATGTGGCAAGACTTGATTGGGAAATTTGAATTCCAGCACGCGTTTTTTTGTTTTTAGGTCACTAACACCAATTTGCTTTTATATTATTTATTCTTTGTTTTATGTACAACGCGTTCGAGCAGCACAGATGGTGGAAAGCAACGCTGGCAAGCCTTGGGACCTGGGTTCGAATCCCAGGTCCCCCCATATTCTTGTTATTTTTCTTTGCAAAGCGTTCAGGTACCCCACAAGCCCAGACGTCCACCATACGTTCACTATCTAAGCGTGCCACATGGCCACTAAGATCAAATCAAAAGCCAGGATTCAAGGTCTATGCAATGTCTCAGTCAAACATGCCACACGCTTCCAGGAAAAGTCAAAAGGGCCAGGGTTTCAATGGGCCAGAATTGCTGAATCATACCTCCAAATGGGCCTACAAACCCCCCATGTTTGCATTCTTTTCTCTATTTCTTTTATTCTTTTCTATTAGTTATTTTAATTCTTTTCTCTATTTTATTTAATTCCATAAAATTGATCTTTTAAACATAAATAATAAAAATCAGAAAGGCAAAAAATAAGAATATATTTTATTTAATGTTATTTTGTAAAAAATCTTATTAATTAATTTAATTGTAATTCTAGGTTTAAACTTTAATATTTTTTATAAAAAACTAAAAAATGTAGAATTAGGGTTTTAAATGTTTTTATCTTTTTTCTTTTTCACCATATTAAATTACTAATTACTATTTTGTAAATAAAATTTGCCATGTAAATATTTAATTAAAATTAGGTCTAATTTAAATAGTTTTCTTAATAAATTAAAAACAATCTAGAATTAGGGTTAATTAACTTTTCTTTTTAATTCCAATTTAACTTTCTTACTAAAAGTCCATAAATACAAAAAAACTCAAAAAAAAAAACAATCTCTTTCTTTTATTTAACTTAATTAATTTGTTAATCGTAATTTAATTTCTTAACGGGTCCAACGCCCTCGCATTCCCGATTTTAATTCTCTTTGCATTTTATTTCTTTTTGTGGATATTTAATGTAATTCTCCCAAAGCCATGTAATAGCTTAATTAGACCTTTATTTATTTTTCGCGCTTTATTTTATTCAAATCGGGTCCTGGATTAATTTGGCGATGTGGACCCGCGCCTTTGTAATAGCGTAGGACTTTTAATTCCCGCAATTTTTAAACTGTTAACTATCGCATGAAATAATGAATG
The DNA here is from genome assembly GCA_948472305.1 of Vicia faba. Lineage (NCBI taxonomy): Eukaryota > Viridiplantae > Streptophyta > Magnoliopsida > Fabales > Fabaceae > Vicia > Vicia faba. The sequence goes on along the minus strand of OX451738.1, from coordinate 120,012,196 downwards.
TCAAAATAAAAGAAACGCGTAGATCACCCATGACATGAACAAGATAAATACAAATGAACATGACACACAAGTCACACACCACCCCTAGGGTACGCCTCACTGTTGCCTTGCCCCTCGAAAGGTGATCGTCGAGTAGAGGACTGTTTTAGTAAGTCCTCATGTCCATGAACATGGCATGAGGGTAGCTTCTAAGGTGTCTTCCTATTGCTCCGGTGATCACCATGTCCCGAACCTTCGAATTGACCCGAACACCTCCAACGTTGGTGCTACCTACCTCTCAATGGTGGGATGGCACTACTTTAAGGACATTTACACAGACAAATTCCTTAGGGTAGGTAGACGACTCTAGATACTTGCTCTAATTTCAAAACAAATCAAAAATACTTTTCACACCGACACCTTTTCAAAAAGCTTTCGAAAGCAATTTTTCAAACACTCTTGAGGACCGATACAAGAGTCGAACTGGAATTTTCAAAGAAACTTTTTAAAACCCACAGTTGAAAAGCAAACAAACCATTTTGAAAACACAAGTGAGCAAGTATCTAAGAGCCCATGGATAACCATGGATAGAAAGGGTGCTAACACCTTCCCTTTCTATAAATCTACCTCCCGAACCGAGAGCAATCTCTATAAGGAATTTTTCTGTGCTTTTGTCCTTTCCATTTGGAGAAAATAAAAGACGATGGCGACTCTTGCTTCCGCGACATTTCGCGAACCGGATTTAAACAGTCAGTTCCAGATCCACCGATCACACCTCTGCTCATGAGATTGATGACATTTTGAAGATCATAAAAAGAAAAGCGACTTCAAGATTGTAGAACAGTTGGGGTAAACCCCTTCTAAGATTTCAATGTTGTCATTGCTGCTTTGCTCCGATGCCCATGCTAGGACATTAATCAAGTTCTTGAAAAAGGCTCATGTCCCCCATGAGACAACAACATACCAATTTGAGAATTGCATAGCTAGCATGACAGCTAATAATGGCTTGGGATTTTCAGATGCTGACTTAACGCCTATTGGGAAGAATCACAATAAAGCCTTACATGTTTCTGTCGAGTTCAAAGGGACTAACTTAGCACATGTGCTAGTCGACACTGGTTCTTCTCTGAATGTATTACCCAGGGGGGCGTTAGACCGTCTTGACTGTGAGGATTTAGTCTTGAAGCCAAGTGATATCACTGTAAGGTCATTTGATGGATCAAAGAGGACTGTACATAGGGAGGTAGATCTTCCAATCAAAGTGGGCTCCCAAATCTTCAACTCCACCTTCTATATTATGGATATTCGTCCGACCTATTATTTTCTGTTAGGTCTCCCGTGGATCCATAAAGCTGGGGCAGTAACCTCAACCCTCCACCAGAAACTCAAATATCCAGTCAAGGGTAGAATAGTCACCGTCTGCGGAGAAGAAGAGTTTATGGTCAGCCACCTTAACTCTTTCAAGTACATAGAGATGGCTGGGGAATTCATTGAAACCCCATGTCAAGCCTTTGAGGTCGTACCACCGATGATTGCTGCTACTAAATGTTCTTCCGATGAGTCTAAAGCTGTTAAGGCCACGCCAAAGATAGTTTCAGTCAAGGATGCCTGCGCGGCAATTAAAGAAGGGAACTGTGATACTTGGGGGAAACTCCTCGATATCCCATTTAAAGTGGACAAGTTTGGTATGGGCATCACCGTTAAATCTCAAAAGGAAGTAAGGCGTGCTCGTGCTGGAAAGCCACCTCTCCGCATTGGAAACCGTGAAGTCAACGCCGTGGGTGATTCTGGTGAAGAAGCTGCATTTGAAGAGTGGGTGTATCCAACTACAACAGAGCTGAAGAATTGGCATGCGAAGGACTTTATGCCCATATCCTTCATTGAGGAGTAGTCTACTTGTTATTGCTTTTCTTTCAATTCAAGAACTTGTTGTCTGTATTATTTTAACAATGACTTTTCGACCATGTTCCTGGCCCGTGGAACTTTGGTCCATTTGTCAGGGGTTTTATTTATATTCATCTAATCATATGATCATTCAGTACATTGGACTCTTTTGCATTCAAATATTTGTGTTCATTGTCTTTCCTTTATTTCAAATACATTTTTCAAAAATAGCCATAAATCTTACATGCACACACACACACACTCTTGCAGGTCCACATCCACTCTGGATCATATTGCCAATGACTTTACTATGGCCGACTATGACTTTGAATGTCCTATCTACCGAGCCGAAGACGGAGGCAAGGAAGGTTGTGTCATACCGGGAGAACTAGCCAGACTTCTATTACAAGAGGAAAGAGCTATTCAACCGCATGAAGAGTCAGTTGAAGTTATCAACCTGGGTACTGAGTCAGATAAGAAGGAAATCAGGGTCGGTGCTAATTTGGAAAGCAGTGTCAAGAGAAGGTTGGTTCAGATGTTGTGAGAGTATGTGGAAGTATTTTCCTAGTCTTATGAAGATATGCCTGGGTTGGATACCGGCATCGTAGTTCATCGTATGCCAACAAGAGAAGACTGCCCTCCTGTTAAACAAAAGGTTCGTCGCATGAGGCCTGATATGTCTGAAAAGATCAAAGCTGAAGTGATGAAACAATTTGATGTGGGGTTCCTTGCTGTGAGATCCTATCCTCAATGGGTTTCCAATGTGGTGTCAGTGCCAAAGAAAGACTGGAAAGTTCGCATGTGCGTAGACTATAAGGATCTGAATAGGGCAAGCCCCAAGGATGAATTCCCTCAACCACACATTGACGTCTTAGTTGATAATATTGCTCAACATAAAGTCTTCTCATTCATGGATGGCTTCTCAGGCTATAATTAAATAAGGATGGATCCCGAAGATAAGGAAAAGACTACTTTCGTTACACAATGGGGAACCATCTGCTACAAGGTCATGCCGTTAGGATTAAAGAATGCAGGGGCAACATATCAAAGGGCTATGGTAGCTTTATTTCATGACATGATTCGTCATGAGATAGAGGTGTATGTGGATGATATGATTGCCAGATCACAAACCGAAGAAGAACATCTCGATCACCTACACAATTTATTTGAGAGGCTGAAAAAGTACAAGCTGAGGTTAAACCCTAACAAGTGCACGTTTGGAGTACAATCTGGAAAGCTTCTAGGTTTTTTCGTCAGCAATAAAGGCATTGAAGTTGATCCTGCCAAGGTAAAGGCCATCCAAGAAATACCTGTCCCTCATTCTGAAAAAGAAGTCAGGGGATTCTTGGGTCGTCTCAATTACATTGCCCGTTTCATATCTCACTTAACTGCTACTTGTAAGCCACTCTTCAAACTCCTGAAGAAAGATCAGGTAGTCAGATGGAATGATGAATGCCAATTTTCCTTCGACAAAATCAAAGAATACCTATAAGAACCTCCTATTCTCATGCCTCCAGTTGAAGGAAGACCCTTGATCATGTACTTGACGGTATTAGAGAACTCTATCGGGTGTGTTTTGGGCCAACATGACGAGTCTGGCCAAAAAGAGCATGCTATTTATTACCTGAGAAAAAAGTTTACAGACTGTGAAACCAGATATTCACTGCTCGAGAAAACTTGCTGTGCTCTGGCATGGGCTGCTCGCCGACTAAGACATTATATGTTGACTCATACCACTATGTTGATTTCTAAGATGGACCCAATCAAGTACATCTTCGAGAAACCTTCCCTTTTCGGACTGATAGCCAGATGGAAAATGAGCTTGACTGAGTACGACATTCAATACACGACTCAAAAAGCCATCAAAGGAAGTGTACTAGTAGATCATCTCTCCGATTGTGCTGATAAGTACTAACTGATCGAACCAAGAATATCGTGATAACACTTTCTACACAAAAATGTGGGCATAAACTTTATTCCTATAAAAACACATCCATGTTAGTCCACTATGCCTAAGCTTCCTTATTTTGTAAGGTCCTTTTTCATTCAGGCACAATCACATTAAGCCCGTTATCCGTACCTACTCATAGCATAGTGACCGGTTAATGACCTTGATCTCAAGCATGGGGTTCTGGTATATGAATAGGTATAACCCCTTTATTTACCCAACTATGGTTGTGGGGGATCGGACCGTAATCCGCCCTACCGAGTCCAGCACCAGACACCACTGAACTAACCAACAATGGACATAAACCTTTTATTTTCTTTTTGTTTCTTTTTTTTCAATATTTTACAACAATTTTTAGTTAAGTGACTGTGTGAGAGTCACCCAAACCGGAGTTGTATTTTCAGTTGAAGAATAGAAACAAAGATCATTCACTTATTTTCATTGGTCCCCTGCATAGAGCATGCTTAGGCTGGAGCTGACTGCTAAGATAAAATACTAAAAGGCCTTTGTTACTATAAAATGAAGCTACAATATAGGGGGTAACAAGATCATTTCTTATAGTTACAAATTTATGGTGCTAAAAAGATATCGATTTTTCAAAAAGAATTCCCAAGTCAAACACATCCTACCCTGAATCTGTCTTACAACTCAAAATTTTTAAAACACATTGTTTTCTTTGACACATATTTTTTTTTTGGGTTAGGCTAAAAGTGGGGAAATAAGGATACACAATGTAAAAATGAAAAGGACTCATCAAGCACATGAGTTTTATTAAAAATAAAAAAAAACAACTAAAGTACTAGAAAGCGATAAATACTGAAAATAAAGAAATGAAAAGCGATAAAAATCTCTCCCACACTTAAACCAGACATTATCCTCAATGTTATGATAAAAGAGTAGGAAAGAGTAACCTGGATGGTGCTAATGGGGTCCGCTTGTACCCTTGCCATCCTGTGTGGCAAGATTGGAACGACGACCCTGCTACGATGCCGACTCTCTCTGGAAATATCAAGTCGGCCAACTCTTTCGGAAAGAGCAACGTTTGCTTCCTGCAGCTGGTGGGTTCTACCTAACAAGGTGCCTTGAGAGGTTTCCATCGAAGTAAAATTCCTCGCGAACTTAGACTGATGATGACGCTGCTCGGTCTAGAAGGCAAGCTGGGTCTCTATAATGGTATGCAAGGAGCCAACATTTTGCACTTGAGATGCTTGCAAGAATGCCATATTTTCCTCGAGCCATAAGCTCTCTCCACATGTCCTCGGTGACATAGAAACCAGGAGCGGAACCTGCAGGTGAGTTAGAAGAAGAGGGTGCAGTGTGTGTAGGTGGTACATTGTGAATAGGTGACTGCTCATGTAAATAATACTCATCATCAGTGTTGTTACCCTCATCCAAAGGAAAATTTGGGGGTAACGGACCGGTAAAAGCTGGAGCACTCAAATCATAGGTACAGTTACGCTCAAATTGCACATCAATGCACCAAGTGCAGGGAATAACAATAATGGGTACAGCAGTACCATTAATCATAAGATGAAAACCTCCTTCCTTCCTCACTTTTCATAATCACACAACTTTTAAAAAGTTTAAATTTATAATGCGAGGAGGAAGTGGCTCAAGTGTAGCAAGCTCAGTGTCCAAACCTAGGGTACGAGCAATAAAAGCAACTAGGCCACCAAAAGAAATTGGCTCCCCCTTTTTCAAAATGAAGCGTATATGGGCGATCATAAAAGGGACGTGGTTAATTTTGGTGTTTGTAAGACACCCTTGCATAAAGATGAGTTCCTTGGAATTTACTTTTTTTGGATTCTCCCGGCTAAAAATAGCGCATGCTAAAGATAGAAGAAAACACATATTGTCAGGTTGTGGGTACTCGAAGATAAAAGCCCGTCAAAAGAATTAGCATATTAGTTTGACAATTCAAACCAAAAGGCATAGCCTTCGAATATCCAGTCTAAATCCAAGGGTGCTTCACAAATTGCACCGTCCCCATGAGGCATCCCAAAAAATTCTTCTAACCTGTTGTTGGATTATTCGTATTCAACATTAAAAAGCCTAAAATTCACTCTGCCTACAATGCTAGAAGTGTTGGAACTGACATTATAAATCAGAGAACTTAAAAACTCATGTGTCAGCCTCAGGTAGGTAGGTGCTTTCTGAGCAAATATATCATGCAGACCTACTTTATCTAATAGACAAAAAATACTATGATATATTCCTAAAGTATATAGATGGTCTTCGTCGATATACATAGTAGAGTAAATCTCCTACGTCTAACTTTTCAAGCAACTTCTTTTGTCACTCTCCCAACTTCCCCGTGCGAAGTATGTACCCATTGAACTCCATTGTTGTTGCTTTTGAAGGTAGAAGATGGGAAATGGTTTTTTTATAGTGATAATGGATAAAAATGAGTATTAGTGTATTTTTAATGGTGATAATGAAATAAGGAAGATGGTGATGTGAGTGGGTTTTAATTGTAGTGGGAAAGTTATGGCCTTTAATGAGGTTTTAAGGTGGTCAAAAATGGAGAAAATGGGTTTTATAAGAGGAAGAAGAAGGGAAAATGAGATTTTTATGAAATAGAGTCGTTAAAGCTCCAGACCCCTCCGCGGGCACTGAGGGAGGTCCGCGACTGCGGTCTTTGAGAAAGCGGTCTGGGCCGTTTTTTCTTTGATTGGGCATTGGATCTTGCATTTTGCTACCTATTTTTTTTTGGGGGGGGGGGGGGGATGCTCAAAGTATCTCCTACAAATTTTTATATTTTTTTCTTCTTCTTGCTTCATGCATGATATAAATATAGTAAAAAAATAATCACACAAATAATAAGATGATAAAAATATGTCCATAAGTGATCATGGCAAAATAAACAAAAAATGTGGTGCAGAAATAGAAACTACATAAAGTAAAGAGTTAGAAAATAGGAAAATGTCAGGAAATGAAAAATATAATAGTAATAATAATACGAATGACATCTCTCAATTAGAAAGAACAGTGTCACCAAAGAGGTGGAGGCTCGATAGTGTTTCTAGGACCTTAGACCTCTGCTAGCTAGCGCCTAAGATCAGCGATCTCTCGAGATAAAAAATCAGACTTGGATACATGAGTGGCATCACATACCTCAATGTGAAAAGTCAGATCAACAACCTCATGACGAAGTGCGGCTAACTCAGTACACATAGAAACAAGTTGTGAATGAACATCTGGTTCCGGTAAAGCAAAATTGTTAAAATACACAGTGGTCAAGGGTGCCTTTGGCACAGAGTATACTCAAGAACAAGAAGCTCTCTAGGTCCATCAACAGTATCTCCCCATCCCTCTAAAGAGTAACCCCAGTTTTCTGGGTTGTAGACGCAAGTCATTGGAGGATGTGGCAAGGTGAAATAGTGGATAGTCTCGTTGTGATCGGTGGAAATAGAACTGACTGTTTTGGAATGCTGGTTCGCGTTTGCGTTTCGCAAAATGTCGCGGTAAGCAAGAGTCACCACCTTCTTTTATTTTCTCCAACAAGGAAAGGACAAAAGCACAGCAAAATTCCTTTTCGAGATGTTTCTCGGTTCGGGAGGTAGATTATAGAAAGGGAAGGTGTTATCACCCTTTCTATCCGTGGTTATCCACGGGCTCTTAGGTACTTGCTCACTATGTTTTCAAAATATTTTGCTTTTCTTGTGTTTGTGGGTTTTCGAAAAGAGTTTTGTTTAAAAACTTAGATTTAACTCTTGTGTCTGTCCTCAAGAGTGTATGAAGTATTGTTTGAAAACTTTTGTCAGAAAAGTGTAAGTGCGAAAAGTTGTTTTGTTTTGAAAGAGCAAGTATCTAAGAACCTCTACCTACTCAAAAGAAATTAAGCTGTGTAAATGTCCTTTAGACAGTACTATCCCACTATTGAGAAGTAGGTAGCACCGTCGTTGGAGTTTTAGGGTCAATTCGATTATAGGGACATGTGGTCACTAAAGCAATGGTAGGACGCCTTAGCGGTAACCCTAATGTCTTAGATCATTTTTTTATCGAGGCAACCATTTCGAGGCAACTTTGATCTTTAGATAGGAGGGCGACCTCTAAAACACCCTATACTCAATGACCACGTCGAGGCAACCAAGTGAGGCGTACCCTAGGAGTGGCATGTGCGAGTGTGTCAGGTTTCAGTTATGTTATCTTTGTACATGTTGTGGTGAGCTACAATTGATTTTAATTTTAGGATAAGTCTTGTCATGCATAGCCTAGTTAACATACATCTAGCAGTTTAATAGTTGCGGAAAATAAATCTACGCTATTACAAGGCGTCGGGTATTTACATCGCCAAAAACAAACCCTTGAAAAAGTAAATGCGGAAAATAAAATAAAAGCGATAAATAAAGGTCCTAATTAAAGCTATTACATCCTCGGAACAATTACATAATAATGGATCAAAATATGAATCAAGAATAATCACACGCGCGAGAAAAAATTGGATCGGAGAGTTTTTTAGGGTTTTGACCCTTTTTTGAGAAAGAAAGAGTTTTTTTTGTTATTTTGCACTTAATTAAATTAATCCTAAACTAATTAATTAATTAAATAAAAGAAAGATATTTTTGGTTTTTTAATGTCTCAAGGAAATAAATAAGAAAAATAAAATGATTAAAAGTTGTCAAGAACCCTAATTCTAATTTATTTTATTTATTGTAAAAAAAAGTGAGAACTATCCTAATTAAACAAAATTAGTTAATTATATTTATTTACAAAAATAATAAAAGGGTGAAATTAATTTTAATAACTAATAAAAATAATATTATTTTTAGTTTTCTGATTTTATTATGAAAAAATTAATTTGGTTAGTTAAATAATAATAATAATAATAATAAGGGTTAATACCTATTTTCACCCCTGACATATGGGGTGTATTTGAAAAATCCCCCTGCCAAAAAAAAAGTTCCAATTGTTACCTTGACAAATTTTAAAAGTTTCAGTTTTTACCTTGAGGATGCCACATCACCTAAAAGGCTGATGTGGCTTATATTTTTGTTACATTTGTAAGTTTTTGTTATGCCATGTCACACAATACCAAATAAAATGTCCAGAATTCCCTTTCTACATTTTTCTTAAAATCCCAAATTATTTGGCAAATGCTATGTTTCAATTCAGACCCTCCAAATTAGGGCGCAACCATCTTCATCTCAGCAACCCAACTTTTGCTTTCCTCTTCATCTTTAAGTTTTCTTTGATTTCATAAACATGAGTCAACCAAATTGTTCTACTTCAAGCTTATCTTCAAATGGTAGAGTAACTCCCAAATGCGGCCACAATGTCTCCATGAAGTTATTTGTTTCAAAATCGGTTGCAAATCCCGGGAGAAAATACTGGAAGTGTAAGTTCTGGGGCACCAAAACACTGACCTTGTCCCTTTTGCTCTTTTCTTTCATCTTTTTGGGATCCTTGGATGCACAACGCTTGAACCTCAATGATTTCCCTTCGATCTCCACCCTATTCCCACTAACTGGAACAGCTACCTCCACTTGTTCAAATTGCTCTTCTTCTACGTCAATTACTCTTTCCTCTTCACTGTCATTGAAACATTGGCTTGCATCAACATAGTCACCAGTACTATCATCTCCACTAGAGGTGCTGAAGTCATCAACATTAGGTACCAGAACCTTGGTCATCATGTTTTCTACACCGTGCTCTACCCAAAGATCACCGTGAACCCTACAAGACATACAATGCTTAGCAACTTCTACAGCTCCTGCATCATCAACAACATTTGTAAACCCTTCATCCGTTTGCAGAATATTTCTCCATAGCCTAAAACCTTAATAACCCCAATCTTTAACCAGACTAACAGCTTCAAAAAAGCTCCATTTATCTTCGTCCTGACCTTCAACAGTAGTCTCACTACCTCCTCTATAATACGTATGGCCGTCTTGCACGAAACTTCCCCCATGATGAAACACTAAATTAAACACACCCATTTGCAAGGATGAAGAACCCTAATCGCAGGGTCTGAATTGAAACTGGCTTTTTTTGTAAAATAATTTTGCAAACAAATGAAGATGGATGGCTGCGCCCTAATTTGGAGGGTCTGAATTGAAACATAACATTTGCCAAATAATTTGGGATTTTAAGAAAAGGGCATTCTGGACATTTTATTTGGTATTGTGTGACATGGCATAACAAAAACTTACAAATGTAACAAAAATATAAGCCACATCAGCCTTTTAGGTGATGTGGCATCCTCAAGGTAAAAACTGAAACTTTTAAAATTTGTCAAGGTAACAATTGGAACTTTTTTTTTGGCAGGGGGGTTTTTCAAATACACCCTATATGTCAGGGGTGAAAATAGGTATTAACCCTAATAATAATTAATAATAAAAACAATTTAATGAAAAATATAAAAGAAAAAAGAATGAACCCAAGGGGTGATGGGCCCAAAGAGGGGGTGTTTCTGGAATTCTGAAGCCCAATAATGCTCAAGCCTGTTTGACTTTCTGGGACGTCTACACGCTTGTTGACTAAGGACTATGGTGGTCCTTCAATTTTGACCATTGGATCCAGGCTTGGAGACACCTGGCGCCTGGAAATTGGAGGTGTATGATGGACCTCACTTTGAAGCTTGCACATGAATACCTGAAAAATAAAAGCAACAATATTTTGGGGGACCTGGGATTCGAACCCAGGTCCCAATGCTTCCAGGCCAGCACGCTTACCACTCAACCACCTGCAACTTTTTGTTATTTAGATAATAGGCAATTATTATATTAGTAAACAAACAAATATGTTGTACAACAACAAAATAACGCGCGCTTTTCAAATTGTCCAATGAAGTGATAACACATCATCATCTTCTTTGTTTGCCCTGTAAAAACAATATCAGATAGCGGGGGTTTTTAACCCCCACTAACCACTGCAAGGAAAAATAGCGATTAGAAGCACAGTGCATATAAATATTTCGCGTGGTATTGGGCTTGTTCGTCTTGGCCACACGAGTTCAGTCATGTGTCTTATAAGTCCTAATTTTGCCTGGTTCAGAAAGACCTAATTGAAAGCTCAAGAACCCTAGAATTTTGATCATGGCATCTTTGGATTTAGGGCGTTATAGTTTAATTAACTTATGCCATTAGCTTCGTATGGTTCCTAGAAATGCAAAGCAATCATGAAAACGTGTTAAATGCACATGAATCAAGCAATACGATTTTGAATAAAAAAGCCAAACCGTGAAACTGTAATCAGCGATTTCTTGAGCTTTGAAGCTGGAATTTGATTGTGAATCGTTCCTGGAACCTCCTGCAATGTATTTGAATCAACAAAAACCCCTGAATCGCCCTAGAATGCAAGAACAGGTTTTTGATTTTCTTGGAAATTCTTGAATTGACTCTGGTTTTTTCTGCAGCTTTTTCACGTCCACTAGGTCAGGGTTAGCTTGCATATGTATAAGGCAATTGAATTAGGTAAAAAACTTGGGCCAATATCCATTGCATTGATGTTTAGATCTTTGATTGGAAATCAAATATTTTTGATTCTTCATGATTGAACAAAGTTGCCAATTTTGGATTTTTTGATATCTTTGACTTGTGCACGAATTTTCCAGCATGTTTAGGTCATATTTGCTTCACAAAAAGATTTAAAAATCAAATCTTGTATTTTCTAATAATTTAAATTGATTAAATGAATTAATATTAATTAAAAATCCAATTAATCAATAAAAATAAGAAAATAAATCCAATTAATCTTGATGGGTCGTGCATAGGTCATGGGTGAAGTTTCAACAAGAGATTTGAGGCCCATTAGCAAAAATAAGGTGTTTTGAGCAAAGTTGACCTTTGCAAATTCATAAAAATTTCCCAACTTCTCCAATGCACAACTTTCTCAATTTTGATCATATGACCATGTTCTTGGACATTTTGGAAAGCTCTTGAAGTCCTCTAACCAATGCCTTTGGTCCCATGTCATTTGGATTTACCAATCTCATGTTATAGCCTTTGACTCAAAGTGTACTTTTGTTGACTTTTGAAATTGACCTATAGTGTAAAAATTGGTAACTTCTTGTGAGTGCATTTTCTGATCTTGGAGTGTGAAGATGGATTGTAGGAAATTGCATCCCCTTCAAAATGAGCATTGGATGGAAGTTTTCTGAAAAACCATGAAAAAGTTATGCCCTGGTCAAGATACAGTTGACTTTTCTACTGTCCAAAAATAGTAACTTTTTGCACCTTGATGATTTTTGAGCCATTCTTGTGGAATCATGATCAAGACTTGATCAAATGATGATTGTGACCTCAAAATAAGATGTTGACCAAAAATTCTGACTTTTGACTGCAAAATGACCATTTTGCCCTTGCAGTTGACTGTGGATCAAATGGGGCTTTTGATTGTGCAAATTAGCACTGTGAGTCTTGAAACTTGGCATGTAGGTGCTTGAGGATGTATATAGGCCCTTGAGACTTGATTGAACCATTGAGAACCCCAAATTCCTTGAAAGAACCAACACCCTAATTTCAGCTGGCTTAGGAGGTGGTTTGAACTGTACAACTCTTGAGAAATCTTGAACAATTTGAAGATCATTCTTGACAAATCTTGAGGAATATGGGAGGGAAAATTTTGGGGTACAACACTCGTCATTGATTAGGAGTCTGTACTAGTGAGGATGAAATGAGACCCGCCTTATCAGGCCATGATCCAAGAAAAAGTCAATGTCCATAAAGGAACTACCACGGTAGGAGGTCAAATGGTATAACTTGCTATCCAAGCCTAAAGTAGATGCTATCTAGGTCACGTTACCACCCACATGTATGAATCCCTCGAAAGATCTAGCAGTCATGTGCAAACTCACAATCAAGAAGTTAACACTAGCGTTAGAGAGAGACTTGCTGGTACGAAACAGGAATAACAGCTCTTCGCCACTAACAAGGTCGTCAGCATCACTCCTTGCGAAAAAGGTATGGCAAAAGATCATCTGAAAATAATTGAAAGTTGGGTTATGAATCTTCTTGGACAATTGAGTAGAGGGATCAGGGCTACCTCCACTAAAGATTTCGCTCTAGAACCTGTCTATGCTCCTATTCATGTAATAACTCAAAGGAAGCTCAGGGATAGCATTTGGACTACTCTGAAAACCCAATAAATCACCAAACTGTTTCATGGTGAAAGTGTACTCAGTTCCAAATAGCCTGAAACTGATGTGTCCTCTATCATCTCTGCTACTCACGTACGGCTCATAGTCGAGTGAGCTAAGAAACTCCAAGGTGAGGTTTCTGTAGGTCACATTGAAATCACCAACATACTCCTACCACTGAAGCTGGTTGCACATGTATTTCACACTTGCTTCAATTCCTAGTGCTTCCATGCAGTTTGGGTCGGGATATCAGATAGGTAGCATTGGACGTGCAAGGTAGCATAACGTCTCCTTTGTGCATCATCCCTAAAAACCATGTGCATGTCATCAAAGTGCGACATCCTGAAAAATATAGTTAGAGTATCTGGACCTGAAAAAATATTATAAAGATTAGTCCACATAAAAATAATTTGTGAAAAAAATAAAATAAACGAAAAGATGGGTTTCCTCCCATGCAATGCTTGTTTAACATCATTAGTTCGACGATTAGATCTCACATTTCGAAAGTACGCATTGGTGGGTCTATCAATGTGTGGTTGGAGTATTCAACTGGAACGTCACCTCCTTTATAAAGCTTCAATCTTTGTCCATTTACCACGAAGGGGGTACAATAGTTATTTTTTTATTTCAATTTCCCCGGACCTCAAGATCTTGTATATTTCATGGGTACCGGTCCATCTTGAACATAGCTTACCAGGAAAAAGTCGCAAAATGGAATTAAAAAGAAAAACAGGATCGCCTATGTTGAAGTCTTTTTTAGCGATTGTCTTGTCATGCCATATTTTTGTTCTTTCTTTGTATATTATGGCATTTTCATAGGCATTCAGACAGAGTTCCTCTAGTTTATGGATATCAAGGATACGTTTTTCTCCGGATGCTAAGTATTCTAAGTTCAAAGTTTTTATAGCCCAATATGCCTTGTGCTCTAATTTAAAAGGTAAGTGACATGACTTTTCGTAAACCAACCGGTAAGGGGTAGTTCTAATGGGGGGTTTTATAGGCTGTTCTGTAAGCCCATAATACGTCTTTCAGCTTTTCAGACCAATCTTTTCTGGATATTGAGACGGTTTTCTCCAAGATCTGTTTGATTTCACTGTTCGACACCTCAACCTGAACACTGGTTTGCGGGTGATATGGTGTTGCTACTTTATGTTTTACTCCATATTTACTCAAAAGATTGTCAAATATTTTGGATATAAAGTGTGATTCTCCATCACTTATGACTAGGCGGGATATTCCAAACCTTGGGAAGATGTTGTTCTTAAATAACTTGATTACTACTCCGGTGTCGTTTATGGGTGATGCAATAGCCTTAATACATTTGGACACGTAGTCCACAACTTCCAATATGTATTTATTTCCCATGAAGGATGGAAATGGTCCCATAAAATCTATACCCCATACATAAAAAAGTTCCACTTCTTGGATATACCTTAAGGGCATTTCATTATGTCTTGATATGTTCCCAGTGCGTTGGCACTGGTCGCATTTGACAATGTAGGTATGAACATCGTGCCACAAAGTTGGCTAGTAAAGGCCTACTTGAAGGATTTTAGCATATGTTTTGGACGTGCTTGCATGTCCATCATATAGTGCTCAATGACAGTGTTCGATGATGTTTTCCACTTCCTCTTCTGGGACATAACATCTAAAGATATTGTATATGCCTCTCTTAAATAGGAGTGGTTCATCCCAATAATTTTTTTAACATCGTTGAATAACTTCTTTTTCTATTGGTAGTTCAAATCAGGGGGTATGATATCGACAACTAGATAATTTACAAAATCAGCGTACCAAGGTACACTTCTTATTATTGAAACTTTCTCAAGGTTTTCATCTTTGTAAGGCTCAAAGCTGTCTACCTTAGCTACAAGTCTTCCATTGGTGAAATCATCATTTATAGGCAATAAGTCTGGTTTCAAATATTTTAACCTAGAGAGATGGTCAGCGACTATATTCTCTGTACCTTTTTTATCTCTAATGTCCAAATAAAACTCTTGGAGTAAAAGCCTCCATCTAAGTAACCTAGGTTTAACATCCTTTTTGTTTAGCAAGTAATGAATAGCAGCATGATCTGTGTAAACAATGATCTTAGCTCCAACCAAATAGGATCTAAACTTATCAATTGTTAAAATCACGGCTAGCAATTCTTTCTATGTTATTGCATAATTAAGTTGGGCAATGTTGTACCCCAAAATTTACCCTCTTTATTTCGACCTTTTTGGCTTACATTTCATTATTACATACATGCATATCATTGGTTCTATGGTTATGGGATCAAGGTATATTTAGCAAGCTTCGTCAGGTTACAAGTGACGTTTATTTCGCCAATGGATGTTCTCAGAGTATTTTTTGTGCTGAAGATCGGTTCGCTGTTTCGCAACGATTCGGGGTTCAAAGATTCACAAGTCCAACCCGGCGCGTCATATTTAGGTGTTCTTTCGCCAAGATATTCCTGATAACATATTCTTAAATTGAGGTTCGGCTCGAGGGCCAATTCTTTAAAGAAGGTCTCCGAATGTGCGATTTTTCTCGAAGAAATATGGTGAAAAATAGTGTTGAAAGTGCAGTTTTTATGCACTATAAAATTCATAACTTGAAGATCGTGGCTCGTTTTGAATCTGTTCCGGTGGCCAAAATTCCTTCTTGACGTCATCTAGTTTTCATCTCTCACGGATGGAATCCAATTTCGATCAGAAGGTCTTCAAAAATGCGGATTTATCAAGTATTTTTAATCAGAAAATTTGTGACAGAAGTTTATTTGCGTCATGTTCAGAAAATCATAACTTGGTCGATTTTCATCGTATCGAGCTGGTTCTGGCGCCAATATTTTACAAATTGAGTTGGCTACGTTTTCATAGGAGGTATCGAGTTCGAACGGTATCCAAAAGGCCTTTGTTTTTTGCTCGGAGTGCGCGTGACGCGTCGAAAATCCTGAATGCTCACTAGTGTAGAAATGACTTTTTACATCGGTCAAAACTGGTTTTTTACATCGGTTCTGGGTCCGATGTAAAGTTAGGCGATATAGTAAATCAGGGACTTTTTACATCGGTTCTGGGTCCGATGTAAAAAGTCCCTTTTTTACATCAGTTGTGATCTAAGACTGATGTAAAAAACAATTATAACATTATTTTAAAAAAATTGACGCAACATTTTACATCGGTTAAACGTGTGGACCGATGTAAAAAGTACCTTTTTTACATCGGTTGTCATCTAAGCCCGATGTAATATATACAGTTTTGAAAGTTTTTACATCAGTTGGGTGTAATAACCGATGTAAAATGTAAGAAATTTTTTTAGAATAAATTATTTATTTTCTGGATGTTTCTCAGTAAAAAAAAATTGGTACCCATTTTTTCATATTTTTCCAATATCACACAGACTATATTTAGGTCTCTATATATATGTCATAGCTTCCAACATCACATAGACCACATCTAGGTCGATATTTTCATATTTTTCACAACAAACTTAAAAAATGAACAATTGTATTGCAAACTTGTATTGTATCACAACAAACAAACTCACAACAAACTTACAAATATATATTCTTCACAAAACATACAAAAATATTTAACTATTTATAAGTCTTTTTCCAAACTTGAATTACCAATATAAAATCCACAAGTAGATGAGTTATAGCTTCGATAGACAACACCAAAATCACATTGCCTGACAATAAATAATAACAGTTAACATCAGCAAAAAAAATTAAGAAACTCAATACATGTGCAAAAACCACATGTAATGTGCAAAAACTCAATAATAACAATTATGTGCAAAAACCACAACTTAGACAATTCTATAAAACTCACCAGATAAACTTAATTCAAGACTAGACCAATATGGAAGATCGAAGAAAATCGATCTCTTTTTCCATACATTTTTCACAGTAGATCGTTTTTGGTACTTTCCAAAGACAACATCAAGTCCATGTTGTCGCTGGTAAACTTCCTCTCCAGACAAGGGCCTTGGAGCAACACCATGCTCTTGTTCCCCATTGAAAGCTTTCCTCTGTATATCCTGTCAGGAATGGACCAGACATCATCATGCACAAAATTGATTTAGCAACATCCTCAAAATCCCAAAGGAAATTTCCTACCAAAGAATAGTTTATTCAGAAAATATTGTAACAAATAACATTCACATATGAATATATACCATGAAGACGAAGCAATGAATATAAAACTTTGAAAATGAATGTTCCTAAATACTTGTCATAGTTAATCACATGACTAAACATTTTATGACATGCATTATGTATGTCACATTTTAATGTTATGCAGAAATTTAGTACCAGAAGCAGCAGCACCACAAACTACACCCTAAACTAATGGTGGCCAAGTTACAAGCTTTTTAAGTTGAAGACGGATCTTCCATATATTCTGCATAATACATTACACAAATGAATTATCAAATACAAATATTTTTCAAAAGCTGAAATTTAACATTATAGTATTACTTTACAATGAAAATAGAGCAATAAACTTGAAGTTTTGAAAAGGGCTTGCAGTTGTAACATAAAGCCAAAGTTTTACATTCAAAGTTACTGTATTTGGTTATAGAAACAACTTCCAAAGAAACACTTTTGCTATAATCACTTAATTAAGAAATTGTCCAAACTGGGCCAAAGTATGATTATAAGCATTTCAAACATCCATCCTTCCTTCCACAATGAAAATCAAAAACAAAATTTCAAATCCAAATCAGAGAATGTAAACAAATTGCAATAATGATGAAATTAACTCACTGTGACGGCAGGGCAACATTCGTAGGCGGCGGATCTGCAAGGAGACGGCGGAGGGCGGACAGCGGACAACGTTCGTAGGCGGATGCGTACGTTCGTGGGAGGAAACGAGCGGGTATGGGCGGAGACGGACGAACTGTAGCAGCGAGGGTTATAAGGATACGGGCGGAGACGGACAAATAATAACGAAATAAAGCGCAGTGTGGGTTTCTCAAATATATATAATAGTTTTTACATCGGTGGACATATAAACCGATGTAAGGGTTACTTGATGCTCATCTTTTTTACATCGATGCATTAATTGGCCCGACGTAATAGTTACATTTTGAGGTTTTTTACATCGGTTTATAGATAGGACCGATGTAAGGGTTCTCAAGTTTTTTACATCGGTGGATTTCACGAACCGATGTAAGGGTTAACGTGTTTTTATATTACCAATCTGCCACCCTCTTTTTTACATCGGTGGATTGCAGGAACCGATGTAATAGCTAGCGTGTTTTTTATTTATAATTTTGCCACCTAGTTTGTTATTTACAAAACTGCCACCGTGTTTTTTTTACGAAATCTTTTACATCCGTAGATTAATTGGCCCGATGTAATAGATAACGAAAAATATTTTTTTTCATATTGTTTATATCATTGCAAATAAATAACTAATGTAAAATGTTTTTAATTTTATTTTTTACATCGTATATTTTTATACCTGATGTAAAAACCTTTTCTCAAATGTCATTTTTTTAGTAGTGGCTGAGTATTATTTCATCTGGGTCGAAACTTCGAAAATTCGTAACTCGGTCAATTTTTTTGGATTGGGCCCATCTTTTTACACAAGGTCACTGACTCAAAGATCTACAACTTTGCTTCCAAAGTCGAGACCAGGTTCTGCTCCGATCAATACCAGTTTTTTTATTGAAGAACGTGTTAGAGTTGACACTGGAGCCCAAAATAAGTTTGTCTGAGGCGAAACTTCAAAAATTCATAACTAATTCACCGTTTATCTGATTGAGTCTATTTTCGGACAGGAGTTAGTTATCGATCTCGGCTACATTTTTATTTCGCATTTCAACTTCAAAAATTGCACTTAAATCCCTGCGATTTAGCCTAGAACGTGTCAGACTCAAGTGAATAAAAATTTGCACTATTGCTTGTGGTTATTGGAGGCACAATTGCACATTCAAAGCCCATATCTTTGCTCTAATTTCTATTATATAATCTCATTCTTATCATACAAACAGGACACGAAAAAAACCTTTGCCACAACCTTGTCAAAATATTAAATTCCTTCAAAAACCCTAAAAACCTTAAAATCCTTGTTACAAACCCCCATCTCACTACAAACAAGCCATCCTTGTTACAAACCCCCATCTCACTACTTCTCCAGTAAGGGTAAGGCTGGTTTGATCTCCGTGATCAAAAGGGTGTAGAAGCATTCATACATGCCATATCGGTTTTAACATTAAATTTTTTTATATATTTGCTTTATTTGTATTTCATGATATAGTAATTTATTTAATGTGTTCATGAGATTCAACACTGCAGATTTAGACAGGGTACCATGTAGGATTATTACAAAAACTGAGGCCGGATCATAACAACCACCAATGCATGGAAAGGCAGACATCCTGAGAAGGTTAAGGGAGTGAGTTCAACATCCACCCCTATGGGTTTTGGTTTTCTTGCTTTCTATTTATCCTTTTACCTATTTTCCTTCTTTCTGTTTAAAACCACATTTTCATAAAATCTAACATTTTTCACAAACCTTTAATTTTTCAAAATAAACTCGAATAATTAATTTTAGGTTTTTTTAATTTAATTTTAGGTTTTTATATTTATTTTTAGTTCAACACCCACCTCTGACATTTACATTATCTGTATTTTCTAACCCTATTTTCCATTGATATTTCTTCCTCTATCTATTTTTTGGCAAACTTAATTCTTTTTTGTTAATCATTAAACATAAACTTTTTTTAAAACTTTTTTTTTAATTAAAATTAATTAGGTTTTAGGTTTTTTTAATTAACCTTTTTATCAATATTAACCTTTTTTAATTAAAATTAATTAGGTTTTTAGGTTTTTTTTAAATAACCTTTTTTTTCAAAACTAACTTTTTTTTAATTCGAACTAATTAGGATTTAGGTATTTTAATTAACTTTTTTCAAAATTAATATTTTTTTATTAATTAAAATTAATTATGTTTTTTAGGTTTATTTAGTTAATTATCATAAATCATTTTTTTCATAAAAAAATCACCAAAACATTTTTCTTTGCTATTTTATTTTTATTTTTATTTTCCTAGATAATGTGTATAGGGCGCGTTCAACTGTAATAGCGTAGCTTTATTTTTCCCGCATTTTTTATCATTATCATGTAATTGCTTCCAGGATGTAACAGTTTTAGGATTTCTTTTCCGCACTCTTCACTATTATGTAACTGCCCTAAAGCTCTGTAATAGCTTAGATTTACATTTCCGCCTTTACCTTCTGCTACTATATTTTATGCAATGCTTAGATTAATAGGATTGTATGGAAAGATACAAATGAACGATAGAAAACCCTAATTACAAGATAAATATAACTGAAAAAAACACACTGTTGCACACTTGCACCACTAGGGTACTCCCCACTTGGTTGCCTCTGAAAACAATGGATATGTCCCTCGAACGTAGGGATATCTTAGTAAAAGACCTTCAATCTAAAAGTCATCATAAAGATCATAGTCTCTTAACGTCCCTCGAGTTTCCTACGAGAAATGATCTTGTCCCTCGATGTTGCCTATCTGATGACAGTCCCTTCGAACTGCTAAGGTATCCCTATATGTTACCTTCTATGACCATAACAGTGACCCGCGCTTGTCCCTCATACATCCAACGATAGGGTTACCTACTCACTAATAGTAGGATAGTACTGTCTAAAGGATAGGGAGAAAAGAACAACATTTTTGAGTATAAGTAGATAAGTTCTTAGATGCTTGCTCAACACAACTTTTTGCACCTACACAAAAATATTTTAAAACACTTTCAAAAACATTCGCCTTGTCAACACTCTTGAGGACTTATACAAGAGTTATCACAAAGCGAATTGCCGCACTAAGGCATTTTCAAAACAATTTTCAAAACACATAAAGCAAAAGCAATTTTCAAAACATGAGCTAAGCATCTAAGAGCCTGTAGAAAACTACAGATGGAAAGGGTGCTAACACCTTCCCTTTCCATAATCTACCCCACTTACTCAGAAATCTCGAAAAAGGTCTTTTTCTGTTCTTTTCACCCTTTCCTTTGTTGGATAAAAGAAAAGTCGGTGGAGACTCTTTCTTACCGCAACATTTGCGAACAAAAAATGCAAACCAGTATAAACAGTTGGTTCTACCACCTTATCACAGAACTAGCGACTCTACTTGGGAAATTCTAAAGTGGGGTTTACCTTAGGGTTTGGATCATTTTTAAGTTGCTTTCTCTGTTTTCTTTGACTGCTTTATCTTTGAGGGTTTGTTGGGGTATTCTTGTAAAGATCCTATACCCGGGTCTGGGGACACTTTTTAGGTAAGTAGCAATAAATCATGGAGGCTGTATGGAGTAGACCGATACAGACCAAGTGGTAGCTACGTTAGCGTGATGCTTTGGATTGTACTAATGTTCCTTGAGTAAGTTAAGTATAACATTAGGCTTACTCGTAGTGCCACTAAGCGCTAACTGACCTTTAGAACCTTTAATTGACTCATCCTAGCCATTAGGGAGTAGTGAGATAACCGACTTTGGTTCTGACCGAATATTGGTTGATACTCGATACTACACTCATTGAGGCTGGACTTTCAGGATTTTTTGGCCGCAATACTTCAGTGCGGAGTTGAAACAATTTCTGAAGGGAAGGCCAGTGATATTGAGGCTCCTTAGAACCCGGTTACTATTAATAGGACAGGTTGAGCCAACTGAACTTCAAGAGGGTACTTACCTACAAACCCCATGTAAGACTAAACCTAAGGCTGCTTGTATGACTTGTTTGCCTTCATTGTCTAACCACTTGAATTATTTGCAGGGTTTACTTGCCTACATCACCTTGCACTTTTGCTTAAAACATATCATACACATCATAACATCATGCCACAACATTTCCTTAACCATTTCAAGGATCTCAAGGGTTTGTAATGCAGGTTATGGTAAACCAGAAGTCTAGCAAGGGGCAAGAGGACTTATTTTCCTCTAGCTAATGTCGTCAAAAGATCAAAACACAACAACTTGAGTCAAAGGCTATAACCCACTTGATATGGTTAGCTTGACTCTCGTAGAAGGACACTCAACGATACAAAGTTCTTCAATCAAATCCGCAAAGTTCAACGCCTAACATTTTTCTTGTTTACCCCGCGAGATCCTTGAAAACATTTGCATATCATACATGTCATTGCATAACAGGTAGTCTCCAGTACAGATCTCTCATGTTCTCGTTGTTTATTTCAACAATAGCTCTCCAACAAGACAACAGAGATCTTCAAACTCAAGAGGCTTAGTTCATGGAAATGTTCCTAAACCTATACAAGGGTAAGGAAGAATTGAAAGCACTCCTCGCTAGGAATCTGACCAAGAATCGTCCTGACAACAACAAGGATGACCAGGTTGAACAACTGCAAGCTGAATGGAAAGGATGAGGACCCAGATGATCAGTCAAATGGATTTTATCCAAAGCCTAGCTCGGGGACAAGAAGAGCTGAGAGCCATTATCAACAAACTTCATCAAGACAGATACAACCGTATGAAGCAAGTAGTCGAGGGTGAGGACCAAGTCATTGATCAACCTCCGAGAAGACAAGAGGTTGGTTTGGCGAAGAGTGGACCTTTCCAAATTGCTACTACCTCACGGGTCCAACAACAACCTCGCCAACAACGACAGGGTAATCGGAGTAAGCGAGATTCACTTACTAGGCAATATACCAAACTCAACATACCAATGTCGCAAGTCTTATAACACATGTTGAAGTTGAATTTGGTCACATTTAAGGATCCTCCTCGGAATCCTAATACTTACGCTCCTACTTACAATCCTGATGCAATATGTGTTAGAACATAGTTTGATTCTACAACCCTTAGTTAGAGTTTTGATGATAACAAATACAAAGAACAAATATGCACCCTAAAAATTATGTTATTGTGTATACAGAAGTTATGACCAAAGCAGCATCAGAAGTTAAGCTATAGAAGCTACACGCTGAAGCAATCAGAATTTGCGCTGAAGATTGATGACCAGAACCTGCGCTTAAGTGAAGTAAACTCTTATTCTGAACAAGAGCATAATAATCTAAGTCATCAATGTTCTGAAGCATCAGCAGCAGGCAAGGATGTAAGATTCTGAAGCGTTACTACTCATTCAAGACATCATAAATTACAATGGCTTCATTCAGACAAGATCCTCTCCAAATGGAAATTGAGTTAATGACATTTATCACGCTTAATGATCAACAGGAATCCATTTCCTATATAAACAATTTCAGTGTACAAATCGTTTACGATTTGCCAATACTACTCACGAGAATTCAAAAATGCTGCAAGCTTACTCATCTATTCCACGGTCTAAATTTGTGTTAAATATCACAATTGTGATAACTATTTTTGTAATGAAAAACATCTGTACACACATTCTTGTATCTTTGTTTAAGACAGAGTTCCTTAAGATTAACCGAATTATGGTTGTACTCAAGAAGACTTTGACAGTTGTCAAAGTAGTGATTGTAATCTTTTTGAGATTAGTGGATTAAGACCTCGTTGGAGAGAGGCGAAATCACCTTGACAGGTGGACTGGAGTAGTTTGAGATCAAATGAACCAGGATAAAAATACAGTGTCATTGCGCATTTGATTTCAAGTTTTCAATTCAACCCCCCTTCTTGTGTTTTTCAATTCTTCAATTGGCATCAGAGCACCTGGTTCTGAGTTCATACACTTAACCGTGTCAGTACAAGATCCAAGCTTCAGAAAAACACTATGGTGGGACCAAGCCAAAACATCAGCAATGACTATTGTGATACGGTGGGAGAACTGACTGTCGTTTTACGTTCGTATTCACACTTGTGCGGTTGAGCAAGAGTCGCCACCGACTTTTTATTTTATCCTAAAGGAAAGGTTAAAAAAAGCACAGCAAAAACCTTTTGAGATATTTCGTGGGTTCGGGGGGTAGATTATGAAAAGGGAAGGTATTAGCACCCTTTTCATCCATGGTTATCCATGGGCTCTTAGTTACTTGGTTTTTTAGATCACTTGCCTTGATTTTCGATTGCTTGAAATTGTGGTGTGTGTGTATGTTTTGAAAATGTTTTTGAAGAGATGCCTTGTCTTAGGCGACCAATGTATTTGACTCGTGTTTGAGTGTTTTACAAAAGTGTGGATCTTTTCGAAAAGATGTTTCAAATGTTTTTGAGAGTTTGTTTGAAAGTGCTTGTGGATTGTGGTTTTTGAAAAGAAGGCGAGTGTTTTTGCAATTTGATCTCAAGTAACTAAGAGTTTTGTCTACCCTATATTTCTCAAAGGTTTTCTCTATGTTTTCAACCTTTTTTAACAATTTTGTTCCACCATTGAATTTGGTGGACAATCTTGCGTTTAGGAAGTTTATTCGGGACGGGCGCGGGTCATCGTATGGACCATGAATGCAATGGTGCCAAGTTTCTTTGGCAATTTGCTTTGAAGGGACTATGATCATTCCGTTTTAGGCAATATTCGAAAGCGTCATCGAGGGACTTACAATCATTTGAATTTGTTTTGCCAAAGATACTCGACGTGCAAGCATGGCCCATTTTAGAAGGCAACATGTGGGATTACCCTAGAGGGTGCAAGTGTGATTGTGTATTGATTTCATGTATTTGTCTTGTATTAGGTTATCTATCGTTTGATTTTATGTACATGCAAACCCTAGATCTAACCATGGTATAATTGAAAGCGGTAAATTGCGAAAATGTAAAATCTATGCTATTACAAAATAGGTATCCGGGAGTGGGGGTACAATATTCACAAATGGGGATGAGACTTATAGTATCCAATAAGTTACAACCAAATCGAATTTGCGATCAAATGTAAATGACGAATATCAATGCATAAGATAAACAAATGTGTATAGGAGTAATGTAAATGTATTTGTATTGTGTAAGTGTGAGATGCATACGCGTATGTAATTATTTACAGGTGCGGAATGTGAAATTAATGTATATTGTTAAGTATTGTTTAACTTAAAGAAAAATTGAATGTTTATTTACTTAATAATCTTGTATCTCCTTTAATGTGTATGAAAAGAAAAATATTCTAAGTTTGAAAGTTATTATTTTTCATTTGACATATAAAAAAGGTATCTTTGTAATTTTTGTGTTTAATATGTACAAAGGATATTTAAATAAAATGTTTTTAATTAATTAAACTATGCATATGAAAAAAAAGTGTCTTCATAATTTGTTTATACAAAGAAAGTTTAAATTAGATATTTTAAATAAAATGTGTTTTTATATATTAGTATTAATGTAATATTGTAAAAAATATATTAAGTTAGAAAAAAAATACATTGTTTATGTATAAAAGAAGAAAAAGTTAGTCTTAATAAAATATTTGTTAGTGTAAAAAAATAGTTACTATGTTTTGTTAATTTCTCAAAATGATGTGTTAAAAAAAACTAAATGAAAGCAATGGGCTTTAAGCATTTTAGGGGTACGAGGCCCACGTTACTGAGACGAGGGTTTCTTAGGGTTTGGCTGCGTTTTCATTTGGGACAAAGATTTAGGGTTTTGAGACAACAGCGGCGTTCGTTCGCTTTCAACTTCGTCTTCCTCATGCATGCCTCTGTATGCTTCAGCCCAAGGCCACCAGCTTCCTCCATTTCCCCTTCCCTCCAACGACAGCGTCAAGGCGACAGAATTAGGTAATCATTTTAATTCGTTAGGGTTTGTTACAAATGTACATGTTATGATTGTCTAATCCTGTTGATTTTAACTTCAAGCTTTCTTCAATGTTTGTTTGAGGTTTTGAAAGAAGGATAGAAGGAAAGGGGTACCTTTGGAGACGGAGGAGGGAGATGAGGAAAGCTAGGAGGCCCGACGGTGAAGGGAAACGGCGGAGGCGATGCTGAACTTGCTCTGTGGTAACTTTTACCTTTTCTGCCACCTTAGGGTTTGATGATGATTTTTGCACTGAAAACCTAATTTCTTTGATGTTTACTTCTTTCTTCTTCTCTTCCTTGGTTGTATGCCTGTTGCCTCTTTTTCTGCCCTATGATGGACTTCCTGAGGGCTTTCGTTGCCTTTGTTGCCTGTGTTGGATGCCTGTGTTGTTGCCTTAGATTTTCTCTCTTCTTCAGACTTCTTGCCTTGAGCTTGCTTCTTCTGTATGCTGGTTGCTTATTTACTCCTTCTTTTCCTTATGATGAGCCTAGGGTTCTGAGGGCCTGATGCTTGTTTCTGACTGTGCTATTATTGAGACACTTTGTCTGCTTGTTAAGGTTGCCTCTTCGTGTATACTTGATGCTTTATGTATTGGCCTATGATGAGGGTTCCTCTGAGGCTTTGGTGTTGGGGTTTGGAAATTGTGTTTTACTGGTTCATATGCAGTAGGCTATGAGGTTTGGACAGTAGGTTTATGGTTAGGCCTATTTTGTGTTGGTTTAACTTGACAGGTTTGGATGGTTTCAGCAGGTTTAGACCTGGGGTTTTGGCTTCTGGGACTGGTTTATGCTTTTTCTGGTTTTGACAGTAGGGCTGTGTGCTTCAGCAGGTTTGGCATATGCAGGTTTCAGGTTTAGACAGGATGAGGCTTTGAGGCTTCACCTGGTTATTTTGTTAGGCTAGTTTCAAGGCTTCAGGCAGGATGAGGCTTTGAGCTGATTTGCATTGTTTTATTTCGAGCTTGCCACAGGTTTTAGTCATTCTAACTTAAGGCTTTAGCAGGTTTTAGCCAATGCAGGTTATGTGTTTGGAGGTTATGCTGGGATGGCTTTTTGTTTACTGGTTGTGAGGCTTTTTTAGGTTTTTCTGCTGGTTTAGGCCTCTTCAGGTTTAATGCTTAGCAGTTTGTATATTTCTTTTTACTTTGGTGAAAGTTCTGCCTCTTTTCTACTCTGTTTAGCTTTTTTGTATATGTTTCTATCTATGCCTGCCTAAAGCCTAAAAACCTGCATTCTTTTATCTCTCCACTCTTCTCTCTCAGTACAGCTAAAAAATGTTAAAATATGTTTGTTGCTGTACTTTTCTGAAAAGGCTACTTGTTGGGAAATGATGAAAAGAAAATGTATGCTTGCATAATGGTTTTCCTCTGCATATTTTATCTTTTCTTTGACAGCTTTTGTACTTTTATCTTCTTTGATATCTTTGCCAAATCCTCTTCTTGACAGCTTTGAGTAGACTTCTTGGCATTTTGACAGTAAATTGCACTTTTTGGATTATGACAGAAAGTTGTAATTTGGATTTTCAGTTTGGTTTGAACTTGGAGTTTGAGATTTTGAACTTATGCAGTTTTGACACTTTGCATTTTTTTCTCAACTTTGCATTCATGATTAACAAATAAAATTCTTCCCTCTTTGTGAACCGGGAGAAATCCCGTGATTTGCAGAGAGGGTTAATTGATCCCAATCAGTGGCCCTTAATGATGAATTTCTTTTATCTGTCTTTATTTATTCAATTCAACTGTTATTTGACTTTTCTTCTCTTATTTATTTGCAGATGAATATTTGGATGGAGAGGGGTACTAAATGAAGACTGAAGAATTAGAAAAAATAGGATAGTTTTCTTTTTATTTAAATTTAAATCAATGTAAAACCATTGTTTGTAATTAAATTATAAACAATAATTGTACAGTTAATTTAAGAATAAATAAAAGTTTTCATTATCCAATTAATTTTGTTTTCTCTTTATTGTTTATTTATTATTTAAAACTCTTTGAATTAAAATAATTGAAAAATAAATTTCAATCACTTAATTTAGAATAATAAATAATTTAAATAAAACAATGCCTTAGTAATTGATCAGTTAATCCTGGTATCTCCAAAGCAAATCAATATTTAATCAAAACACTGATCAGGCGCATTCCCTTTTCACCGATTCTTACCAAACACTATAAATCCACACTGCGTATATCTTTTGACTGGTTCAATCAAACAAACGTGAATTCAAACCAACTGCCTTTCTTTTTACTGATTAAATCAAAACAATGCGAATTCAACCCGAATCTCGGAATAACTTGCAAAGTGCTTGTGGAATTTAAATCCTTCTGAGAATATGCCCACAAAAACCTTAATTCCTGATTAAATGCCAAAGAACGTTCACCTGATCAAAATTGAGTCAAAGTCAACCAAAACCCTAAGCCAACTGTGTGAGACATTCCGGAGCCCTGAAAATTAGTAAAACCCTAATTGTGTCCTGACTGACAAGAAAAGTCAGTTTGACCGATTCTTGAGCCAGTTTGAAAAATCAGGAAACGCCTGAAGCTGTGATTTCTTGAGGAAAAATGCGAGGGCAAATTTTGGGGTACAACAGTTGCCCCTGTTCAATCTTCTTGAACCTGAAGAGTTAGATTGGCAAGTTTGCCTTTCGCGACTTGAAGGTAAAAGAAGATTGGACACTAAAGTACCCAGAAAATTTGCACTCGTTGATGTGATGGTAGAGGTGAATGGGCTTAAAGATGCCATTTGGTGATGGGCTTAAAGATGCCATCTGGTGCGATAGAATCTTGTCGGGGGATGGGCTTAGAGATGCCATCTAGAAATAGGCTTAAAGATGCCATCTGGTGACTGCTGGTAGGAGGATGGGCTTATAGATGCCATCTGGACATGTTGAACTGTATGTCAATGGTGAGTGGACAAGTATCAGAAGGCCACCCATGTTTTGGAACATCTCTGGATCGGGGGTCTGAGCAAGCAATAGATTGACATCCACGTTTCGGAGAATCCGTAAACTATTTTCAGGAGTTGAGATTGAATAAGCAATAGAGCAGCATCCGTTGTTGGGAAGCGTCCGTAAAACTGTTTTTAAAAGTTGAGAAGAATCTGAACAAGTTGGTAGATTAACATCTGTTGTTGGGAAGAATCCGTAAACTGTTTTCAGAGGTCTTGAGGAGAATCTGAACAAGTGATAGGTTAATCATCCGTTACTTGGAGAACCTGTGAACTGTTTTCAGAAATCTTGAAGTTGAATAAGCAATAGAGCAACATCCGTTGTTGGGAAGCGTCCTTAAACTATTTTCAAAAATTGCACCTGAACAAGTTGGTAAATTGACATCCGTTGTTGGGAAGAATCTGTAAACTGTTTTCAGACGTCTTGAGAAGAATATGAACAACTGATAGGTTAATCATTCGTTACTTGGAGAACCCGTGAACCGTTTTCAGAAGTCTTGAAGTTGAATAAGCAATAGAGCGTCATCCGTTGTTGGGAAACGTCCATAAACTGTTTTCAAAATTGCACCTGAACAAGTTGGTAGATTGACATTCGTTGTTGGGAAGAATCCGTAAACTGTTTTCAGACGTCTTGAAGAGGAACCGGTGTAGGGTTTCCTGATGATGAGCTCGTGTAAAGCTGCATTTTGGATGAATCTGGAATAAGTATCAGAACGTCGCCGTGTCCGGGTCACATCTGAACTATTTCTGGATGAATCTCGGAAGATGATCTGTGTCTGTCGACTGATCTTACCTGAAAAGGTAAAGGGTTAGTTGTATGCAATGTATGTGACATCAATGGTTATGACATGAATGCGCATGTAAGCTGATGAGCTATCTTGCCGAGGATAAATGGATCTGAGATGGCTGAAGATAAAAGCATCTTGATTGCTGCCGGGGAAAATAAATCCTTGGCTGCTGCTGTGGAGGGCAAGAGTCTTCAATTGTTGAAAATGAGAGGTCTTGGGACCACTGTTGGGAGAATCAGAATCTTGGGTTGTATGCCAAACTACCGGGGTCTTCCTGTTTTGAGGAGATCTGTGTAGGATTTCCTGATGATGAGTCCGTGTAAAACTGCATCGGGTTTTTGAACACTTTTGACATTCGAATGCCCCAAGTGGTGATGTAGATAAATTCCTGGCTTGTTACAGGTGTTGGTCTACAATCGGTCGTCCACAGATGTTTTCCTGGCTTGTTACAGGTGTCGATCTGGAACTCTTCAGACGTGCCCTGGCTGGATACAGGAGTCGAGTCTGGAAATAGTCGTCAACAGATATGCCCTGGCTGGATACAGGAATCGAATCTTCAAACTCTTCAGATGTGCCCTGGCTAGATACAGGAATCGAGTCTGGAAGTGTGGTTAACAGATATGCCCTGGCTGGATACAAGAATCGAATCTGGAAATAGTCGTCAACAGATATGCCCTGGCTGGATACAGGAATCGAATCTGGAAATAGTCGTCAACAGATATGCCCTGGCTGGATACAGGAATCGAATCTTCAAACTCTTCAGACGTGCCCTGGCTAGATACAGGAATCGAGTCTGGAAATATGGTCAACAGATATGCCCTGGCTGGATACAGGAATCGAATCTGGAATTATAATAGTTGATTTGTTTGAACACCTTTGACATTCGAATGCCCCAAGTGGTGGTGAAGGGGTCTTGAATCAGATTACTCTACATATTGAGAGATTTCTTGAAATCTTGACTGGACTGCCCCTGGTTAACTAAACTTTGAAAGATCTGTTGGACCTTGACTGGACTGCCCCAGGTTAATTGAATTTTGAAAGATCTGTTGGACCTTGACTGGACTGCCCCAGGTTAATTGAATTGTGACATGTCATGCCCCTTGCTGGTAGGAGATTTGCAATGGAAGTGTTATCCTCTTGAAGTGATTTTTACTTACTGAGAGAATTTTTGTTCCTCCGAACATTCGCTGTATGAATTTCTTCGCTGTCAAACAAAAAGCCAAATGCAGACAGTGATATTCAAATAATGCAAAGTTTATGTTTGTCTCGAAGTTTTGAAAAATGCATTTTTAGCAGAAAACTTTTCATAAGACAAGTCAACACAAGATTTAGAGCAAAGCCCTACAGGAGTCAGGATACCTTTTGTAACAGTATGCTTTCGAACTAGCCAGTGCTTCAATTAGGACTTTTGAAGGGTTGTAATGTGGCCTGGTTCACGGTTTAAGAAACAAAGGATAAAGGCTCAAAGTATATTTGTACCCACCCGCTCTTCGTGATGTCCTTCAACCTAAGCTCAGTTAATTGTGCGTCACACTCTGCTTTGAGTTTGGAACGACTTTTGGGCGATGGTTCACCAGTTGAATTTGGGGAGACAGTCATCATCTCCTTTTTCTTTTTCAACATTTTTCATGTTGTTGAGGATTTTGTAATGACCTCACTATTTTGATTTTGATTTGTTATCCCTAACTTTTGCCTGACTGTTACCGTTTTCTGGGATTACTGTCAGCGGGATGCCCCGGCTTTCTTAAGCCTCCTTTATAGGTTTTGGCTTGGTGGGCTTTTCTCTTTTGAGAGATTGACTGTCTATGTGATAGGGAACCACCCTTGTCTTTTGATTCCAAAGGAATGCTTTCTTTTTTGACGTCGTTCATTGTATTAAGAACTGAGAGTTTGCGACATCAATGCGCATTTTCTTTTGAATTAACTGAGATACTACCCTGCCCCAGGTTTATATCAAAGGTTTTGATCATTTAGAACAGAAAACTCCTACTTCTTTGGCTCGAAGGGGTTGACTAGGGATTAACTTCCTTATAACTCCAGTGTTTGGGAATTGAAAGAAATGCCTGTACATCACCAGCAAGGTCTGTTCAAAAGCATACTGTATAAGATCATGGTATTGTTTCGTCATCCCCCCTCTAAAGGCTTGCAGCTTTTTATCAAGAGTCAAATATCATAAAGAAAAGCATAAGAGTAGTGAAACGAATGGATGAATTCAAGACAAACATATGCAATGCATTAATGAAAACAGAGTTTAACATCAACAAATAATTGTTTGACAGCAAAAGAAATTACAACTTTGAAAATTCAAAAAGAAGCAAAAGTCTTTCAGCTCGAGCTTCGTCACTTCGAGTGGAGAACCCTTTAATGGAAGATTTTCATCTCGCCGTCTGGCATGAATTCCAGCACCCCAATGTCGATCAGATCTTGAATCTTGTTCTTCAAGGCCCAACAGTCGTTGGTGTCGTGTCCCGGGCTGTAGGAATGGTAAACACAGAATGCGTCGGGATGATAGTTAGGAGAGGAGGTATTGAGTTTCTGAGGAGGGTCCTTTAAGGTAAGCAAGTTGACCTCCAACAGACGCTTCAGTATAAAGAATGATGGTATTTCAGTCTCCGTGAACTGTCTTCCCGACGTTTCTTGCTTACGTCGATTACCCCGTTGACACTGGCGAGGTTGTTGATGGGCTTGTGACCCTGAAGCAAGCAAAGGAGCTTTCCCCTTGTCTTCTTGAGTGGATGGAGGCTGAGCGGTGACTTGCTCTTCGACCTCAGATATTTTCCCCAGTTGGTTGTTTGGAAGCAATTGGAGGACAAGAACTCTGAGTTCCTCTTGTCTTTGAGATAGGTCTTGGATGAGAGCCATCTGGCCCACCAACTGTCCCATCATTTGAGTCCTCAAGGTTGTCAGATCAAACTGCAGCTCCGCGAGCTGATCACTCTTGGCATTGTTGGAATTCTCCAAGCCCTTTGGGAGGAGAGCTTTCATCTCTTCTTGCCCCAGAGACAAGTTCAGGAACATCTCCTGCAGCTGAGCAGTCTGGTCTTGGATGTCTTTGACAGACCTTTCTAGAGCCATCTCTTGCTGAAATAAACAGCAGGAGAGTAAGGAAACCTGAAAAAGGAAAGACTGTCAAAATGCAATGCATGATATGTGGATGCATGCTTTCAAGGATCTCTTGGGGTAAACACAAGAAAATGTTAGAGGTTGAACTTTGCTCTTGGGTTGGAGAACTTCGCACCGGAAGACGTCCTTCCACGAGAATCAAGCTCACCATGTCGAGTGGGTCATAGCCACTGATTCAAGTTGTTGCACTTGATCTTTGACTGGAGAACTTTGTTTAGAGGAGAAAACCTCTTGCCCCTTGGTAGATGTCTGGTTCAATGTAACCCTGCATCAAAAGAACCCTCGAGATCCTTGAAATGGTTATTGAAAATGCTATGGTATGATGTCATGATGTTATGTACATGTATGCACAAGCAAGTGAGTGTATATACAGGCAAACATATTCACACAAAGCAAACAAGTCCTTAGGTTTAGGCTTGCATGGGGTTCAGGTACTACCCTCTTTCAGTTCGTTGGTTAAAACCTGTCCTATCAAAGGTAATCGGGTTCTAGAGGATCTCAAATCATTGGCTACCCTCGATAGGTCATAACTCCAACATCGCTATCTTTTCTTGCAGCCGGAACCATCGCGAGAGTTTAGCCTCAATGAGTGTAGCATACTGCTACTGATCTAATGGCCAAGTTGGGTCAATTTAAGGTTCTAAGGTCGGTTGGTGCTTAATGACTCCTTGGAAGACCCATATTCTCCCCGTTTCAACATGAGGGATATCAGTACAGACCAAGGCGCCACACCAATGTAGCCACTGCTTCACCCATGTCGGTATACCCCGGACAGGTCCCTCGCAGATTATGCTACCTAAAAAAGGTTTCCCCCAGATCCGGGTTAGGATCTATAAAACTCCGATACAAAGCCCACAAATGTAAAAGCAAGCAAAGCAATCGATTGAAAATAAAGGTGATCTAAACCCTAAGGTAACCCCACTTTAAAAAACTCCCCAGCAGAGTCACCAGTTCTGTGATACGGTGGGAGAACTGACTGTCGTTTTGCGTTCGTATTCGCACTTGTGCGGTTGAGCAAGAGTCGCCACCGACTTTTTATTTTATCCTAAAGGAAAGGTTAAAAAAAGCACAACAAAAACCTTTTGAGATATTTCGTGGGTTCGGGGGGTAGATTATGAAAAGGGAAGGTATTAGCACCCTTTTCATCCATGGTTATCCATGGGCTCTTAGTTACTTGGTTTTTTAGATCACTTGCCTTGATTTTCGATTGCTTGAAATTGTGGTGTGTGTGTGTGTTTTGAAAATGTTTTTGAAGAGATGCCTTGTCTTAGGCTACCAATGTATTTAACTCGTGTTTGAGTGTTTTACAAAAGTGTGGATCTTTTCGAAAAGATGTTTCAAATGTTTTTGAGAGTTTGTTTGAAAGTGCTTGTGGATTGTGGTTTTTGAAAAGAAGGCGAGTGTTTTTGCAAGTTGATCTCAAGTAACTAAGAGTTTTGTCTACCCTATATTTCTCAAAGGTTTTCTCTATGTTTTCAACCCTTTTAAACAATTTTGTTCCACCATTGAATTTGGTGGACAATCTTGCGTTTAGGAAGTTTATTCGGGACGGGCGCGGGTCATCGTATGGACCATGAATGCAATGGTGCCAAGTGTCTTTGGCAATTTGCTTTTAAGGGACTATGATCATTCCGTTTTAGGCAATATTCGAAAGCGTCATCGAGGGACTTAGGATCATTTGAATTTGTTTTGCCAAAGATACTCGACGTGCAAGCATGGCCCATTTTGGAAGGCAACATGTGGGATTACCCTAGAGGGTGCAAGTGTGATTGTGTATTGATTTCATGTATTTGTCTTGTATTAGGTTATCTAGCGTTTGATTTTATGTACATGCAAACCCTAGATCTAACCATGGTATAATTGAAAGCGGTAAATTGCGAAAATGTAAAATCTACGCTATTACAAAATAGGTATCCGGGAGTGGGGGTACAATATTCACAAATAGGGATGAGACTTATAGTATCCAATAAGTTACAACCAAATCGAATTTGCGATCAAATGTAAATGACGAATATCAATGCATAAGATAAACAAATGTGTATAGGAGTAATGTAAATGTATTTGTATTGTGTAAGTGTGAGATGCATACGCGTATGTAATTATTTACAGGTGCGGAATGTGAAATTAATGTATATTGTTAAGTATTGTTTAACTTAAAGAAAAATTGAATGTTTATTTACTTAATAATCTTGTATCTCCTTTAATGTGTATGAAAAGAAAAATATTCTAAGTTTGAAAGTTATTATTTTTCATTTGACATATAAAAAAGGTATCTTTGTAATTTTTGTGTTTAATATGTACAAAGGATATTTAAATAAAATGTTTTAAATTAATTAAACTATGCATATGA
The DNA here is from genome assembly GCA_948472305.1 of Vicia faba. NCBI lineage: Eukaryota > Viridiplantae > Streptophyta > Magnoliopsida > Fabales > Fabaceae > Vicia > Vicia faba. The sequence goes on along the minus strand of OX451738.1, from coordinate 119,977,456 downwards.
AAAAAAAGTGTCTTCATAATTTGTTTATACAAAGAAAGTTTAAATTAGATATTTTAAATAAAATGTGTTTTTATATATTAGTATTAATGTAATATTGTAAAAAATATATTAAGTTAGAAAAAAAATACATTGTTTATGTATAAAAGAAGAAAAAGTTAGTCTTAACAAAATATTTGTCAGTGTAAAAAAATAGTTACTATGTTTTGTTAATTTCTCAAAATGATGTGTTAAAAAAAACTAAATGAAAGCAATGGGCTTTAAGCATTTTAGGGGTACGAGGCCCACGTTACTGAGACGAGGGTTTCTTAGGGTTTGGCTGCGTTTTCATTTGGGACAAAGCTTTAGGGTTTTGAGACAACAGCGGCGTTCGTTCGCTTTCAACTTCGTCTTCCTCATGCATGCCTCTGTATGCTTCAGCCCAAGGCCACCAGCTTCCTCCATTTCCCCTTCCCTCCAACGACAGCGTCAAGGCGACAGAATTAGGTAATCATTTTAATTCGTTAGGGTTTGTTACAAATGTACATGTTATGATTGTCTAATCCTGTTGATTTTAACTTCAAGCTTTCTTCAATGTTTGTTTGAGGTTTTGAAAGAAGGATAGAAGGAAAGGGGTACCTTTGGAGACGGAGGAGGGAGATGAGGAAAGCTAGGAGGCCCGACGGTGAAGGGAAACGGCGGAGGCGATGCTGAACTTGCTATGTGGTAACTTTTACCTTTTCTGCCACCTTAGGGTTTGATGATGATTTTTGCACTGAAAACCTAATTTCTTTGATGTTTACTTCTTTCTTCTTCTCTTCCTTGGTTGTATGCCTGTTGCCTCTTTTTCTGCCCTATGATGGACTTCCTGAGGGCTTTCGTTGCCTTTGTTGCCTGTGTTGGATGCCTGTGTTGTTGCCTTAGATTTTCTCTCTTCTTCTGACTTGTTGCCTTGAGCTTGCCTCTTCTGTATGCTGGTTGCTTATTTACTCCTTCTTTGCCCTATGATGAGCCTAGGGTTCTGAGGGCCTGATGCTTGTTTCTGACTGTGCTATTATTGAGACACTTTGTCTGCTTGTTAAGGTTTCCTCTTCGTGTATACTTGATGCGTTATGTATTGGCCTATGATGAGGGTTCCTCTGAGGCTTTGGTGTTGGGGTTTGGAAATTGTGTTTTACTGGTTCATATGCAGTAGGCTATGAGGTTTGGACAGTAGGTTTATGGTTAGGCCTATTTTGTGTTGGTTTAACTTGACAGGTTTGGATGGTTTCAGCAGGTTTAGACCTGGGGTTTTGGCTTCTGGGACTGGTTTATGCTTTTTCTGGTTTTGACAGTAGGGCTGTGTGCTTCAGCAGGTTTGGCATATGCAGTTTTCAGGTTTAGACAGGATGAGGCTTTGAGGCTTCACCTGGTTATTTTGTTAGGCTTGTTTCAAGGCTTCAGGCAGGATGAGGCTTTGAGCTGATTTGCATTGTTTTATTTCGAGCTTGCCACAGGTTTTAGTCATTCTAACTTAAGGCTTTAGCAGGTTTTAGCCAATGCAGGTTATGTGTTTGGAGGTTATGCTGGGATGGCTTTTTGTTTACTGGTTGTGAGGCTTTTTTAGGTTTTTCTGCTGGTTTAGGCCTCTTCAGGTTTAATGCTTAGCAGTTTGTATATTTATTTTTACTTTGGTGAAAGTTCTGCCTCTTTTCTACTCTGTTTAGCTTTTTTGTATATGTTTCTATCTATGCCTGCCTAAAGCCTAAAAACCTGCATTCTTTTATCTCTCCACTCTTCTCTCTCAGTACAGCTAAAAAATGTTAAAATATGTTTGTTGCTGTACTTTTCTGAAAAGGCTACTTGTTGGGAAATGATGAAAAGAAAATGTATGCTTGCATGATGGTTTTCCTCTGCATATTTTATCTTTTCTTTGACAGCTTTTGTACTTTTATCTTCTTTGATATCTTTGCCAAATCCTCTTCTTGACAGCTTTGAGTAAACTTCTTGGCATTTTGACAGTAAATTGCACTTTTTGGATTATGACAGAAAGTTGTAATTTGGATTTTCAGTTTGGTTTGAACTTGGAGTTTGAGATTTTGAACTTATGCAGTTTTGACACTTTGCATTTTTTTCTCAACTTTGCATTCATGATTAACAAATAAAATTCTTCCCTCTTTGTGAACCGGGAGAAATCCCGTGACTTGCAGAGAGGGTTAACTGATCCCAATCAGTGGCCCTTAATGATGAATTTCTTTTATCTGTCTTTATTTATTCAATTCAACTGTTATTTGACTTTTCTTCTCTTATTTATTTGCAGATGAATATTTGGATGGAGAGGGGTACTAAATGAAGACTGAAGAATTAGAAAAAATAGGATAGTTTTCTTTTTATTTAAATTTAAATCAATGTAAAACCATTGTTTGTAATTAAATTATAAACAATAATTATACAGTTAATTTAAGAATAAATAAAAGTTTTCATTATCCAATTAATTCTGTTTTCTCTTTATTGTTTATTTATTATTTAAAACTCTTTGAATTAAAATAATTGAAAAATAAATTTCAATCACTTAATTTAGAATAATAAATAATTTAAATAAAACAATGCCTTAGTAATTGATCAGTTAAACCTGGTATCTCCAAAGCAAATCAATAGTTAATCAAAACACTGATCAGGCGCATTCCATTTTCACCGATTCTTACCAAACACTATAAATCCACACTGCGTATATCTTTTGACTGGTTCAATCAAACAAACGTGAATTCAAACCAACTGCCTTTCTTTTTACTGATTAAATCAAAACAATGCGAATTCAACCCGAATCTCGGAATAACTTGCAAAGTGCTTGTGGAATTTAAATCCTTCTGAGAATATGCCCACAAAAACCTTAATTCCTGATTAAATGCCAAAGAACGTTCACCTGATCAAAATTGAGTCAAAGTCAACCAAAACCCTAAGCCAACTGTGTGAGACATTCCGGAGCCCTGAAAATTAGTAAAACCCTAATTGTGTCCTGACTGACAAGAAAAGTCAGTTTGACCGATTCTTGAGCCAGTTTGAAAAACCAGGAAACGCCTGAAGCTGTGATTTCTTGAGGAAAAATGCGAGGGCAAATTTTGGGGTACAACAACTACCATGAATACAAGGACAGAATCAGTGGCAAACCTCCAGTCTTTGATGGAGAAAATTTTAACTACTGGAAAGATAGAATTGAGAGTTTCTTTCTGGCCCATGATGCTGATCTATGGGACATGGTAACTGATGGATACACACATCCAGTGGATGGAAGGGGTCAGAAGATAGACAGAAAAATGATGTCTGACCAGCAGAAACGTGACTTCAGAAATCATCATAAGGCCAAAACAATACTCCTCAGCGCTATCTCATATTCAAAATATGAAAAATCTCAAACAGAGAGACAGCCAAAAATATGTTTAACTCTCTGAGAATGACGTATGAAGGCAACATTCAAGTCAAAGAAACCAAAGCCCTTGCGCTTATTCAGAAGTATGAGGCATTTAAGATGGAAGATACTGAATCCATAGAAACAATGTTCTCAAGATTCCAGATCCTTGTTGCTGGGTTGAAGGTTCTCGACAAAGGATATTCTACTGCTGATCACGTAAAGAAGATCATCAGAAGTCTACCCAAGAAATGGAGGCCAATGGTCACCACACTTAAGCTAGCCAAAGATCTCAACAAGATATCTTTGGAGGAACTTGTCAGCTCCCTCAGAAGTCACGAGATAGAGCTAGAAGAAGATGAGCCTCAAAAGCAAGGTAAGCCACTAGCTTTAAAATCTAACAGAAAATCTGACTCTAAGGTTTTGCAGGCTATGGAAGAAACCTCTGATGGATCCTCATCAGAAGAACATGAATTGTCTCTCCTCTCCAGAAGGGTGAATCAACTGTGGAAGCAGAGACAAAGGAAATTCAGAAATCCTAGAAGACCAGAGAATCAAAATGAATCCTCCTCCAGATATAGAAAGTCTGAGTCTTCCTCTAGACACAGAAGATCTGAAGGTTCTTCAGGATACAGAAAGACAAATAACAAGGACATCATCTTCTATGAGTGCAATGAGCAAGGGCACTACAAAAGTGACTGTCCAAGGCTTCAGAAGAAAAAGCCCAAAAAGAAGTTCTTCAAGGAAAATAAAAAGATCCTCATGGAAACATGGGACGATTCGGACTCCTCTGAAGCTTACTCAGAGTCAGATGATGAAAGAGTAAACATAGATCTCATGGAAAACGTGTCAAAAGACAGTGAAGCTTCTAGTTCAGACTCAGAATTAGACACTGAAGAGGTATTCCCTAACTTTGCTATTAATTTCACTAAAGCTGAACTTGCAGAAAGTCTAAATGAAATTCTGGAAAGGTATCAGCAAATCAGAGTCAAATTCAAGAACCTGAAAAAGGAACTTGTCTCCGACTCTGAAAAGACTGAGAGTCTCAGATTAGAAAACTATGAGTTAAAAGAAAGAGTTTCAAAATTAGAAAATGATTTGCAAAATTCTCAGAAGGAAATAATCTCAGAGACTCCCAGTCATGCTGATGAGATCATCAAGGAGTATGATCACAACTTTCAGAATTTTCTGGCTAAAAACATAGATAGAAGCAAGATGGCTTCAATGATATATGGAGTTAGCAGAAATGGCATAAAATGGATAGGATATCAAGGTAAGGTATCTACACCTAAGAAAGCCATGGACTTAGTCATAAAACTCACACCACTTAAATCACATTTTATATATGGGCACACACATGACATAAAATACACTGGTAGTGATTACTCTGTCAAACCAAAATTCAACCAGAATTTTGGTAAAACTAACAAACCAGGACCCAAAAAGATATGGGTACCTAAGGATAAAATTATATATGTAGAAGATATCTTTAGCAACAAGGCTAAAATACCAGTCATGGTACCTGGACTCTGGCTGCTCTCGACACGTGACGGGAAGAAGGCATATGTTCCAAAGCCTGGAACTTAAACTTGGAGGCTACATGGGATTTGGAGGCAACCAAAGAGGAAAGATCATTGGCTCTGGAACAGTAGGTAACATAAATCTTCCCTCTATAAATAATGTACTACTAGTTGATGGATTAATGCATAACCTGTTATCCATAAGTCAATTAAGTGATAACAGTTATGATATAATCCTTAATCAAAATTCATGCAAAGCTGTTAGTCAGAAAGATGGAACTACCCTTTTTAATGGAAAGAGGAAAAACAACATTTACAAAATAAAACTTTCTGAACTTAAGAGTCAGAACGTAAAATGCCTTCTTTCTGTTAACAACGAGCAATGGGTCTGGCACAGAAGATTGGGGCATGTTAGTATGAGAAGAATATCTCAGATTAACAAACTCAATCTGGTCAGAGGACTTCCTAGTTTGAAGTTCAGCTCAGGTGCTCTGTCTGAAGCATGTCAGAAAGGAAAATTTTCAAAACCTGCTTTTAAATCTAAAAATGTTGTTTCCACCTCTAAGCCATTAGAACTTTTGCACATAGACTTATTTGGACCAGTAAAAACTGCGTCTGTCAGTGGCAAGAAGTATGGGTTAGTGATCGTAGATGACTATAGCAGATGGACATGGGTAAAGTTCTTAAGACACAAGGACGAGTTACACTCTGTGTTCGTTACCTTCTGTAACCAAGTTCAGAATGAAAAAGATCTTAGAATTGTCAAAGTCAGAAGTGATCATGGTGGGGAATTTGAAAATAAAAAATTTGAATAATTTTTTAATGAAAAAGGAATCTTGCATGACTTCTCTTGTCCTAGAACTCCCCAACAAAATGGAGTTGTAGAACGAAAGAACAGAATATTGCAAGAAATGGCCAGAACCATGATCAATGAGACTAACATTGCTAAGATCTTCTGGGCAGAGGCAATTAACACAACGTGTTATATTCAGAATAGAATCTCCATAAGACCTATTCTGGAAAAAACTCCATATGAATTGTGGAAGAACAGAAAGTCCAACATTTCTTATTTCCATCCGTTTGGATGCACTTGCTTTATTCTGAATACAAAAAATTATCTGAACAAGTTTGACTCTAAAGCACAAAAGTGTATTATGTTAGGATACTCTGAACGCTCAAGAGGGTACATAGTATACAATACAGAAACACAGATTGTTGAAGAGTCAATCAGTGTTATATTTGATGATAAGCTTGACTCTCAAAAGTCAAAGCAGAATGAATTTCTTACAGATATAGAAGTTGAATTCATAGGTACTAAAGACAAATCATCAGAAGATCTCAACAGAGACGCTCCAACAACGTCAGAAAGAAATGCTTCAAGCAATCCAACACCTTCAATTGATCAACTTCAGAAAAGGCTATCCAGAAGCAGCATAGCTCACCCAGAAGATAAAATACTGGGAAAGAAGGATGATCCAATCAGAACAAGATCAGCATTCAGAAACTCTGAAGAATCTCTCATGGGACTGGTCTCTCTGATTGAACCAACAACAATTGATGAAGCGCTTCTGGATAATGACTGGATTCTGGAAATGCAGGAGGAATTAAATCAGTTCACCAGAAATGACGTATGGGATTTGGTTCCCAAACCAAAAGGATTTAACGTCATTGGAACAACGTGGGTGTTCAGAAACAAACTGAACGAGCAAGGAGAAGTCATTAGAAACAAAGCACGATTGGTAGCACAAGGTTATAGTCAGCAAGAGGGGATAGACTATACAAAAACCTTTGCTCCAGTCGCCAGGATAGAATCTATCAGACTTTTAATATCATTTGCTGTAAATAATGGCATCACTCTGTATCAGATGGATATCAAAAGTGCATTCCTAAATGGATATATAGATGAAGAGGTATATGTGCACCAACCCCCTGGTTTTGAGAATTCCAAACACCCAGAATATGTTTTCAAACTAAAGAAATCACTCTATGGTCTGAAACAAGCTCCCAGAGCTTGGTATGAAAGACTAAGTAACTTCATGTTAGAAAAGGAATTCACCAGAGGGAAAGTGGACACAACCTTGTTCTGTAAGACATTTAAGAATGACATTTTAGTATGTCAGATTTATGTTGATGACATCATCTTTGGATCTACTAAATCCTCTCTGGGAAGAGAGTTTGATAAATGCATGCAGGCAGAGTTTGAGATGAGCTTAATGGGGAACTCAAATTATTTCTGGGCATTCAGATAAACCAAACTCCAGAAGAAACTTACATTCATCAGAGCAAATATGTCAGAGAACTTCTGAAGAAATTTGATCTCTCAGAATGTAAGCCCTCAAAGACTCCAATGCACCCCACGTGCATTCTGGAAAAGGAAGAGGTAAGTAAAAAGGTAGAACATAAAGTCTACAGAGGTATGATTGGTTCTCTCCTTTATCTAACGGCTTCAATGCCTGACATTTTATTTAGTGTTTGCTTATGTGCTAGATTCCAATCAGATCCTAGAGAATCTCACTTAACAGCAGTTAAGAGAATTTTCAAGTATCTGAGAGGTACTACTAATCTGGGTTTATTTTATAGAAAATCAAATGATTACAATTTAGTAGGATATTGTGATGCTGATTTCGCTGGAGACAGAGTAGAACGTAAAAGCACTTATGAAAGCTACCAATTTCTGGGAGAAAATCTGATCTCATGGACCAGCAAGAGACAATCCATAATAGAACTATTAACAGCAGAAGCTGAATACATAGCAGCTGCTGGATGTAGAACGCAAATGCTCTGGATGAAAAGTCAACTTGAAGACTTCAACATATTTGAGAGTAACATTCCTATCCTCTGTGACAACACTTCTACTATATGTCTCAGTAAGAATCATATCTTGCATTCTAGGGCTAAGCATATAGAAATAAAACATCATTTTATTAGGGACTATATTCAGAAAGGATTTCTTACCTTAAAATTTATTGACACAGACCATCAATGGGCTGATGTATTTATAAAACCTCTTTCTGAAGATAGGTTCAACTTCATTCTGAAACATCTCAGCATGAAGTTATGCCCAGAATAAAATGTTTTATTTATATCTTAATCCTCAGAACTTTATTATTTTTTGTGAACAACTGATCAACCTGTCTTCAGAGTTTAGAAGTACAGATTACATTAGAATCTATCCATGAAGATCTGAACGTTTCATTTCAAGGATACAGGCGTGCAATTCACATCATCAAACACTTTTCATCCTCTCACCTGCAACCTTCTGAAGCTGAACACACGTTCAATTTCTGAAGGGTACAAGGCACTGATTGGATGCATTGAGACACTTGTCAGCGGTAACCGTTCAATATCTTTCTAAATCCCCTAAATTCAGGTGTCATTAATGCATATAATCATTACTAATTTTTTCTTTTACTTACTGTTTACGTTTTCAAGAATCCTATTTAAACACAAAATTACTTTTTTCATTCATTCACTTTTACTCTCCTCAATATTTTTTCTTGTTTCAAGTTCCTGCTTTCAAAAACCCTTTTCATCATCCTCAAACCTGTGTGAACAATGGCTTTTTCATCAAACCTCAAAAATCTCAGTGCTCCTGATTCTGCATCAATGGAACAATATGAAGAACCCATCAGGACGCTTCTCACTCCTGTTGATAACCTGGAAGTTCTCTCAGAACTGATAATTGGTTTTGGGAGTCTACAAGAAAATGGGTTCAATCTCTATGAAGACCTGACTGCTCAAGGTTGGAACAGGTATTTTGACCGTCTGATTGGTCCAACGTTTCCCATTCTCCTCAAAGAATTCTGGATACATGCTTCTTCTTAAAATCACCAGGTTACTTCTTATGTCATTGGGAAGAAAATTGTGATTACAAAAGATCTTATTGCGAAGCTTCTTGGATACAACAGTGGTGGTGTCAGATGCATTGACATGGCTGAGAGATGCTCTGACCTAAGAATAATTGCAAAGGAAATTTTTACTTCTAGACAGCCCTCCAGTAAAATCAGAGATTTGAAGGATCATCACAGAATCTGGGCCAGAATCATTCTGGGATGTATCTACCACAGGAAGCCTACAAGCTCTCCTGATTACATCAATATTGATTAGTAATTTCTGATCTATTTCATTGCTAAGAAGACAAAGGTAAATCTTCCACACTTGCTCTTCAACCATCTCAGAACAAGTGTGAAAGAAACCAGAGAAGAAGAAAGGACCAAGAGGGATTGGATTCCCTAAGGAAGGCTGATATCAGATATTCTAACAGAGAACAGGCTGATAGAACATCTGACGGAGGCTTAGAAAATAAGCACTTTGGAAGCAACTGCTGGGAAGCCCCTGAATGCCAAGAATCTGAAGAAAATGAAGATCATTGAGAATATCAAGAAGGATCCAACTGTTACTTCTCATGAGACCATTACTTTAAGAAGGATACCTCTGAAGGATTTTCCTTTATTTTCTGAGATAGACTCCAAACCAGAAATCATTGTCAGATACCTTGAAGCTTGCAAGGCTGATGGGACTGCTCCAGAAATCAACATTCAGGATCTGCACAAGGCTTCTCCAGAAGTTGTGTTAATGAAATCAAAGAAGAGGAAATCAGCAGGAGAATGACCCTCTCAGAGGACACCTAAAGTTGCCAAAAAGAAAGGTAGTCCATCTTTTGTTTCTGTTATAGAATCAATAACTGTTTCAACATCTGAATCTATGCCTTCTCAACCATAAAATCCATCACCCCAAACCTTTGAAGATTTTTACATAGAGTTTGATCCAACTGTAACTCTAGGAAATTTTTTTAATGAACCTCACTCCCCCAATCAAAATCCAAACCCAGAACCTCATCAACCAGAACTTGAAAAAGTTCTATCTGACATTGAACTATTTGATTAGGACTTTCAATCTCAACTCCCAGAAAATCCAAACACTCAACAACCACCAGAAATTCCTCAACCAGAAATCCCACAATCTCCTCAACCAGAAATTCCACATCCACAATCACCTCAACAAGAAATTCCACAACCAGAAACTCAACCTTCTGAAAATCCATCTTCTGATATTCCTGAATTAGAAACCCAACATGCTGCCACAAACCAATCTGAAGAATCTCCTTCAGATTCTGATACCACAATCCCAATCCATGGAATAACAGAACCTCTTGCGGTTCGCATGCCTCTCACTACTCATGACATTCCATAAATTCCTTCATCCCTTGAATCCACACCACCAAACTCCCCTAACAGACCAATTCTAATTCCTGACTCTCCCACTCCTTCACCCATCAACCATCCAGCTGACAACCTCAGAATTGTCATTGATCCACTAGTGTTGGACATACTAGCTTCCACCTCTCGCAAAATTGCCATTCCCAAACCTAAACCAAAATCAGATGTTTGCAACAGTCTGTTGATTTTTGAAACATAAATGCAGGAATGGATCAATTCCGTGAAGCAAGCAAACCTAGAGATTTCTGATCCTGCTGCTTCTGACTCTCTCTGGGATAGATTCAGAAAATGGTTCAACGCTGAAACATTGAAGCTGAAGGAATTGGGTTATGAAAGGGCTCAGCAGAACTTCAGTGATGAGCTGAAGCTTTTCAAGATAAAGTTCTAAGTCAATGGTGTAAGAAAGAAATTCTTCCGCTGGATAATGCTCCCTGGAAAGAGCACCATCCGTCAGAAGTTGCTAAACCAAATTCAAATAGTCTCTCCCTGACTACTTCTCCATAAGACATGGTTGTAGCAGAAGAAGTGGTCCAATCAGAAGAAGCTGTAGAATGTTCTGAACAACATGCAACCCCTGAAGAGACACCAGCTTCCTCTCTAATCATGCAAACTATGGAAGAGTTGAAGAAAGAGAATGCTCTGATCCATGCAAGACTAGACAAACAAGAGGATACGAATAAAGAGATCAAAGGGATTTTGGATAAACAAGAAGATACTACAAAGAAAATTAAATATATTTTGGGCAAGCAGGAAGAGTCAAGCACTCAGATCAAGAGCTTGTTAGAAGCGTTGTTCACACGTCTTCCCCCTCCTTCTTAGATTTTTCCTTTAAAAAAATATTTATCTGTAATTTTCATCTTTACCTCCTTGTTTCTGAAACTTGTCATTATGTTTTTAATATAATTCATCTTTTTGCTCTGATTATATTGCTTTTTGATACTTGACAAAAAGGGGGAGAAAGTAAGATATTTTCAATAATGGTATACCGGGACAAAAGTCTCAAACATTCTGAATTATTTAACCTCTACTTTCTGAAAAGTTTGAACAGGAACAAATTTTGATAGGAGATGCAGCTAAAACTCTGATGAGAAGGAACTTCAGGGAAGTAACCAACTCAGGGGGAGTTTCTCTTAAACCTTTTGTTCTTTATTTTTCATTGAAAATTCTAGTTTTTGTTTTCATCAAAAATGGGGAGATGGTTAGAACATAGTTTGATTCTACAACCCTTAGTTAGAGTTTTGATGATAACAAATACAAAGAACAAATATGCACCCTAAAAATTATGTTATTATGTATACAAAAGTTCTGACCAAAGCAGCATCAGAAGTTAAGCTATGGAAGCTACACGCTGAAGCAATCAGAATTTACGCTGAAGATTGATAACCAGAACCTCCGCTTAAGTGAAGTAAACTATGATTCTGAACAAGAGCATAATAATCTAAGTCATCAATGTTCTGAAGCATCAACAACAGGTAAGGATGTAAGATTCTGAAGTGTTACTACTCATTCAAGACAGCACAAATTACAACGGCTTCATTCAAACAGGATCTTCTCCAAATGGAAACTAAGTTAATGACATTTATCACGCTTAATGATCAACATGAATCCATTTCCTATATAAATAAGTTCAGTGTATAAATCGTTTACGATTTGCCAATACTACTCACGAGAATTCAAAAACGCTGCAAGCTTACTCATCTATTCCACGCTCTAAATTTGTGTAAAATATCACAGTTGTGATAACTTTTTTGTAACGAAAAACATCTATACATACATTCTTGTATCTTTGTTTAAGACAGTGTTCCTTGAGATTAACCGGATTGTGGTTGTACTCAAGAAGACTTTGACAGTTGTCAAAGTAGTGATTTTAATCTTTTTGAGATTAGTGGATTAAGACCTCGTTGGAAAGAGGCGAAATCACCTTGACGGGTGGACTGGAGTAGTTTGAGATCAAACGAACCAAGATAAAAATACTGTGTCATTGCGCATTTGATTTCAAGTTTTCAATTCAACCCCCCCTTCTTGTGTTTTTCACTTCTTCAATATGTGCGTTTCACTCCAACAATTAGGGGCATGACACTGATAGCTGTTGGAATTCACATAAGATGGTCAACTGGAATTTTTCTGTCATTCCTCCAAGGCCCACCATTTGAAGTGAAAAGATCAGACAAAGAGGCTTTTGTTCATTAGAATTTTCAATTTGTAATTTTCTTTTGATTGTTCGAAAATTTATTCATATCAAACTTTGTTACTTTATCAATGCATTGCATATGTCTGTTTTAAATCAATTCATTTGTATTCACTATATTTAAACTGCTTTCCTTTTGTGATATCCAACTCTCGATCAAAAGCTCTGAGCCTTTAAAGGAAGGATGACGAAAATGATACCACAATCTCTACAATGTGCTTTTGAAAAGACCCTGCTAACCATGTACATGCATTGTTTCAAATCCTAAATAGTGGAGTTATAAGGAAGATAATCCCTAGTCAACCCCTTTGAGCCAAAGAAGTAGGAGTTTTTCTTTTCACACAAATCAAAACCCTTTGATCATAACTTGGGGAAGGGTTGTTTTCTTAGTTAATTCAGAGGCGCATTCAGTCGCAAGCTCATCCTCCATACACGACAAATAGTGTAGAAGATACCTTCCAAAAGATGGTGATGGTTCCGCATAATCATCAAAGCAGACAGTCATTATCTCTCAAAACAAAAGCCCATTAAGTCAAAACCTATGAAGGAGACTTAAGAAAAAAACTGGGCATCCCGCTGACTGTAATTACAAAAGAAACAATTCAGGAAAAAGTAGGGATAAAAAAATATAAAAAAGAGGTCCTACAAATCCTTAACAAAAGAAAAGGTTGCAAAAATGACTGTCTACTCAAACAAACGTTCAATTTCTGAACCATCACCAAATATCAGAGCAAAGATTCCAGACTCAATTATGATCTAAACGCACAATTAACTGAGCATAGGACTGAAGAACATCACGAAGAGCAGGTTGGGTACAAATAAAATTTGAGCCTTTATCCTTTGTTTCTTGAACCGTGAACCATGCCACGTTATAACCCTTAAAAGTCCTAGCTGAAGCATGGGTTAGTTCGAAAGCATATTGTTATAAAAGGTATCCTGACTCCTGTAGGGTTCGCTATAAATCTTGAGCTGACATCACGCTTTTACAAAATTTGTTTGTTTCACTAAAAAATGAATTTTCAAACTTCAAGACAGACATAAGCTTTGCATTCTTAAAATACCATTGTTTGCATATGACTATTTGTCCAACAACAGAGAAATTCGCATGACAAATATATATTGAACAAAAACCTTCTCAATGAAAAGGATCACCTCAGTAGAAAAACACTTCTAACTAAGGGGCACAGGATGATCATTGTCCATCATCTGGGGAAATCAAGTCAAGATTCAAGGAATCTCTCAAAGATGCCAAATAGCCAGGAACAGATCTCCATCTGAATCACTTGGGGCATTGGGCATGAATTCCATCAATGAATCTTGTACGATCAAACAAATATCTTCTAGAAGTGTGGCAACACTTACTACTATGGACAGTGACAATTCTTCGTACCTGGTAAACATGGACATAGTAGGAAAACACTACGCATGAACAAAGACCCGCTAGGTTGACAGGCCTAGGAAAAAATAAGGGCATCCCGGAGAACCAAAAGGGTTCGGGAAAACATTAGAGATATACATATTGAAAAAACTGTACACTCAGCAAGTCGAAAACCTGAAAAGGTGGCTTGGGAAAAAAAGGGTATCCCGGTGGACTGAAAATCTGAAAAGACAATCCAGGAAATAGTTAGGGGTTAAAGCGTACGACTACGTCCCGTCATCTCGTAACTTGTCTAATCAGTATAAGATTTATTACCCTGATCTGCATTCACCAAGGACTCCAAGGGTTGGGATAACAGTCAAACCATCTACAAAATCCCCATTTGATATTTTCTACAACAGGTATCGAGACAGGGGCATTCTACTAAAAGGTCACCGCCATATTCTCAACTTACAACCTATTGATGTCAGGTTTTCTCATACCCTCGGCAGAGAAAAATCTCCAAATTACTGCTCCAACGAAAATTCTCCAATGAAGTCACCAAGCTTCTCGGGATTCCCCAAGCGGATTACAGAGTTTCCCTTCCCCAAAGGAAACATTCTAAATAAAGCAGATTCTCATCTAGAAACGGTTCAGGTACGATCCAAAAAAGGATGTCATCCTAACACTTACTCCAGATTCTCATTTAGAAACGATTCAGATACGATCCAAATACGGATGTCATCCTGACACTTACTCCAGATTCTCATCTAGAAACGGTTCAGGTACGATCCAAAGACGGATGCCATCCTGATACTTATTCTAGACTATCTTCTAGCAACAGTTCAGGTATGACCCAGAGAAAGATATCATCCTAATACTTATTCATATCATCTTCTAGAAACGGTTCAGGTACGATCCAAAGGCGGATGTCATCCTGACACTTACTCCAGATTCTCATCTAGAAACGGTCCAGTTCAGATACGATCCAGAGACGAATGTCATTCTGACACTTATTTCAACATATAGATCCATCCATAAAGCCTCTGCAGGTACTTCCTCCAACAGGTACATGGGCAGAAACGTCTTGATGCGAAGTCACCGCCGTATCCTCAGCATACGACCCCGTGACATCTACACTCCCCATAGAGTAGAGGCAACCAAAATTTTGGATCTCTGCTTCCCCAAACAGGAGTTACTTTCCCTAGAAAAGTTCCTTCAGAGATCCGATATCTATATTCCCCAGTCGAGTTTTATAATCAGAAACAGTTTATAAAGCTTTCTGTCGAGCATAGTTTATTTCTTTGACTAAGGAACCCCCTCCCGAGAAGAGTTTATTTCTCTGAATGCAGAAGCTCATTCCCCAATGGAGTTTATTCCTCTAGCTACAGAAGTTCATCCCCCAACGGAGTTTATTTCTCCAAATCGGCCAAATCTTCCAGCAAAGCATCTCCTCTCTCAAATAGAGTTATTCCCTCGCAGAGTTATTCTCAGGCAGAGTCTCTCTCCAACAGGATATTCACAAACAGAAAGGAGTAAATCCCAAGCATAGTTATTCACCATCCCCAGCGCAAATGAAGAATTCAGCTTCCCAATACTTTTCAGCAACAGTCCGAGATTTATTTTCCCCGACTAAGAAGTACCGCAATAGCATCCCATATGCATACATCAGGGCATGCGCATACATATTGCATACAACACAATCTCATTTATTTTGAGAACATCATCATAATTTATTTCATACATCAGGACATTGCATACAACTAACTCCTTACCTTTCAGGGAAAAGATCAAATCAGCAAGCTACGTCTAACAAAGGGTTATTCCGGGATTTTCCTCAAAAATATGTCCTCACAAGATTTTCCCTGAGTCAGACAGGTCGACAATAACATATATCTGATTACTATGCCAGTGGAAGATGTTCCAAGGCTTTCGTCTGGGTCATTTGAATGGCTACTAAGATTATCCTGATTAATATGCCAGTCAAAGTTAACCCAAGATTTCCCCTGGGTCAGACAGGTCGACACTAAGATCTCTCAGATTACCATTCTAGTGGAAGATACTCCAAGAATTTCATCTGGGTCAGTTGAATCTCTACTAAGATCCTCCTGATTACCATGCCAGTCAAAGTTAACCCAAGATTTTCCCTGGGTCAGACAAGTCGACACTAAGATCTCTCTGATTACCATTCCAGTGGAAGATATTCCAAGGCTTCCGTCTGGGTCAGTTGAATCGCTACTAAGATTCTCCTGATTACTATGTGTTGTACCCCAAAATTTTCCCTCTCATTTTATCAAGTTTTCCCCTCACAAGACTACTTGGACTCCAGACAGGATTAGGGTTTGCTCTGCTAAAGACATCTCCTTGCACTGATGACCTGAAATTAGGGTTTGAGTTTGCACAAGGATTTTTGGACTTCCATTACTCAATGTGACTTTCATACTTCATATAGGACTTATAAGATTGCTCATACCAAGTTTCAAGCTTTGAATCAAATTTTTGCCCAGTCAATTGGATAATTGACCTAAAAATCAACTGTATTGGGGAAAAAGTCAACTGTGGCCAATTTACAGTCAAACCTCATAATTTTTTATCCAAATCAACATTGTAGGCTCATATGAACCATTTGATCAAGTTTGGATCACAACTCCTCAAGAAATTTGATCATATCATCAAAAGGGCAAAATGGTCATTTTTAGGGTTTTGATTGTAGAAGGGCGATTTCTGATTTTTCACCTAGCCAATGGCAAATTGGGATCAAACATGGTTTCAAGGACTCAATGGCATCATCTTGACCTAATCAAAAGGTTCAAAAGATCTCAAATGCATTGGATTGACAGATGAATTTTCCAGTCAACTGATTAAAAATCAACTGTACACTGAAAAGTCAAACCTTGACTTTTTGGTCAAAATCAAGTGCCAAGGGTCATTTTTCATCAAGATGTGTCAAAACATGAAACTTGTTCACCACGAAACTCAAATTTCAAAATTAGGGTTTAAGATTTAAATTTTTCATAACTTAGAAATTTTCTAAGTTATGAAAATTTCTTATTTTTTCCCAACTTTGCCAAACTTTTTCACCATGATGAAATTGGATTCAAACAAAACTTCCAACATGAAAGTTGTAGTCCCCCACAAAATCTACAACTATTATTCACAAAGTTTTCCCAAAATATGCTTGGATCTCAAGTTATGAATTTGTGAACAAGGGTCCATGAAACTTTTAACTTAGTGAAATTTTGCTCTAGTTTAGGCAGGATTTTGACCTATCTTCATGTAAATCTTTCACATAGTTACAAGTGGAATCTCAAAATTCATTTCAAAGATGGATTGTAGAGCATGTTACAAGCTTTCCAAAATGTCCAATAACTCTCAAAAATCATTTGTGGTTAGGGAGAATCGAAAGTTTGAAAATGGAAAAATATCACTTTTGTCCATGGCATTTTTCATGTTGCTACAAGTTGAAAATTCTGTCCAAACATGTTTGTACTTGTTTACAGGTCCTTAAACCCTTCCACACTCAAAAATTGAATGCAAACACAATGGATTAAGGCTTTTTTCTAAGCTTTAGAAGATTACACATTGAATTAATCCATGTTTGGCAAAAAGATAACAATGCCATTTTGATAAAGGTTGCTTTATGCAATTTTGTTTCTCTTGAGCTGTGAATCCAATCTTTTACAGAAAACCAACTCCAAAAACTTAGGGAAAAGTACACCAACTTTTTGCATGCTTGGAGCTAGCCTGTACAGGCCTTAGCATTGTCACTTCCCACCTTTTCTTCAAAAACAAGTCAACTTTCAAAATCACCACAAGTTGGCAATCTGATGTAACCAAGCTTTGTAACCATTTCAAACAAGTTTCTCACATTTCACTAAGCCAGAAACACGAGCTAGCAACCTCTCAAACACCCTTGTACACCAAAAACCCCATTTTCTGCCAAAACAGAGCAGGATCTGTAAATCACAAGCCAAATCATAATCCACTCATGCGTTTTCCTTGCAATCAGTTCCAACACACTCCATACTACATACCTAAGCTATCCCAACCATTCCCAAGTCACTGTAACTCCATTTACACACTTCACCATTTTCAAATTCTAACTTTGCAGGTTGAGTTCTGTAAGCATATTCAAGCTATTTCAAAGTAGGCTAAGCATTGGGAAAGCTCAAAGGAACTTCAAGCAAGCTTACAAGTATCTCTGGCCTTACTCACAACCCCTACATTACCATACTCGAGCTTGACTGAAACAGGTAAAGTTCAAACTTCTATCTCTCTATTTAGGAATCATTAGGCTTAGGTTTGTGAATAAAAAATGTAGTCCTCATTGCCCTCAAGTTGTACATATGCATATAATTCATTTAAGTTAACTGAGCTGGAAGAATTTGAATGATGAACTTTCTGAAAATACTAAGTTAGAAATTAGGGCCAGAGAAATTATCTCTAGTCTTTGAGAGTTAGATCAAGTTTTTTATATGGTTAGAATCGTGGTTTAATGCTCTATAACTCTCTTGTTGCAAGTTTTTGTTTTTAAGCACAAATGCAGGAGTTACCGATTTGAACATCAAGCGCGCGTTTTTTCTATTTCTCAAGGTTAGAGATGAAGTTGAGTTGGGCTGGGCCTGGTCCTTTTGGCTATTTGCACCTCCTTGCTTGCTTTCTGCACCCCTTGGTCCATTTCATTATATTTTTCATATTTTTCATATCTTTTTTTATTTTCTGACTTTTATTATTTTTTCCAAATATAAAAAAATCACTAAAAATATTTTCTTAAATTTTCACAATTTATTATTTTTTTTTTTTTTATTATTTTGGCATAATAATAGTTAAAAAAATAATATATACTTTTATTTTCTTAAATAAGTTTGTAAATAAAATTAAAATACTTACATATTTTTTATTTTATTATTTATACATATAAAATAATATTTTCTCACATACTTTATTTTTTTAAATATTTTTGTGAATATTTTTATTTATTATCCTTGTACATAAATAAATAATATAATATATATATATACTTAAAACAAAATTAGGGTTTCTTCACCCTTTCTAAAAATGATCATATTATTTTCCCTTTTTAAGACATTAAATAATTTATTTTACATGCATAAAAAAAAATACAAAAACATTTTGCATATTTATATTTAATTGCATATTTAAATATTGTCAATTTATTATGTGTGCAAGGAATTCAATTTGGTTGTAATAGTTGAATTAGGGTTTTATTTTCTTGCAAATATCCCCCTATTCAAACTTGTATCCCCTCCCCATATCAATGTTGTAATAGTCGTAGATTTATTTTTACGCACTTTATTGCTTTCAAATATACATGATAGTAAGATTAGGGTTTGTATGATAACCAAAAATAAAAAACAAATAGCTTGACTAATACAAAACAAAAAAGCATTAAAAATGACAACACAATGCACACAAGCACCCCTAGGGTTTCATCCACTTGTTGCCTTAAAAACATGGCCATGGTATGCATGCTAGGTATCTTGGCAAAACAAAATTAAAACAAAAATATCATAGTCCCTCGATGACGCTATCTTGGTTGCCTATTCAAAAATGATCTAGTCCCACAAAAACTTGCTAAAGATACTTAGCACAATTGTTATCATGGCCATACGATGACCCACACATGTCCCGTTTAACATCCAAATACAAGGTTGTTTACCAAATGCAATGGTAAAACAAAAATGTCAAAGGGTTAAAAATGTGTAGGAAAGACTTTTGAGTAGGTAGGTAGATGCTCCTAGTTACTTGATCAAACTTGAAAACATTCTTGCTATTTTCAAAAACACACAACACAATTTCAAAACATTTCCCAACAAACTTTCAAACATTGAAACATTTTTCAAAAGACAAACACCTTTGTATATATTCAAACAAGAATCATTACAAAGGTTGCCACAACGATGGCCTCTTTTCAAAATATTTTCAGAACCACACACAAAAGCACCATTTCAAACAATTGAAAAGCAAAAGCAAGTGATCTAAAACAAGTAACTAAGAGCCCATGGAAAACCATGGATGAAAAGGGTACTAGCACCTTCCCTTTTCATAATCTACCCCCTGAACCCAAGAAAACATCTCAAAGGTCTTTCCTTTGCTTTTTGACCTTTCCTTTGGATAAATAAAAAGTCGGTGGCGACTCTTGCTAAACCGAAACATTTGCGAACGAAAAACGCAAAACCTCAAGTCAGTTCTCCCACCGCATCACAGAACTGGCGACTCTGCTGGGGATTGGTTTATTAAAAGTGGGGTTACCTTAGGGTTTTAGATCAACTTTACATGCTTATCTTGTTTGACTTGATTGCTTTACATTTGGTTCTATTGTTTGGGTTTGAACCCTCTACCCGGATTTGGGAAACATTCATTGGTAAATAGCAATACATTATGGAAACTGTGCGGGTTATACCGACATGGTTGAAGCAATAGCTAGGTTAGTGCGACATATTTGTGGGTACCGGTAGCCTTTGAGTTATTCAAAGAGAATACGGGGCCGCTGAGTGATGTCATGAAGCACTAATGGACTTTTAGAACCTTTACTTGACCAACTTGGCCTTTTTAGGGGTAGTGAGATGACCGACTTTGGTGGAGTCCGAAGTTGGTAGATACTCGATACTACACTCATTGAGGGTTGTTTTCTTGGAATATTTTGGTCGCCAGTAAAGTGGCTAAACTGAAACAATGAACACAGAAAATAATCCAGTGATATTGAGCTCCTTAGAACCCGGTTACTATTTATAGGACATGTTGAGCCAACTAAACTTCAAGAGGGTACTTACCTACGAAACCTCATGCAAGCCTGAAACTAGGATCTTGTGTGATTTGTTTGTACATATATACTTGTGCATAACATCATAACATCATGAAGCATCATATGCATCCACTAACCATTTCAAGGATTTGGATCTTCATATTTGTTCCTGTTTTGTAGGTAATGGATTCACTTCGCAAGAAAACAATCCAAGTCAACCTTGTGAGAATTCCTCCTCAACTCAAGGAACTAGCTTCAAGGATTCCTGAGAATTCTCCATTCACTGAGAGGCATGGTCGTATTCTCAACTTAGTCAACACCAACACTGAGGAGGATATGGTGAAAGTTCTCTTCCAGTTCTTTGACCCTCTACATCACTGCTTTACATTTTTTGATTACCAGCTTGTGCCTACTTTGGAGGAATTTTCTCAACTCCTGAGGATTCCTATTCTCCATCAACTACCCTACAACGGTACAGAAAGAGATCCAAAGCCTGAAGATGTTGCTCAAGCCCTACACTTGCAACCATCTGATATCATAGGCCATTGGGAAACTAGAAGTGGTGTCAATGGTTTCTTGTCAAAGTTTCTGTTTGAGAAGGCCCAAAGCTGCTGGAATTCATTGGACTTACAAGCTTTTGAGGAGATTGTAGCTCTTCTCATCTATGGGTTGGTCTTGTTCCCAAACCCTGACCATCTTATAGATGTAACTGCTGTCAAAATTTTCATGGCTCGCAACCCAGTGCCTACATTGCTTGGGGATATCCTCCACTCATTTTACACCCGAACAATGAGGAAAAGAGGTGTTCTGATGTGCTGTACTCCTCTACTGGAAAGATGGTTTATTTCTCATCTTCCCCAATCAGTTTTGAAGAATGAGCAAGGTTTGAGGTGGTCACAACGATTGATGACTCTTACACATTCAGATGTTCATTGGTGTTCTCGATCCCGAGAAAATGTTATCATCACTGACCGTTGTGGGGAATTCCCTAATGTCACTCTACTAGGCATTATGGGAGGCATTACCTACAACCCTCGCTTGGCTCTGAGACAATTTGGGTATGCCCGAAGGAATGGCCCACATGACATGCTGATTCCAGACTTGGTTTTTGACTTCGACAATGACGATCAAGGACTTCGACAAAGGTTCATTCGAGCTTGGAGAATGCCCAACAAAGTGGACAATAAGACCTTGGGACACAAGAATTCCATCCCCCTTGAGCCTTTCCTCAAGTGAGTACGAACCCGCGCCAAAAGTCTTATGATGCCTTACCCCTACATTTTGCCTGTGATCAAAGAGCCTGTTATGGAAGGAGAGGTTCCATACACCCTCCTACATCCTGACATGCCAACATCACTTGAATATTTGCAAAGGAGTTGGATAAAGCTCAAGGGAGAACACGATACTTTTGAAGCCCAATTCTACGCAAGTGAGAAGAAGGTTTTGGAACTTACTCGTCAACTCCATGAAGAGCAGACTCTCAACACCTACATTGCACCAAAGAGGATGCGCAACGTCTTTTTACATTAGAATTTTGTATTATTTTGCCCATGGGGCATTTGATGTACTAACAAATTCTTCTTATTAATATGACGTGTGTTCCTTTTTGTTTAAAAAAAATTGGAATTTCTGAATCCTTGAATGCATTATATGAATACATATCATTCATCATATGCATAAACAGGTCTTTACCCCAGGTTTCCTTATCTCTCTGCTGTTTATTTAAGCAAGATGGATATAGAGCAGACGGTTAAAGACTTACAAGCGCAAAATTCTCAGTTTCAACAGCTACTTCTAACCTTGGAAAAGGGGAAGAAGGAGCTCAAAACCTTGCTGGAAAAGGAAAAGGAGAAAAAGAAAAAGAAAAGAATTGGTGTGGCTACCTTGGGTAGAAGATTTGAAGGTCAAGCCAGAAGGGTCCTGGATTTCCCCTCAACATCTGATGAAGGGGCAGGAAAGGGAGCTGCAGTACCATCTGAGTCTGGAGAAGAAGAAGAAGAGGATGAAGACTATTCTGAGCAGCAGTACCCTCCTGCAGATGACAAGTACAAGAATCTGGAAGAGCGTCTGGAAGCTATGGAGGTACAGAGAGTGCCTGGGCTGGACTTTGAAGATCTAGGGCTGGTTTCTAGCATTGTTATTCCCCCTAAATTCAAGGTGCCTGTATTTGCTAAGTACAATGGTTTGTCTTGTCCAAAGATGCATCTGCGATCTTACGTCAGAAAAATCCAACCTCATTCTTATGACAAGGATCTGTGGGTCCATTTCTTCCAAGACAGTCTTTCGGGGACGCAGTTGGATTAGTTTTACCAGCTAGAGAGGTTTGATGTGCATAATTGGGAGGATTTGGCGGCCGCCTTCTACAGACAATATCAATATAATGCGGATTTAGCACCAACCCGTACTCAATTATAGGGTATGGGCATGGTCTCAAATAAAGGATTTAAGGAGTATGCCCAGAAATGGAGAGACTTGGCGGGGCGAGTACAACCACCTCTATCTGAGAGGGAGCTAGTTGATATGTTCATGGGTACACTGGCTGGCCCCTTTTTCAATCACCTGATCGGAAGTTCGTCTGCGGGGTTCACCGAGTTGATTCTGACTGGCGAGAGAGTTGAAGCCGGAATCAAGAGCGGAAAAATTCAAAAGGATGCATCTGCTTCCGCTGCCATCAAAAAGACTTTTCCAGCAAAGAAAGAAGTCTCAACTGTCTACTCCCAAAGAAGTCAAGGAAGAGTTGAGCGCCGGCCAGCGGTGGGGGCTGTAATGATTCAGAAGTCTGCAGTTGATCAGCCTAGAAACAATCAACCCAGAACCAACCAAGCAAGAGTGGAAAGGCCTGCACGGAAATACACCCGGATAAACATGACTCCCACTCAGGTTTTACCCCACCTCTTGAAGTTAAAACTTGTCAGTTTGTGGGAGGCCCCTAAAAACCCTAACACTTCGTCACCGCACTACCATCCCAAAGCCAAGTGTGTTTATCATTCAGACAGCCTGGGGCACGAAACCAACAATTGTTGGGCCCTCAGGAATAAGATTCAGGATTTGATAGATGCTAAAGAAGTTGAATTCGTCGCCCCTGAAAAACATAATGTGATCCCTGCTCCAATGCCAAAACAAGGTCACAATGCCCATGCTGTTGAAGAGGATCTATTTGTTGCTACTGTTGATGATTTGATGACTCCACTACCAATAATCAAGTTGAATTTGCTGAAGGCTGGGATTTTCCCAGGTTGTGAAGAAGATTGCTGCCTTTGTTCATCCTTACCAACCGACTGTCCGTTGTTGAAGTTAGGCATCCAGCGCATAATGGATAATCAAGAAATACTTTTTGAAAAGACTCATATTACACCGACTCATGTCAATGATATTTCAATAATTACCATATCCGCTAATCTTTCCAAGGTCTCCAAAATACCTGTTAGGATTACATCCGATCCGAAGATTGCACCTTTGAAGATAACCATGTCGGGGCCTATCTCGTACAAGTCCAACAAATCAATATCGTGGAACTATGAGGGAGAGATCTTTTACCATGGTGTTAAAAAAATTGAATTAACTGAAGAGAGTTCTGATGAAGAGACTTCCGACATTGGAAACTTTGCTGGAATGAGTAAAATCACCCGTAGTGGAAGAATTTTCTCTCCGGAGATTGCGCCTCCAAAGGCAATCTTCGGAACCTCATTCTCTCCTAAGGTTACCCCTGTACCGGTCAACATATCTGCGAGAACCCCGATTATTGAAGAAGTTGTGACTCCTGTGGTTGTCCCCTATGCTGCTGCTGATGATAGAGGGAAAGGGATCCAAGAAGAGCCTGTCAGGACGAGGGCTCAGCCGTTGATCATCCATGAAACCACTCAGAAACATATGGAAGAGATTTTGAAAATAATCAAGAAGAGCGATTATAATGTTGTGGAGCAACTCGGGAAAACCCCCTCAAAAATCTCTATGTTGGCTTTGCTGCTTTGTTCAGAGGCTCATGCTAAAGCCTTAATCAGATTCTTGAAGAGGGCCCACGTGCCCCAGGAAACCTCCGCGGACCAGTTCCAGGAATGTGTAGCTAGCCTAACAACAGACAACGGTCTAGGATTCTCTGATGCTGATCTAACAATCAAAGGGAGAAAACATAATGACGCTTTGCATGTCTCGGTGGAATGCATAGGGACTACTCTGGCACACGTTCTGGTAGACATTGGTTCTTCACTGAATGTCTTACCAAAGAAAGCATTGGATAGGCTAGATTGTGAAGGTTTAACTTTGAAGCCCAACAACATCATTGTCAGAGCCTTTGATGGTTCTAAAAGGACGGTCTACGGGGAGGTGGACATCCCGATTAAAGTGGGAACTGAAACCTTCAACTCCACATTCTATGTCATGGACATCCGTCCATCCTATTCTTGCTTGTTGGGAAGACCCTGGATTCACCATGCTGGAGCCGTCACTTCGACTCTGCATCAAAAGCTCAAGTACCCTGTCCAGGGGAAAATTGTAACTATTCACGGTGAAGAGGAATACATGATAAGCCATATTAATTCTTTCCGCTATATGGAATTAGATGGTGAATTCATCGAAACCCCCTTTCAGCATTTTGAAGAGGTAGCTACGGAGATTGTGGCAACCAAGACAATGCCTTCTACCCCTGTCATTACACGACCTCTGCCTCGGATGTCGTCTCTCAAAGATGCAAAGGCTATGATTGAAGAAGGCGAATCAACAATCTGGGGGCAGCTTCCTAATTTTCCTTTCAAGGTAGATAAATGCGGCTTGGGTTTCACTGCTTCTGCTCAAAAGGTTGTGCGTCGCTCCCGGGCTGGAGGGCCACCAGTGAAGATCACTCATCATGGAGTCAATGCTATAGAGGATAGTGAAGAGGAGAGCAACATGGAAGACTGGATTTTCCCTACTATTGACGGTGGACTATGCAATTGGGAGGCAAAAGACTTTGTTCCCATTACTTTCATCAATCAGTAATTTATCTTTCAAACATTTCTGTTGGTTTGTAACAATTCCTAAACAATTCGTACACTTTTTTCCTTGTGCCTTACTCGAGGCACATAGGTCCATTTGTAAGGGCTTGATTCTTTATCTTCATATGCCATTTTAATGAATCATGGACGTTTTCACATATAAAATTTTGTGTTCATTTTCTTTCTTTTTGCATTTTATTTGTTTAAAGGTGGCTATCCCTTACACACACCCACACTTACAAATGCAGGTACCCATCCATTCCGGATTTCATGGGTAACAATTCTGCTATGACCTTCAGTGACTCTGAAGATCTGGTCTACCATGCCGAATACGAAGGTGATGAAGACTGTGAAGTGCCTGGAGAATTGGCTAGACTGCTACAACAGGAAGAAAGGGCTATTCTACCTCATGAGGAGTTGTTAGAGACCATCAACTTGGGAACAGAGGAAGACAGAAAAGAAGTTAGAGTGGGTGCCAACCTAGAGCCAAGTGTCAAGGAGCGCTTAGTTCAGCTGTTGAATGAATATGTTGAGATTTTCGCCTGGTCCTATGAAGACATGCCGGGACTTGATACAGATATTGTGGTTCACCGTCTCCCTACAAGAGAAGACTGTCCACCAATTAAACAGAAAGTTCACTGCATGAGGCCCGACATGTCTGAAAAGATCAAAGCTGAAGTTATGAAGCAGTTCAATGCTGGCTTTCTTGCTGTTACATCCTATCCATAATGGGTTGCTAACATTGTGCCCGTGCCTAAGAAGGATGGAAAAGTCATAATGTGCGTGGATTATAGAGACTTGAACAGGGCCATCTCTAAAGATGACTTTCCGCTACCGCACATTGACATCTTG
The DNA here is from genome assembly GCA_948472305.1 of Vicia faba. Classification (NCBI taxonomy): domain Eukaryota; kingdom Viridiplantae; phylum Streptophyta; class Magnoliopsida; order Fabales; family Fabaceae; genus Vicia; species Vicia faba. Next base: position 119,951,223 of record OX451738.1, on the reverse strand, counting down.
GTTGACAATACAACTCAGCACAAGGTATTTTCTTTCATGGACGGATTTTCAGGGTACAACCAGATCAAAATGGCCCCCGAAGACATGGAGAAAACTACTTTTGTTACACAGTGGGGTACGTTATGCTATAAGGTGATGCCATTCAGATTGAAGAATTCCGAGGCCACCTATCAACGCGCCATGGTAGCTTTGTTTCATGACATGATACATCATGAGATAGAGGTCTACGTAGACGACATGATAGCCCGATCACAAACAGAAGAAGAACACCTCGACCATCTGCAAAAGCTGTTTGTCAGGTTGAAGGAGTACAAGCTTAGACTGAACCCTAATAAGTGCACTTTCGGAGTCAGGTCTGGTAAACTCTTGGGTTTCATTGTCAGTAACAAAGGCATCGAGGTTGATCTTGCTAAAGTCAAAGCTATACAAGAAATGCCTGCCCCTCACACTGAGAAGGAGGTCAAAGGTTTCTTGGGACGCCTAAACTACATCGCAAGGTTCATTTCTCACCTAACATCTACCTGTGAGCCAATCTTCAAGCTGTTGAAGAAAGATCAGGTGGTTAAATGGAATGATGAATGTCAAGTTGCTTTCAATAGAATCAAGGAGTATTTGCTGGAACCTCCTATCTTGATGCCACCCGTTGAAGGAAGGTCGTTAATCATGTATCTGACAATCCTGGAGAATTCAATGGGGTGAGTATTGGGCCAACTTGACGAGTCTGGCCGAAAAGAGCATGCCATTTATAACCTAAGCAAAAAATTTACCGACTGTGAGACCCGATACTCACTGCTCGAGAAAACTTGCTGCGCTTTGGTATGGGCGGCTCGCCGGCTAAGGCATTATATGTTTACACATACCACTCTACTGATCTCTAAGATGGATCTGATTAAGTACATCTTCGAGAAGCCTGCTTTATCTGGAAGAATATCTAGATGGCAGATGATCCTGACAGAATACGATATACAGTACACGACCCAGAAAGCTATAAAGGGGAGTGTTCTAGCCGATCATCTGGCCAATCAAGCTGTCGAAGATTACCAATCCATGAGGTTCGACTTCCCTGACGAGGATATCATGACTTTGGATAACATTGAAGAGAACAGACCATATGACAGACCTGAACAAGGATCCCGATGGACCCTGTACTTTGATAGTGCCTCCAACGCACTTGGCAACGGTATTAGTGTTGTACTTATCTCTCCAGAAGGTTTCCATACACCTTTCACCGCCAGACTCTGCTTTAGCTGCACCAACAACATGGCCGAGTATGAAGCCTTTATCTTTGGTCTCAAGGCTGCCATAGACTTGGGAATCAAATTTTTGATTGTATTTGGGGACTCCGCTTTGGTTATCAGTCAAATCAAAGGAGAGTGGGATACTAAACATCCAAACCTCATCCCTTACAAAGAACATGTCCTGACATTGCTACCTCATTTCGAGCAGATTACCTTCGAGCACTTCCCGCGAGAAGAGAATCAGCTAGCAGATGCTCTAGCTACAATATCCTCCATGTGTAAACTTAACTGGGATAATGAGGCTCCCCAAATCACCATTGAGCGGATGGACGAACCTGAACATTGTCACGAGATTAATACCGAAGAAGCAGTGGACCGACCGTGGTTTCACGAAGTCAAAAGGTATCTTAAAGCACAAGAATACCCTGAAGGAGCTTCAGTCAACGACAAAAAGTTCTTGAGATTCTCAGCTAAGTTCTTCTTGAGCAATGGTATTGTGATCGGTGGAAATAGAACTGACTATTTTTAGCTGGTTTCGCGAAATGTCGCGGTAAGCAAGAGTCGCCACCGTCTTTTATGTTCTCCAACATGGAAAGGACAAAAGCACAGCAAAATTCCTAATTCGAGAATGTTTCTCGGTTCGGGAGGTAGATTTATAGAAAGGGAAGGTGTTAGCACCCTTTCTATCCGTGGTTATCCACGGGCTCTTAGGTACTTGCTCTTATGTTTTCAAAATGATGTTTGTTTTCAAATGTGAGTGGGTTTGAAAAAGTTTCTTTGAAAGATTTCTGAATGACTCTTGTATCTGTCCTCAAGAGTGTTTGAAAAATTTGTATTGAAAGCTTTTGAAAGTGTAAGGTGTGAAAAGTATTTTGTTTGTTTTTGAAAAGAGCAAGTACCCATGAGTCGTCTACCTACCCTAAGGAATTAAGCTGTGTAAGTGTCCTTTAGGTAGCGCCATCCCACCATTGAGAGATAGGTAGCACCACCGTTGGAGGTGTTCGGGTCAATTCGATGTTAGGGACAATGTGGTCACCAAAGCAACGGTTAGGACACCTTAGAAGTAACCCTAATGTCCTAGATCCTTTTATCTGAGGCAACCGTTTCTAGGCAACTCTTTCGAGGCAACTGGATCTTTAGACTAAGGGTGACCTCTAAAACGTCATATACTTGATGACCACGTTTCGAAGGCAACGAGTGAGGCGTACCCTAGAAGTGGTGTGTGCATTGTGTGTTGTATTCAGTTAATGTTTGTCTTTGTAATTAGTGAGCTACGAGTTGTTTTTATTTACATACATTCTTTCATGCAAGTTTAGCAGTTAAGGGGGTGCGGAAAGTAAATTGCGGAAACATAAATCCTACGCTATTACAAGGCGCGGGTCTATACATCGCCAAAAATACAAAGACCCGTTTTTGGTAAATAAGTACGGAAAGTAAATAAAAACAGTAAAAATCCTAATTACTATTACATCCGGAGGCAGTTACATAATAATCAAAAATAAGGAATTAAAACTAAAATGCGCGCGAAAGAAAGAATCGGGAATGTCATAAGGGTGTTGACCCTTTTAAGAAAAGAAATTGATTTTTTTTGTCTTTTTGTAATTAAAAGAAATTAAAAACTAATTGTTAAACTAATTAATTAATTTAATAAAAGAAAATATATTTTTTGTGTTTTTTATGTTTTTTATGAAATAGAATAAAAAGAAAACTAAATTAAAAGTTAACCTAATTCTAAGTTATTTTAGTTATTTTAAAAAAAAGGTTAAAATGGCCTAATTAAAACTAATTTATTTAAGATTTATTTACAAAAATAAAATAATAATAATAAAAATAATGTTAGTTCTTCTTTTTTGATTTTTTATGAAAATGTTAATTGATTAATTGTTAACAATAAAAATAATTGAAAGGTTAGAAATTAAATTTGGAAAATAAAAAAAAGAATAGAAAAGAATAAACCAAATGGAAGGGGGTATTGGGCCAGGAAGGAGGGTGTGAGATTGAGATTTGAGGCCCATTGAAGCTTCAGCCATGTTGACTTTTCCTGGTGGCCTACGCATGCGCTGACTCCAGAGTACCATGGTCCTCATGTTTGGCCCTTGGATCTGCATTGATGGACGCTTGGCAGGAAGAGATGTGAGGCTTACGGTGCGCCTCAGTTTGGAATCTGCACAGGAAAGCAGTTGGAAAAATAACATGAGAATTATGGGGGGACCTGGGAATCGAACCCAGGTCCCAAGGATGCTTGGCCACGTCTCCAGCCACTGAAGCACTCATGCGCGTTTGTTAGTAACATGGAAAAGAAATATTATATAAAATAACTGCGTTATATGCTGGAAATAAGAAAACGCGCGCGCCCAATTTGAACTGACCACTCCCTGCTTGCCACGCCCTTCGTCATCTTCGTTCTGAAACAAAAATTACAGGAAAATAACAGGGGTTTTAAACCCCTACTAATTTCAACAGTAAAAAATAGTGATTAGCAATTGGGACAACATAAAAAAGGCGCGACATGTCCATTCAATCCGTCTTGAGCTTCTGAGTTTGACCATGCCTGTTTTGAGGTTCAATTTCATAGTATATAAAAAGCCCCAATTTCCAAATTCTGAAAACCTAGAAATCGCTAATGGTAGTTTTCGTTTTAGAGCCTTATGATCAAATTAAAACATGCAGAAAGTTTTGTAATGGTGTCAGCAATGCATAATAACGTTCAAAATGAATTAATGAGGCATAGAAATAGAATTCAGTTTCTCAAAATTTGGACAAACCGTGTGACTTGTGTAGTGTGATTCCTTGAGTGATTTGGCTTAATTCTGATTGCCAAAGGTTCCTGGAAGGGTCAGGAATGTGTTTGGATCGAAGGAGAGGTTTGAATGATGCTGCAAAGTCGTTTTCAGTTTGTGAATTTTCTCTTGAAAATTTGAAAGTTGTTTGGCCGTTTCTCAGTGTTCTCTCCCGTGAATTGTGTTGGGAAAGCTTACATCTATGGTTTTGAATGAGTATCAATCCATATAATGAGCCTTGAAGCCTTGCAATTATGCTTGAGATTTTGCCATAACCTCCATTAAAGCAACTTACCATTCTTGTCAAAATTTGAATTTCTTGCTTGGAATAGGCCTTGCACGAATTTGGAAGGTGAATGATGGTGTATCAAAGCTATTCAAACTCAAATATATCCCTCCATTAATTTTCTTGATTTTTATTTGAATTTTAAAGATTTAAAATGATTTAAATCAAATAAAATTAAATAAAAATGGAAAAATTAATTTTTAATCTTGAAATAAATTGTGGGACACGTGGGAGGCATGGCCAAGCTGAACCAAGTGGAAAATGTGGGCTCCTTTTGTCAAAAATGAAATTTCAAGGATAGTTGACTTTGACCATTTCACAAATATTTCCCAACTTCTCCAATGCATATCTTGCTCAATTTTAAAGCTATGAACATGTTCTTGGACATTTTGGAAAGGTCTTGAAGTCCTCTAACCAATGTCTTTGGTCCCATGTCATTTTGATTTACCAATCTCAAGTTATGGTCTTTGACTTAAAGTGCATTTTTGTTGACTTTTGAAAATGATCTATAATGTTGAAATTGATAACTTTTTGTGAGAGCATTTCTTGGACATGGAATGTGAAGATGAATTGTAGGAAATGTCCTCCCCTTCAAGATGAGCATTGGATGGGATTTTTCTGATGAACCATGAAAAAGTTATGCCTTGGTCAAGTTACAGTTGACTTTTCAGCTGTCCAAAAATAGAAACTTTTGACACCTTGATGATTTTTGAGCCATTCTTGTGAAATCATGATCAAGACTTGATCAAATGATGATTGTGGCTTCAAAATAAGATGTTGACCAAAATTTTGACTTTTGACTGTCAAATGACCATTTTGCCCCTGCAGTTGATTGTGGAGCAATTAGGGTTTTTGACTGTGCAACTTGACCTTGTGAGCCTTGAAACTTGACATGTAGGTGCTTGACAATGTATATGAGCATATGGGACTTGATTGAGCCTTTGAAAACCTCAACTTCCTTGTAAGAACCAAAACCCTAATTTGACTGGCTTAGGAGGATGGTTGACTGTGTAGCCCTTGAGTAGACCTTGAACCATTTGAGGTGATGCTTGGCAAAACTTTGAAGATTATGGGAGGGAAAATTTTGGGGTACAAAAGTTGCCCCTGTTCAATCTTCTTAGACCTGAGGATGTAGATTGGCTGGCGTGCCTTTCGTAATCCGAAGGTGGAAGATGATTGAACACTAAAGTGCCCAGAAATTTGCACTCACATAGTAGCATGTTAGCAGTGTGATAGCGGGAATGGGCTTACAGATGCCATTTGGAGAGATAGTGGATAGGAGGATGGGCTTATAGATGCCATCTGGAGATGTAATGGGAGGATGGGCTTATAGATGCCATCTGGAGGTATGACAGAACCTTGTCGGGAATGGGCTTATAGATGCCATTTGGAACTGTTGGTAGGTGGATGGGCTTATAGATGCCATCTAGGTGTCGATCGCGTAAGAGATTCCTTAGCGAGAACTTGCGTACCTGAGAAAGAAAGATAATTACCTGGCCTGTTACAGGGGTTGATCTTCACTCAGTCGTTATGTAGACATGCCCAGGCTAGATACAGGAATCGAATCTTCAAACTCTTCAGACGTGCCCTGGCAGGATACAGGAATCGAGTCCAGAAATAGTCATCAACAGATACGCCCTGGCTGGATACAGGAATCGGATCTTCAAACTCTTCAGACGTGCCCTGGCAGGATACGGGAATCGAGTCCGGAAATAGTCGTCAACAGATACACCCTGGCAGGATACAGGAATCAGATCTTCAAACTCTTCAGACGTGCCCTGGCAGGATACAGGAATCGAGTCCCGAAAATAGTCGTCAACGGATATGCCCTGGCTGGATATAGGAATCAGATCTTCAAACTCTTCAGACGTGCCCTGGCAGGATACAGGAATCGAGTTCGGAAATAGTCGTCAACAGATACACCCTGGCAGGATACAGGAATCGGATCTTCAAACTCTTCAGACGTGCCCTGGCAGGATACAGGAATCGAGTCTGGAAAATAGTCGTCAACAGATACGCCCTGGCTGGATACAGGAATCGGATCTTCAAACTCTTCAGACGTGCCCTGGCAGGATACAGGAATCGAGTCCGGAAAATAGTCGTCAACAGATACACCCTGGCAGGATACAGGAATCGGATCTTCAAACTCTTCAGACGTGCCCTGGCAGGATACAGGAATCGAGTCCGGAAAATAGTCGTCAACGGATACGCCCTGGCTGGATACATGAACCGGATCTTCAAACTCTTCAGACGTGCCCTGGCAGGATACAGGAATCGAGTCCGGAAATAGTCGTCAACAGATACGCCCTGGCTGGATACAAGAATCGGATCTTCAAACTCCTCAGACATGCCCTGGAAGGATACAGGAATCGAGTCCGAAAATAGTCGTCAACAGATACGCCCTGGCTGGATACAGGAATCGGATCTTTAAACTCTTCAGACGTGCCCTGGCAGGATACAAGAATCGAGTCCGGAAATAGTCATCAACAGATACACCCTGGCAGGATACATGAATCAGATCTTCAAACTCTTCAGACGTGCCCTGGCATGATACAGGAATCGAGTCCGGAAAATAGTCGTCAATGGATACGCCCTGGCTGGATACAGGAATCGGATCTTCAAACTCTTCAGACGTGCCCTGGCAGGATACAGGAATCGAGTCTGGAAATAGTCGTCAACAGATACACCCTGGCAGGATACAGGAATCGGATCTTCAAACTCTTCAGACGTGCCCTGGCAGGATACAGGAATCGAGTCGGGAAAATAGTCGTCAACGGATATGCCCTGGCTGGATACAGGAATCAGATCTTCAAACTCTTCAGACGTGCCCTGGCAGGATACAGGAATCGAGTCCGGAAATAGTCGTCAACAGATACGCCCTGGCTGGATACAGGAATCGGATCTTCAAACTCTTCAGACGTGCCGTGGCAGGATACAGGAATCGAGTCCGGAAATAGTCGCTCACAGACATGCCCTGGCTGGATACAGGAATCGAATCTGGAATTGCGACAGTTGATAGTAATTATCTTTGGATTGACCTTTTCCTGAAAAGGTAAAACATCAGTTGTATGCAATGTCATGATGTATGAAAAGCATGATGTCATGATGTTCTCAGGGAGAAATGAGATTGTGTGATATGATGCGTATGTGCATGCATTGTGTATGTAAGAAGGATGTATGAAATGTGATATGTTTATGAATGTATTTTCGTCTAGGAAAATAAATCCTTGACGAATGCCGGGAAGTTGAATCCTGGGCTGATGTTTGAAGGACAAAGTTCTTTGTTTCCGCTGGGGATGATGATTGCAAGAGTAAACCGGTAGGAGAAGGTGACTCCGTTGGGGAATAAACTTGGCGAAGAGATTACTCTGCGGGGAATTACTCTGCGGGGAGAGATATTTTGCTGAGATGTTGATGATAACTCTGCTGGGGATACCATTGTTGAGCTCTGTTGGAAGATTTGATGAACTTCGATGGGGTTAGGAAGACTTCATCGGGGACGATCTTTCCGTGGCAATTGGCTGCGGATAACCCAGTTATAAGCTCTGGTGAGGAATAACTTTTGAATAAAGCCGGGGAGAGCGTTCGTACTCTGCAGGTGATAAGCTTCCAGAATCTACTGGGGAGATTGATTGAACTCTCCTGGGGAAACTTTTTGAGATTGTACTGGGGAAGTGGCTCCACTGAAGTGTCTGTATTCTGCCGGGGGAGCAATCTTAGAATAAGACTGCCGGGGATGCTTGTTGAGGAATAATCTGTATACTCCGCTGGGGAATATTGAGATTTTCTGGGGATACCCAACTTCCTTAAGGCTGACTGTGGGCTACCTCTGCTTGGGGAGAGTGTCGCCGACTTGCTGGAAATACTAGGCCTTGTAGGGATGATTGGGAGACCAACTCTGCTCAGGGAGTATTGTTAAGTCCTGACTTACTCTGCGGGGAGTGAAGGTATCTTGGTCAAATTCTTCAACTGAATCTACCTTGTACCTGGAGGAAAGCAGCTGTACAGTTTGGGCAACTCTTATTGCCCCAGCTTCTGTGGGAGAAGGTACCTGTAGAGGTGCTTGAGGACTGCCGATTTGACAAATCTTCTTCTGGTAGGCAAGTGACAAGATGACGGGACATAGTCGTACGCTTTGATCCCTAACTTTTTCCTGGACCGCCCTTTCGGGTTTTCAGTCCACCGGGATACCCATTTTTGCCCAAGCCGCCTTTTCGGGTTTTCGACTTGCCGGGTGTACAGATTTTTTTATTTTCATTTCATCCCTTATTTTTGCCTAGGTGTGTCAACCTAGCGGGTCTTTGCTTATGCGTAGTGTTTTTTCGACTATGTCCGTGCTCTCAGGATGTAGGGAGGTGCCCCTGTTAGTAGTGTTGCGTTGCCCTGCTACCAGAAGATCTTCGTTTGATCGTCCAATGCCCCAAGTGATCCAGATGGAGATTTGCCCCAAGCTGGTTGGCCTTTTGAGAGATTCTCCGAATCTTGACTTAACTGCCCCAGATGATAGACGATGATCATATCATGCCCCTTGATTGGAGATGCTTTTTGTTCATTAGATATTCTTCGTGCGAATTTCTTTGTTGTTCGAACAAAAAGTCATATGCAAACAGTGTTATATTAAAATGCAAAGCTCATGTTTGTCTTGAAGTTTTCGAAAGTGCATTTTTTCAGTAAAACAAGAAAATTATGTAACATGTGATGTCAACTCAAGATTTTACAGCGAGCCTTCAGGAGTCAGGATACCTTTGTAACAGTATGCTTTCGAATTAGCCCATGCTTCAGCTAGGACTTTTGAGGGTTATAACGTGGCCTGGTTCACGGTTTAAGAAACAAAGGATAAAGGCTCAAATTTATCTGTACCCACCCGCTCTTCGTGATGTTCTTCAAACCTAAACTCAGCTGATCGTGCGTTAGACCTTGTTTGAGTCTTTGCTTTGATGTACTAGTGATGGTTCGGATACTGACGGTTTATTTTGAGTAGGCAGTCATTTCCTTTTGTCGAGGGTTTGTAGGGCCTCTTTCTTTTTTGATTTTTGTTATCCCTGTTTTTTGCCTGAACTGTTTCCTTTTTTGGAATTACATTCAGTGGGATGCCCCAGCTTTGTAAGTCTCCTTCATAGGTTTTGATTTATTTGGTTTTTATTTCTGAGGGATAATGATTGTCTGTCTTTATGATTATTTGGAACCATCATTGTCTTTGGCTTTGGAAGGACTCCTTTGGTGCCATTTGTTGTGCACTTGGATCAACTGAGGAAACTACCCTGCCCCAGGTTATGATTAAGGGTTTTTATTTTTGAAAAGAAAAACTCCTACTTCTTTGGCTCAAAGGGGTTAACGAGGGATTGTCTGCCTTATAACTCCAGTGTTTTAGGAATTGAAACAATGCCTGTACCTCATCAGCGGGGTCTGTTTAAAAGCATACTGTAGATCATGGTATCGTTTTCGTCATCCTCCCTCAAGAGGCTTAGAATTTTCAACCCAGGGTTGATCATCATAAAAATATGAAAACAGTTTGCATATAGCGAATGCGAATATATTGATTCAAAACAGACATATGCGATGCATTGATAAAGTAATAAAGTTTACTATGACAATAATTGTTTGAACAATCAAAAGAAAATTACAACTTGAAAAATCTAATGAACAAAAGTCTTCTAATTTGAACTAGTCACTTCAAGTGATGAATCTTGCAGGGATAGTAGAAGAACTCAGCTTGGCCATCTTGGGTGAATTCCACTGCTCCTTCATCAATCAGATCCTGGATCTTGTTCTTCAGAGACCAGCAGTCATTTGTGGCATGCCCCGGGTTGTCCGAATGATAAGCGCAGTGGACGTTGGGGTTATACCTTGAAGGTGTCTTGTTGGGGTTCTTAGGAGGGTCCCTTAGAGTTACCAAATTCAACCTCAACAGATGTTGTAAAGCTTGAGACAGCGACGTGTTGAGCTTGGTGAATTGCCTCCTAGGCTTGTCTGGCATGCTCTGATCAACCCGTTGCTCTGGGCGAGGTTGTGGTTGGACCTGTGAAGTGGTAGCAATTTGGAGAGGTCTATTATTCACCATACCAGACTCTTGTCCTCTAGAAAGCTGATCAATGACCTGGTCCCTGACTTGGACTGGTTGCTTCATGTTGTATCTGTCTTGATGAAGCTGGTTGACTATGGCTTTCAACTCTTCTTGCTCCCGAGCCAGACTTTGGATAAGGGCCATCTGCCCCAGCATCTGAGTCCTTATTGCATCTACCTCAGCTTGCAGACGTTTCAGTAGTTCGTCCTTATCATCTTCGGGACTTTTCTTGGCCAAGTTCCCCATGAGGAGTGTCCTCAACTCTTCCCGCCCCTTGGATAGGCTTAAAAAGATCTCCCTGAACTGAGTCTCTTGAGCATGAAGACCCTGGTTATCTAGTTGGGAAGCCATTTCTGAAATAAACAGCAGAGAAGGTAAGTGTCCTGTAACAAGGGTACCTGTTATGCAATGATATGTATGATATGCGTGCAATGTTTTCAAGGATCTCGTGGGGTAAACAAGAAAAGTTGTTAGGATTTGAATTTCGTAGCTTGATTGAAGGAACTTCGTGTTGTTGAGAGTCCTTCTTCAAGAGTCAAGGCTCACCATATCTAGTGGGTCATAGCCCCTGACTCAAGTTATCAACCTTGGCTAGGGGAAAATAAATCCCCTTTGCCCCTTGCTAGACATTTGATTCATCATGATCTGCATCGCAAACCCTTGAGATCCTTGAAATGGATTAGTCCTTATGTAGGATGTATGCAATGGTATGATGTTATGCTATGCATGGAGTGATGTAAGTAGGCCCTGTAATGAGTCCCAATTAAGGACTGTAAACAAAACCTGTAAGGAACTCGTGTTGTTAGATAACCAGTGTGCAAGTAATTCAAGTTTGAAGGCACACAAGTCATACAAAGCCCTTAGAGTTTAGGCCAGCATGGGGTTTCAGTACTACCCTCTTGAAGTTGGTGGGCTTAAAAACCTGTCCTATCAAAAGTAACCGGGTTCTAAGGAGCTCAATATCATTGGGTTGTTTTCTGTGTTCATTGTTTTGATTTAGCCACTGAACTGGCGATCAAAATAACCCAAGAAAACAACCCTCAATGAGTGTAGTATCGAGTATCTACCAACTTCGGACTGCACCAAATTCGGTCATCTCACTACCCCTAAAGAGGCCAGGATGGTCAAGTAAGGTTCCTAAGGTCAGTTGATGCTTCACGACACCACGCGGCGGCCCCGTACTCTCCTTGACTTGACTCAAGGGTTACCGGTACTCACCAAAGTGCCACATCAACGTAGCAAACTGCTTCAACCGTGTCGGTATACCCCGCACAGTTCCCTCACAGTTTTGTTGCTACTTTCTAAGAGGTATCCCCCAGATCCGGGTTAGGATCTATGAAACTCCCAAAACAGGCCCACAATATTAAATCAAGCAAAGCAAGCAATTGAAAACATGATGATGAACTATTCCTAAGGTACACCCCACTTATTAACTCCCCAACAGAGTCGCCAGTTCTGTGATCGGTGGAAATAGAACTGACTGTTTTAGCTGGTTTCGTGAAATGTCGCGGTAAGCAAGAGTCGCCACCGTCTTTTATGTTCTCCAACATGGAAAGGACAAAAGCACAACAAAATTCCTTATTCAAGAATGTTTCTCGGTTCGGGAGGTAGATTTATAGAAAGGGAAGGTGTTAGCACCCTTTCTATCCGTGGTTATCCACGGGCTCATAGGTACTTGCTCTTATGTTTTCAAAATGATGTTTGCTTTTCAAATGTGAGTGGGTTTGAAAAAGTTTCTTTGAAAGATTTCTGAATGACTCTTGTATCTGTCCTCAAGAGTGTTTGAAAAATTTGTTTTGAAAGCTTTTGAAAGTGTAAGGTGTGAAAAGTATTTTGTTTGTTTTTGAAAAGAGCAAGTACCCATGAGTCGTCTACCTACCCTAAGGAATTAAGCTGTGTAAGTGTCCTTTAGGTAGCGCCATCCCACCATTGAGAGATAGGTAGCACCACCGTTGGAGGTGTTCGGGTCAATTCGATGTTAGGGACAGTGTGGTCACCGAAGCAACGGTTAGGACACCTTAGAAGTAACCCTAATGTCCTAGATCCTTTTATCCGAGGAAACCGTTTTGAGGCAACTGTTTCGAGGCAACTGGGTCTTTAGACTAAGGGTGACCTCTAAAACGTCCTATACTTGATGACCACGTTTCGGAGGCAACGAGTGAGGTGTACCCTAGAAGTGGTGTGTGCATTGTGTGTTGTATTCAGTTAATGTTTGTCTTTGTAATTAGTGAGCTACGAGTTGTTTTTATTTACATACATTCTTTCATGCAAGTTTAGCAGTTAAGGGGGTGCGGAAAGTAAATTGCAGAAACATAAATCCTACGCTATTACAAGGCGCGGGTCTATACATCACCAAAAATACAAAGACCCGTTTTTGGTAAATAAGTACGGAAAGTAAATAAAAACAGTAAAATTCCTAATTACTATTACATCCGGAGGCAGTTACATAATAATCAAAAATAAGGAATTAAAACTAAAATGCGCGCGAAAGAAAGAATCGGGAATGTCATAAGGGTGTTGACCCTTTTAAGAAAAGAAATTGATTTTTTTTTGTCTTTTTGTAATTAAAAGAAATTAAAAACTAATTGTTAAACTAATTAATTAATTTAATAAAAGAAAATATATTTTTTGTGTTTTTTATGTTTTTTATGAAATAGAATAAAAAGAAAACTAAATTAAAAGTTAACCTAATTCTAAGTTATTTTAGTTATTTTAAAAAAAAGGTTAAAATGGCCTAATTAAAACTAATTTATTTAAGATTTATTTACAAAAATAAAATAATAATAATAAAAATAATGTTAGTTCTTCTTTTTTGATTTTTTATGAAAATGTTAATTGATTAATTGTTAACAATAAAAATAATTGAAAGGTTAGAAATTAAATTTGGAAAATAAAAAAAAGAATAGAAAAGAATAAACCAAATGGAAGGGGGTATTGGGCTAGGAAGGAGGGTGTGAGATTGAGATTTGAGGCCCATTGAAGCTTCAGCCACGTTGACTTTTCCTGGTGGCCTACGCATGCGCTGACTCCAGAGTACCATGGTCCTCATGTTTGGCCCTTGGATATGCATTGATGGACGCTTGGCAGGAAGAGATGTGAGGCTTACGGTGCGCCTCAGTTTGGAATCTGCACAGGAAAGCACTTGGAAAAATAACATGAGAATTATGGGGGGACCTGGGAATCGAACCCAGGTCCCAGGGATGCTTGGCCACGTCTCCAGCCACTGAAGCACTTATGCGCGTTTGTTAGTAACATGGAAAAGAAATATTATATAAAATAACTGCGTTATATGCTTGAAATAAGAAAACGCGCGCGCCCAATTTGAACTGACCACTCCCTGCTTGCCACGCCTTTCGTCATCTTCGTTCTGAAACAAAAATTACAGGCAAATAACGGGGGTTTTAAACCCCCACTAATTTCAACAGTAAAAAATAGCGATTAGCAATTGGGACAACATAAAAAAGGCGCGACATGCCCATTCAATCCGTCTTGAGCTTCTGAGTTTGACCATGCCTGTTTTGAGGTTCAATTTCACAATATATAAAAAGCCCCAATTTCCAAATTCTGAAAACCTAGAAATCGCTAATGGTAGTTTTCGTTTTAGAGCCTTATAATCAAATTAAAACATGCAGAAAGTTTTGTAATGGTGTCAGCAATGCATAAATGAATTAATGAGGCATAGAAATGGAATTCAGTTTCTCAAAATTTGGACAAACCGTGTGACTTGTGTACCGTGATTCCTTGAGTGATTTGGCTTAATTCTGATTTCCAAATATTCCTGGAAGGGTCAGGAATGTGTTTGGATCGAAGGAGAGGTTTGAATGATGCTGCAAAGTCGTTTTTAGTTTGTGAATTTTCTCTTGAAAATTTGAAAGTTGTTTGGCTGTTTCTCAGTGTTCTCTCCCATGAATTGTGTTGGGAAAGCTTGCATCTATGGTTTTGAATGAGTATCAATCCATATAATGAGCCTTGAAGCCTTGCAATTATGCTTGAGATTTTGCCATAACCTCCATTAAAGCAACTTACCATTCTTGTCAAAATTTGAATTTCTTGCTTGGAATAGGCCTTGCACGGCTTTCGAAGGTGAATGATGGTGTATCAAAGCTATTCAAACTCAAAGATATCCCTCCATTAATTTTCTTGATTTTTATTTGAATTTTAAAGATTTAAAATGATTTAAATCAAATAAAATTAAATAAAAATGGAAAAATTAATTTTTAATCTTGAAATAAATTGTGGGACACGTGGGAGGCATGGCCAAGCTGAACCAAGTGGAAAAAGTGGGCTCCTTTTGTCAAAAATGAAATTTCAAGGATAGTTGACTTTGGCCATTTCACAAAAATTTCCCAACTTCTCCAATGCATATCTTGCTCAATTTTAAAGCTATGAACATGTTCTTGGATATTTTGGAAAGGTCTTGAAGTCCTCTAACTAATGTCTTTGGTCCCATGTCATTTTGATTTACCAATCTCAAGTTATGGTCTTTGACTTAAAGTGCATTTTTGTTGACTTTTGAAAATGACCTATAATGTTGAAATTGATAACTTTTTGTGAGAGTATTTCTTGGACTTGGAATGCGAAGATGAATTGTAGGAAATGTCCTCCCCTTCAAGATGAGCATTGGATGGGATTTTTTTGATGAACCATGAAAAAGTTATGCCTTGGTCAAGTTACAGTTGACTTTTCAACTGTCCAAAAATAGAAACTTTTGACACCTTGATGATTTTTGAGCCATTCTTGTGAAATCATGATCAAGACTTGATCAAATGATGATTGTGGCTTCAAAATAAGATGTTGACCAAAATTTTGACTTTTGACTGCCAAATGACCATTTTGCCCCTACAGTTGACTGTGGAGCAATTAGGGTTTTTGACTGTGCAACTTGACCTTGTGAGCCTTGAAACTTGACATGTAGGTTCTTGACAATGTATATGAGCATATGGGACTTGATTGAGCCTTTGAAAACCTCAACTTCCTTGTAAGAACCAAAACCCTAATTTGACTGGCTTAGGAGGATGGTTGACTGTGTAGCCCTTGAGTAGACCTTGAACCATTTGAGGTGATGCTTGGCAAAACTTTGAAGATTATGGGAGGGCAAATTTTGAGGTACAACAGGTATCCTATACAAGCGCAATCATGATTGCATTCTGCTCCGTTGTATGGAAAAAGTTGAAGCTGAGCAGATCATGGCTGAACTGCATAATGGTACCTTTGGCACTCATTCTAGCAGACATACGATGGCTAAGAAGATTCTACGGGCAGGATATTACTGGTCTACCATGGAAGCTGACTGCCATCAACATTCCCGAACATGCCATAAATGCCAAATCTATGCGGATAAGGTACATATACCCCCAGTTCCTCTCAATGACTTAACAGCTCCTTGGTCATTCGCTATGTGGGGGATTGATATGATTGGAGAGATCAAGCCTACAACATCTAATGGACACCGCTTTATTCTGGTGGCCATTGATTACTTTACCAAGTGGGTCAAAGCAACTTCCTTCGCATCTGTCACAAAGAATTTGGTTGCCCGCTTCATCAAGCAGAACCTTATTTGCCGGTACGGTATCCCCGAAAGGATCATTACTGACAACGGTACAAACCTGAACAACACTATGATTACCGCTTTGTGCGAGCAGTTCCAGATTCAACATCACAATTCATCTCCCTATCGGCCAAAGCTGAACGGTGTTGTTGAAGCTGCCAACAAAAATATCAAGAAGATTATACAAAAGATGACAGTCACCTACAAGGACTTGCATTAGATGTTACCGTTTGCTATGCACGGGTACCGTACCACGGCACGAACATCAACTGGGGCAACACCCTATTCTTTGGTATACGGCATGGAAGCTTTCTTACCTATCGAGGTTCAGATTCCCTCTTTGAGAATCATGAATGATGCTAGTTTGAGTGAAGACGATTGGATTCAGACCCGACTTGATCAACTTAACTTGATTGACGAAAAGCGACTTACTGTTGTTTTCCATGGTCAGGAGTATCAAAAACGTATGATCAAGGCTTTCAACAAGAAAGTCTGACGCCAAACATATCAAGTCGGGGATCTTGTATTCAAGCAGATCATCTTGCCGCAAAGTGATCCTAGGGGCAAATAGACTCCTACTTATGAAGGACCATTTGTGATCAAAAACATCTTTTCTGGTGGGGCCATGATCTTAACCACCATGGGCGGCGATGACCTGCCACAACCTGAGAACGCAGACATAGTCAAAAAATACTACACATAAACGACCCGACAAGTTGAAAACCCGAAGGGGCGACTTGGGAAAAAATGGGCATCCCGGTGAATCGAAAACCCGAAAGGGCGGTTCAGGAAAAAATTAGGGATAAATAAAAAAAATCTGTACACCCGGCAAGTTGAAAACCCGAAAGGGCGACTTGGGCAAAAAAGGGTTTCCCGGTGGACTGAAAACCCGAAAGGGCGGTTGTTGTACCCCAAAATTTGCCCTCCCATATTCTTCAAGAAATTGCCAAGACAGGTCACAAAATTCCCCAAGGGTTGCACAGCTCAACAGTCTCCTATACAGTCAAAACTAGGGTTTGTGTTCTGATCAAGAATTGAAAGTTTTCAAAGGCCCAATCAAGTCTCATATGCCTACAAATGTGGTCAAACATCCTCATATCAAGTTTCAAGGCATTCAGCTCAAAATTGCACAATCAAAACCCTAGATTGCACTACAGTCAACTGTAGGGGCAAAATGGTCATTTGACAGTCAAAAGTTCAAATTTTTGGTCAACACATCATTTTGAAGCCACAAACATCATTTGATCAATGCTTGATCATGATTCTCAAAATTTGGCTCAGAAATCATCAAAGATGCAAAAGTTACTATATTTGGACAGCTGAAAAAGTCAACTGAAATTGACCAGGGCATAACTTTCACATGGATTATCAGAAAAATTCCATCCAAAGCTCATTTTGAAGAGAAAGACATTTCCTACCACTCATCTTCATACTTCAAGTCCAAGAAATGCTCTCACAAAAAGTTATCAATTTCAACATTATAGGTCATTTTCAAAAGTCAACAAAAAGGGACTTTAAGTCAAAGGCAATAACTTGAGATTGGTAAATCAAAATGACATGGGACCAAAGGCATTGGTTAAAGGACTCAAAGACCTTTCCAAAATGTCCAAGAAAATATGAAAAGCTTAAAAATTTAGCAAGTTATTCCTTGTGGAAGTTGGGAAATTTTTGGAAATTTTTGAAAGTCAACCTTACTTCAAATGATCCAAAAATGCAAATGGGCCCATTTTTCTTCCAAGTTTCTTCATGCCAAGCCTATGCACGACCATTAAGCCCAAGGGGAAGTATTTTCTCATTTTTTAATTATTTATTTGAATTTATATTAATATTAATTCATTTAAGTTATTTAAATACATGAAAAATATAAAGCTTGACCTAAAAAATCTTTTTGTGCACATTCTAGGCTCAAGATTTCGTGTACAATTAAATATGGCAAGATTTGGTTGATTGGAGCTAATTGACACAAAATTTCACATGAAAAAAGATATGAAAAGATCTTACAAAATCAAATATGCAAATCATTGAATTCATGAGATTTTGTTCAATTTTATTGACCTAATGCCTTCACTATATGATCAGGAATCAACCCTAATGGCCATTACACTCTCAGCTGCGCTCAGAAACCATACACAAACTTGAAAATTTTCCCTAAAAGTTGAAAACTGAAAAGCATCCTAGAGGTGAATTCAAGGCTCCAAACTTGGTTCAATAGCTTCCTTGACAAACTCTGAACGTGTGCCAATCCCTAACATCAATCAAAACGCAAAGAAGTGGTATCTACAACTCAAACTGTAAAGAAAAATTGTTGAAATCGTGCATCATAATTTAAGCATCCTTTGCACTTTTTATGTGTTGATTCTTGTTCCTTATGAAGTTCTAAAGCTGACCATGGTATTTAATTGAATAATCATGCATCGTATGCGATTTTGCCATAACCAATTTCTAGGGTTGCAGGTTTCTTAAATTAGGGGTTTTCAGACCAAGAACAATTAGACCATCACGGCACCACCATTGCAATCAGCGCTTGAAGACGAAGAGATTCCAACCCTCGCGCTCAATTTATGAGCGTCGAGGGTCTATTCGCTATTTTTTGATATATGGGTTTAGGCAACGCAACGAAAACCGTTGCCTATATGTTTTGTTTGCAGGGATGGTGGAGAAGACGACTCCGTGGCACGCAGGGATTGGCTACATTTGAATTTCGCGCGTGCTCTCCATTATGCGTTGGTTTTTCCTTTTATTATTTATTGACTATAATATGTTAATTGAAAGTTAGTGGCTCAGTTGGCAAAACGTGATATGGTTAACCCTCAAGACCTGGGTTCAAGTCCCAGGTCTGGCAAATTTCAATGTTATTTTTCAATACAAAATCCTATGCTACGCTAACATCCAGGTTCACCATGTTCCATCATCATCCCATCATACACGCGTCTAGCTGCTCCAAATCAATGGCCTAGATCTGAAGAACACGTGCACAAGGGTCAACGCACCAGCACACAACCTGGAGAAGTCAATGGACTCAAGCTTAATGGGCCTGATTTGCTGAACCTTACCTCCAATTTTGGGGCTACCCCCCCCCCCCCCCCCTGGTTTGCTTTTCTTTTGATATTTTATGTTTTTTCAATTATTAGGTTATTTATTTTCATTGTTTTAATTAATTAATTATTTTTTTTTACAATATATAAAAACATCACAAAAAATCAGAAAAAAGGATAAAAACATAAAAAATATTTATTTTATTTATTTTCTTGTAAATAATTAACATGTAAATAAATTTAGTAAAATAGGTTTTAACTTTATTTCTTTTAATAAATAAAAATCCAAAAATAGAATTAGGTTAATTAATAATTTTTATACCTTTTAAATTTCCCCTTTTTTAATAATAATATTTATTTTATTTATTTTCTATAATTAAATTTTTGCATGTAAATTAACTTAGGTTTAAATTAGGTCAAAAATTCAATATTTTCATAATAAACTTAAAAAACATTAGAATTAGGGTTTAGCATTTCATTTTAATTTTAATTTTTCTTTTTCTTTTAAATCTTAAAAAACACAAAAATACCCAAAACATTTAATTTTTCATTTTTTATTTTAAATTCCTTATTAATCTTAATTGCTTGTAAAAGGGTCCAACGCCCGTCGCTTTAATTATTTTGTTTCGCGCATTTTACTTTGTCGCTTATTATAATTATGTACATGTCCCAAAGCCTTGTAACAATTTTATTTCTCGCACTGTTATTCGCTTTATTTATTTTCCGCTAAATCGGGTCCGGTTTAATTTTGGCGATGTGGACCCGCGCCTTTGTAATAGTTGTAGATTTATTTTCCCGCAACTTTTAACTGTTAAATAAGCATGCAAGAATGAATGGCCTTAAAAATAAAATCAAGCGTAGATCACAACAAACATGACAAGATCAATAACTGAAACATGACACACAATTCGCACACACCACCCCTAGGGTACGCCTCACTGTTGCCTTTCGAAAGGTGATCGTCGAGTAGAGGACGTCTTAGTAAGTCCTCATGATCCGGGAACCTGGCATGAGGGTAGCTTCTAAGGTGTCTTCCTATTGCTCTGGTGATCACCATGTCCCTAAACTCGAATTGACCCGAATACCTCCAACGGTGGTGCTACCTACCTCTCAATGGTGGGATGGCACTACTTCAAGGACATTTACACAGACGAATTCCTTAGGGTAGGTAGGTTCTCAAGGATACTTGCTCTAATTTCAAACAAATCAAAAAAGACTTTTCACACTGACACTTTTCAAAAGCTTTCAAAGCAAATTTTTCAAACACTCTGACGTACGAGTCGAACTGAAATTTTTCAAAGAAACTTTTTTAAACCCACAGTTGAAAAGCAAACAAACAATTTTGAAAACACAAATGAGCAAGTATCTAAGAGCCCATGGATAACCATGGATAGAAAGGGTGCTAACACCTTCCCTTTCTATAACCTACCTCCCGAACCGAGAGCAATCTCTATAAGGAATTTTTCTGTGCTTTTGTCCTTTCCATTTGGAGAAAATAAAAGACGGTGGCGACTCTTGCTTCCGCGACATTTCGCGAACCAGCTTTAAACAGTCAGTTCCAGATCCACCGATCACAGCGGTCCAGGCAAAAGTTAGGGAATTAAAGCGTATGACTATGTCTCGTCGGATCACTTTAAGGACAATCTCTTCACCAGACAAGATCCTGGCTTCTGATCAATCCAATCATCTTCGGACGAAGCAACGAATGGACAAGATACTCAGAGTTACGAAGGCTATAGCAGAATAGGAATCCCATGGAATTTTTTCACATAGCCATCTTTCTTTGTATAAATTTTTCTCATTTTTTATGACAACATTCTCTTACTAGGATGTCTGTCTCCTTTGTACAAAATACTTACACAAAGTTAATACAAAGATACTTCAAAGTGCATAAAACTATTTGCCTTTTCTTTTTCTTTACACTTGTGTTTTATTTGAAAACGTCCAATGATTTATTAAATGAGCATATGCATTTGAATATAATCACTGTTTACAAATAAACGAAATGTAAAAGAACAATTATTGACAGGTTGAAGGTATAGGAAAACGTCTTTAGGCTATTCCAAGAGAAATTCCCTGCAGTACATCATCTAGATCCCGAGCGGAGCTAAAACCATTGAAATACATATCCCCAATGGAATTAAATTCCAAAATCCCCGTCAGAGTCAAATCTACAAACTCCCAATCCCCAACGGAGTTACAATTTCAAATCCTTAATTCCCACCAGAGTTAAGGCTACCAACTACCAATCCCCAGCGGAGTAAAAACTTTGGGTCATAAATCTCCAGCAAAGATGAAACCTTCTTCCCCAGCGAAGTCAAATTTCCAAATACATATCCACAGCGAAAACCATTCAATTTTCCCCAGTGAAGTTGCCAGCAAGTTGTCTTAAAGTCTGAGAATCAACCAGATAACAGTTAGCTTTTGTCCCCAACCTCCGGATAATTCCCCAGTAGATTGGCATACAACCCAAACTCCTGAACTTTTTCCAAAAAGGAATAAGCTTTTCCCCAAAAAGTCTTGAACTTACTTTCCAGCAGGATAGCTACTCTCCAGCAGTATAACTATTCCCCACAGAGTTTTTACTCCCTAACAGAATGAATATTCCAATTCTTAACTCCCCAGCTTGAAGTCCCCACCAGAGTTCTTCATCCCCTAGCAGATTGATGATTTTTCAATGAAGTTGCCAAAGTTTTCATTACTCCCCCAACATGAACTTGTCAAAATTTTTAATCCCCTGCAGATCGAAGATTCTCATTCTCACTTCTCCAGTGAAGCCCCCAAGGGTTCAATTTCCCCGGGAGATCGAAGTTTCTCATTCTTGGTTCCTCGTAGAAGCCATCAGAGTCTTCCTTATTCTCCAGTAGATCAAGGTTTTCCTTTTGTCTGATCCCCAGTAGAGATCGTCAGAGTTTTCCTTATTCCCCAGCCGAGTAAGGATTCCCATGGTGTAATCCCCAGCCATAACCATCAAAGATCTCTGGATTCCCCAAGCAGGTTTCTCAAGCAGCCTTGAAGGATCCCTATCCCCAGGAAATTCGTGAAGGATTCTCACATCCCCACAGAAGTTGTCAAACTTTTTGATAATCCCCGCGAGTTGCCTAGGATTTTCTATCCCCAACAGTGGTCCAAGGATTTATCATCCTCAACAATCAAAGGTTTTGAATCTCCAGCAGCGTTCAGGGATTTATTTTCCCCGACAGCAGTCAAGGATTTTATTGTCTCCAGCCACAAGGATTTATTTTCCTCATCAATACAGAGAATCAACTTACATGCACATACATTACATTCATGTATCATAAACATTGATAAAACACATATATTGCATCATACATTTCATGCAACATAACTTTGTGTTTCAGCTAACCTTTTACCCTTTTCAGGATAAGATTAATAAGCTACCGATATACAATCAGAAAACAGCTTAGAGATGCTCTAGACACGAATGCTATTCTATTTCTTATTCAGATTCAAGCTCAGAAAACAGCTTAGAGATGCTCCAGACACGGATGCTATTCTATTGCTTATTCAGATTCAAGCTCAGAAAACAGCTTAGAGATGCTCTAGAAACGGATGTTATTCTATTTCTTATTCAGATTCAAGCTCAGAAAATAGCTTAGAGATGCTCCAGACACAGATGCTATTCTATTGCTTATTCAGATTCAAGATCAGAAAACAACTTAGAGATGCTCCAGGCACGGATGCTATTCTATTGCTTATTCAGATTCAAGCTCAGAAAACAGCTTAGAGATGCTCCAGACACGGATGCTACTCTATTGCTTATTCAGCTTCAAAGCGCAGAAAACAACTTAGAGATGCTCCAGACACGGATACTATTCTATTGCTTATTCAAATTCAAGTTCAGAAAACAGCTTAGAGATGCTCCAGACACGGATGCTATTATATTGCTTATTCAACTTTAAAGTTCATAAAACAGCTTAGAGATGCTCCAGACACAGATGCTATTCTATTGCTTATTCAGCTTCAAAGTTCAGAAAACAACTTAGAGATGCTCCAGACACGGATGCTATTCTATTGCTTATTCAGATTCAAGTTCAGAAAACAGCTTAGAGATGCTCCAGACACAGATGCTATTCTATTACTTATTCAGCTTCAAAGCTCAGAAAACAGCTTAGAGATGCTCCAGACACGGATGCTATTCTATTGCTTATTCCGATTCAAGCTCAGAAAACAACTTAGAGATGCTCCAGACACGGATGCTATTCTATTTCTTATTCAGCTTCAAAGTTCAGAAAACAGCTTAGAGATGCTTCAGACACAGATGCTATTATATTGCTTATTCAGATTCAAGTTCAGAAAACAGCTTAGAGATGCTCCAGACACGGTTGCTATTTTATTACTTATTCAGTTTCAAAGTTCAGAAAACAACTCAGAGATGCTCCAGACACGGATGCTAATTTTGTCGCTTATTCAAATACAAGATTCAGATATAGTCCAGATACGCTCCAGACACGGTTTCCATTATGTCACTTATTCTTACTTTTCCCCCAGCTCACAGATGCTCTAGGAACGAATGCTATTTTGTCACTTATTCAAATTCAGTCTCCAGATTGAGTTCAGATACGTTTCCGACACGAATATCATTTTGATACTTATTCTTCTGACCTACAACATGCAGTTCAAAAACAGTCTTCATGGCATCTTTAAGCCCATCTCCAACAAGATTCTGTCACCTTTCCAAATGGCATCTTTAAGCCCATTTCCTCAACTACATTTTGACGAGTGGAAATTTACGGGCACTCTAGTGTCCAATCATCTTTTACCTTTGAGTCACGAACGACAAACTCGTCAATCTAACTCTTCAGGTTCAAGAAGATTGAACAGGGGCAGCTGTTGTACCCCAAAATTTTCCCTCTCATTTTATCAAGTTTTCCCCTCACAAGACTACTTGGACTCCAGACAGGATTAGGGTTTGCTCTGCTCAAGACATCTCCTTGCACTGATGACCTGAAATTAGGGTTTGAGTTTGCACAAGGATTTTTGGACTTCCAATGCTCAATGTGACTTTCATACTTCATATTGGACTTATAAGATTGCTCATACCAAGTTTCAAGCTTTGAATCAAATTTTTGCCCAGTCAATTGGACAGTTGACCTAAAAATCAACTATATTGGGGAAAAAGTCAACTGTGGCCAATTTACAGTCAAACCTCATGATTTTTGATCCACATCAATATTATAGGCTCATATGAACCATTTGATCAAGTTTGGATCACAACTCCTCAAGAAATTTGATCAGATCATCAAAAGGGCAAAATGGTCATTTTTAGGGTTTTGATTGTAGAAGGGAAATTTCTGATTTTTCACCTAGACAATGGCAAATTGGGATCAAACATGGTTTTAAGGACTCAATGGCATCATCTTGACCTAATCACAAGGTTCAAAAGATCTCAAATGCATTGGATTGACAGATGAATTTTCCAGTCAACTGATCAAAAATCAATTGTACACTGAAAAGTCAAACCTTGACTTTTTGGTCAAAATCAAGTGCCAAGGGTCATTTTTCATCAAGATGTGTCAAAACATGAAACTTGTTCACCAAGAAACTCAAATTTCAAAATTAGGGTTTAAGATTGAAATTTTTCATAACTTAGATATTTTCTAAGTTATGAAAATTTCTTTTTTTTTCCCAACTTTGCCCAACTTTTTCACCATGATGCAATTGGATTCAAACAAAACTTCCAACATGAAAGTTGTAGTCCCCCACAAAATATACAACTTTGATTCACAAATTTTTCCCAAAAGATGCTTGGATATCATGTTATGATTTTGTGAAAAAGGGTCCATGAAACTTTTAACTTAGTGAAATTTTGCCCTAGTTTAGGCAGGATTTTGACCTATCTTCATGGAAATTTTTCATATAGTTCCAAGTGGAATCTCAAAATTCATTTCAAAGATGAATTTTAGAGCATGTTACAAGATTTCCAAAATGTCCAAGAACTCTCCAAAATCATTTGTGGTTAGGGAGAATCGAAAGTTTGAAAATGGAAAAATATCACTTTTGTCCATGGCATTTTTCATGTTGCTACAAGTTGCAAATTCTGTCCAAACATGTTTGTACTTGTTTACAGGTCCTTAAACCCTTCCACACTCAAAAATTGAATGCAAACACAATGGATTAAGGCTTTGTTCTGAGCTTTAGAAGATTACACATTGAATTAATCCATTTTTTGCAAAAAGATAACAATGCCATTTTGATAAATGTTGCTTTATGCAATTTTGTTTCTCTTGAGCTGTGAACCCAATATTTTACAGCAAACCAACTCCACAAACTTAGGGAAAAGTACACCAACTTTGTGCATGCTTGGAGCTAGCCTGTACAGGCCTTAGCATTGTCACTTCCCACCTTTTCTTCAAAAACAAGTCAACTTGCAAAATCACCACAACTTGGCAATCTGATATAACCAAGCTTTGTAACCATTTCAAACAAGTTTCTCACATTACACTTGTTGTACCCCAATTTTTGACCTAAGATCCCATTTTTATTTTTGCATTTTTAAAGATAAGTCAAGGTCACGAAATACGGTCGGTTTTAACGTCTCACCTTCGAGCTTCGACTATGCGAAGATTGTCAAGTGTTTTAAACGTTTTTAGCATATGTATCACTAATTTCTAATCCATACAAAGGTGTATGTTCATGTTTTCTTTTGCTTTATATGCAGAGACAGGTCTGAATCAAGAGCATCAGGTGTCGCACCTCAATTAAGGTTTTGAGTCTCCCAAGCCAGAAGTACGGTTGATTGTGGATTCTCGAAGACTGATTCATCAAGGCACAACTGTTGCACCCTAAATGTCGCCCCTATTTTTTTCAGTCGCACTTTCATATCATATTTTGTTATTTGGTCACGATAATTAGTAAATATCTTCATTCATCATATTTTGCATCATTAGTCGTATTTAAGTTGACCAACAAAGTCAGTTTAAATTAAAGTTTGCATCGTCTTTCAGTTGTAAAATACAATACCCGACATTTCACTTCATTCATTTTTATCTGTTTACTATTTTCTTGCATTGCTCCAAGTTGTTTCTATGTCGATAATAAAAATATTCTGGTTTTACAGACAGACTGTTAAAAGCGATTCGACACTATACGAAAATTAGCGAGAAATATATTTCAAGTTTTCACCTTTTACCGATCATTTTATGAATCTGCGTCTCGCGTAGATTATGACGGTATGCTCGCTTTATTTTTTCGGTACAGTTTGAAGTCTCGTTTTTAACCGTAAACGTCTGTTTAGCCTGATATTTTAATTATCATTTTATTTCAATTTTTGACCTTTTGAATATTTTTCCTTTAATCTTTGTGACATGTAGATTATTTTAATGTGTTCATTTTATTTTTTCGGATAAATTTTCGTTCGTTTTTTTATCATTTTCGGTCATTTTAAGTCTTTATTTTTTATTAAGAAAAAATTCAAACAAATTATTTTAGTTTGAGTTAATTTGAACACTTTCAGGTTTTGTTTTATTTTTACCATTCAGGGGCTTTTTGGTCACAAAAATATATTTGTTACACTACACTTTATTCCTATTGGTTGTTAACAGAAGTTATGGATCGATACTGAATTTGCCAAATGGAATTGAATAATGGACGGATATGATTGCAAGCTGAAATCATTTTTTTCTCTTCATATGACTATTTAAATAGTCTTCATTTTCTTTGTGAGGGACAGACATTACAAAAACCAACACGTGACAAACCCACCGATTATTCCAAACTTGCTCTGCATTTTCATTCCTTCATTTCTTAAACACTTTTCTTTAATTTCAGTTTCAATTATTTTTTTTTTCACCCTCACCAAAATTCTCGTTACCTTCGCCCCCTTTCAATATCCTCCTTGAATTTCACAATGGATTTAGTTTTTGTCTTAAACAACATACCCTTCCACACCATACCATCTCCTCTTCTAACTCCCCACCCTCTCTCTCAAACCCGTCATCTACGCTTCCCTCCTCCAAACCTGCGTCAAAACCTCCTCCTTCCACCACGGCACCTCCGTCCACACCCACGTCCTCAAATCCGGACTCCACTCCGACCGCTTCGTCGGCAATAGCCTCCTCACTCTCTACTTCAAACTACATCCCGGCCCCCGTTTGTCCCACACCCGTCAACTCTTCGACTCACTCTCCGTCAAAGATGTCATCTCATGGACTTCTCTCATCTCCGGTTACACCCACAACACCTACGCCATCACCCTCGATTCAACCATCACCATCCAAACCCTCTCTCACCGTAACACCATCACGAAATTCCCCTTCTCCAACCTTCTCCTCTCGCCACTGTTAAAACTAGTTTCTTCACAAAACCCACCTTCTATACTTACTCCGCCAATCTTCCCACGCGGTAACCTCCACTGAATCAACAACCTACTTCCACAACCATTGTCCGCTACCCTGTTTCTATTGAACAACACGGTTTGGTATAACCACCGTAACAACCAACAACAACCCCATTCCAACGCCATCCGCATCAACATACTCCCTTTAATTTCTTCACTAACAGCTCCAACCCTCCGTCATTTTTCCACTGGTACGTCCATCCGTCTTAGTTCAACAACAAACAACAGCTTCATCTCTGAGTTTGTTCACCAGCTTTCATTCGCAACACCGGACAACAACCTTATCCGCAAGCATCACGACCACCTGCTCGTGACTGTCGCAAACTGAACTCCCATGGCCAACTTGCTCGCAGCTTCTCTCTGTCTCGCCGTGAATGTTTAACAGATTGCAGCTCCACGTTGACACGATTCGGTAATTTCCGATCTCATCTCAATTTCATATAATTGTGATGTTGTTTATTTCTGCTTTGTTGTTAAGTTCTGATGAAAAACAATTTGTTTGTTAGATTGGTAATCCACTGACAGTAGTTTGAAATGCGATTTTGAATTTATTCAATTGAGTCAAGATTGCTATTAAACTGTGTTGAATTCTAAAGTCAATGTCACTTTAAGTGTTGGATTATGCTGTATTTGTTGTGTCGGATGCCATTCCATTTGTATATATTGAGTAGTTATCATGTTTTGTTTGAATTCGATTGAAATCCGTACCGTGTTAATTTGTGCTCGTTTTGATTTCAATTGAATTTGTGGCGAATAATATTCTTGTTAGTTTCGATGAAGGTGACGATAATGCCTCATTTCATTTGCGTGTAAATCTGACCGAGAAATTATTGAAAACGACGTGTTTTCCTTTTATTATAAAACATGTTTGAATTGGAATTTTGGACATAGTTGTTTATGTTTAAGTGCTGCCCAATTTTGATCTAACCAATCATGGCTCAATTCAATTTTGTTTTCCATGTTTTGAATATATTTTGAGTATAACATGAATAGACACTAATTGATTTTTGAATACTCATAAACGGAATGAACCTTTTTTTTAGACTTTGAGTCCATGAAGTTTATATGTCGTGCTTAATTGTTATTTTGTTTTGAATTTGTTTGAAGTAGATGCAAAGTTTTGAACCGATTGTAACTAATGATCACATTTTGATACCGATGGTTTATTTCTCATGTGAGATTTAAGGTTATGGCTCTTTGATTTAAACCAATGTGGAAGGAGATTGTGATGGTATTCGTTTGGAATTCAAAGGAAAATTTGGTGGAAGACATCGTTGTGCATTTCACTTGTTTTGAATATTTTTTGAGATTGAGTTATTGAACGATGTTTCATATTCATTAGTTACTACCCTGTTTTGTTTCGATTGAGTTTAACTTATTTCAAAATCAACTTTCTATGTTTTGATTTCGGATCGAATATTAGCATGAGTTTATTTGACTTTGTTTCTGAATTGAAATTCTTAGATAATCATCATTTATTTGGTTAATGCTTTGAATTCAATTTCTCATGCTGCAAAGTGAGCTTTGGATTTTTGTTTTCCGTTGTGTTTGAAATAGCGGTTACTTTTGATACACTTGAAATAGTGAATGCAATGCTAATTTTTGTGTTTACATGGAATACTGTCATGAATTCTTGATTTTTATTCGTGTAAATATTCATTTGTTCATATGCATCATACAATCTCATTTTTTATTTTTATATTTTCTAAACACATTTTTAATTGTTGCAATTTCATTCATTTTTATTTTTTATACCATTTATGTTACTAACGAGTTTGTTTACTGTGAAGGTTTTCGAAAATCGTTTCAAGCAAAGCATTCCCGCATAGCGTGTCCACAATTCCTACACTTCTCCCTTTTACCTTTTATTGTATTTTACTATTCTTATTTAATATTTGGTACTGTAAATATATACTTGTACATAATAGTTTGACTGTATATTTTACTTGTAAATAAATTCAGGTTTTGAAAATATTATTTTCATTGCATTGTGATTTTATTTTTAATTCTAACTAACTTCTGAAAATTGTACGGACGCACATAAGTCTTCCCGTGCTGTTAGTTTTGTCTGTATATTTCATGTGATGCAGGGAATCTTATACCGCGAGCTTTATTCAATATCTTGAGCCTTATCTGATACCGTTTTTTTGATGCTGTCGGCTTGTGATTTATTTTCACCTAAGGTTTGGTATATTCTTAGCTTACTTATCTGTCTGTGGCTTTAAATCCAAGGGAAAGAATTAATTTGTTGACTTCATGTCATCGAGTATCTAATACGATTGTGTGAACCCCTTCATACATTTTTTAATTTTTTAAATCTTAAGTTAAATCTCCTCAAAACCTAATTTCAAACATACACTCTTTTAAACCAAAACTTCGACACGAGTTCGTCGTATCTTCAAAATCTCGCCAACACCTATTTTTAGCCAAACGAACCATTTTAATCAAACAAACAATTTTAACCAAAAACAGATATTTCAAAAGGTTCCTGCGGAGTACCGCAGATGCATTGGGTGCTAATACCTTCCCATTGTATAACCAACCCCCGAACTCTCGATCTCTTTAAAAAAAAAACGCATTGTATTTTTATTACTTTTAAGTATTATTTACATTGCATATTTTAGGGTTTTATTTCGCTCTTTTCCCTTTTCCCTTGGAAATAATAAAGCGCGGTGGCGACTCTTGCTTTTGCGAGTCAAGTTAATTAATAGCTTGATCTCCGATTTTCACCGCTACAGAATTGGCGACTCTGCTGGGGAAAGATTGACCTCTTGCTGGTCCATCCCTAAGTGGGTTAAGCCTAATTTGTCTTATCTGTTTTATTATTATTTGATTTGTTTGATTATGTGCTTAAATTTGGGGTTGTTTGGGTTTTTTTGCAAAGGACGAATCCTATACCCGGATTAAGTTACACTTAAGGAATAGGACGGGCAATACATTCATGTTAACTTTGAGGGAGTAATCCCGAAGAAGGAGGCATGAGATCCCCCACTCAATGGAAGGCCTTCTTGAACTTAATATTTGTTTACCGAGTAATCGGGAAGACATTATTATTTTCGACCTAGGAGCCAGAGAAATTGAGGACGGTAGAACCCTAACCCATCTTGGCCTTTTTTGGTGTAGCGCGGAAACTATAACGGAGTAATTCGGAAGTAGTTGTTACGCGATGCTACGCTCGGATGAGTTTCTCTTGAGAATATTACTAATTATTGAGTAATCAAGACGTTGGCAATATCCAAAGGAGGAATGTAGACTCCGGGAACTCTTAGAACCTTGTTCTACAGGTGTGATTAAACCGTTAGTACATACCTTGGGGGTGTTCCTTACCTTGACTCCATGCTGGTGACGTTGAACCTTTCGACTTTATTTGTGACCTTGCTTGTGGTTGTTGCATAGTGTTGGCTGAAGATTTTGATAATGTTATTTAGAAGCCAAATGAGTTAAACGTTTTTGATCGAAATGGAATTAAACGTCATATTTCGAAGTAGCAGAAGCAGTGTTTCGAATAAGTGTGTCAAAGCTTGGAGCTTCGAGCGGCAATTATGGGAACATATCTAAAGGAGTCTCGAAACAACAGCGAGGCTGTGTCTGGGAAGAGCGTTCGAAACGGAGAAACACCAAAGCATTTAAAATTCAAATGGAAGCGGGACTTTCAAAGTTTGAAAGTTATGTGTTGGAGCATTTGGGGACACGTGGAAAGATGAAAGAAGCATTGTCCTGCATGTTCGAAACGTGGCATAATCCTATAGCAAGACCGTTATGGTCGAATTAGTATAAATAGAAGTCTTAGTATTAGGATTTCGTGTGTCATATCTATTATACAAAATACTCAGTAACATTCAAACTACCACATGGCAAGGGAAACGAATGCAAGAGAAATGTATGTATGATAGCACCATGTATTTCTGATTTAATGAAAACCTTTTACCATTTCCAGTACTTTCCTTTATTCCTTTTGTCAAACAACATTTACAAGTTTTCTTATTTACAGTCTTTTCACTTTGAAATCTCTTCTTCAAAGTTTTACATTTTAATGTTTTCTTTATATTTCAAGCACTTTATATTTCAGAAAACTGTCATATTTTCCATACCTTTACCTTCAAGTCTTATCCTTCGAACGCATATGTTTACTTAAAATCATTTACATATTTCTTGCATTAAACGCTTTCTTCACATTTCAAACTTTTACGCTCCAGAAATCCTTTATATTAACTGTTTTGTAAGTCGAAACCATTTACTTCATTTTTATGCAGTTTTATATGTCTTTACAATTAGCATTACAATTAGCATTTATTCGTGTAACTTAGTTTTCACACACATTTTGATTACATCTTTAGACTTTTAGAGAGAGATCGAGATCGAAATAAGCCAAACACCTATACAACATCAACCATGAATATCTGTTCGATTGTGAGAGTAACCTTAATATCCAAGGAGTCCTAGGATCAATCTAGTCGATCCTGTGAGTTACCAGAGGAATTGAATAACAGTCAGGAAGATTATTCGATAGTTTGGAAGACTAGTGGTTGTTTACCAGAAATCACTGGAAACAAATTGGCACACCTGGTGGGACCAATAATTGGATATCAGAATTAAGGATTGTTGAGACATAACCATTACAAAAACGTTGGAACCTAAGAAGTTTGCTGTTTTATGAACCTGAGAAGTGGTAAGATAACCAACAGCAACCAACCTTTATCCAGAAGAAAACGTTTGGACAAAATGTCTAATTCAGACAATCAACAAGGGGACCAAAGTGGCCCTCATGCAACAGGCACTAACGCGTCCACTTCGATCG
The DNA here is from genome assembly GCA_948472305.1 of Vicia faba. Classification (NCBI taxonomy): domain Eukaryota; kingdom Viridiplantae; phylum Streptophyta; class Magnoliopsida; order Fabales; family Fabaceae; genus Vicia; species Vicia faba. Next base: position 119,919,115 of record OX451738.1, on the reverse strand, counting down.
GAACATCTAATGTAATCCCTTCGAATGCACAGTCTGTTGCATCTTCGACCAGTAACATAGCCACCAATGGAGTAAGTGGCATATCAACTAATAGTTCGATCTTAGGAAATACTGGAACTATTGGCTACCCTGGGGGATTCGTTCCACCATCAGGGACACAATCCCATTTCGCCACCCCATTAACTAGACCACCCGGTTTCGATGGGAATAGAACCAGAAATTCCTCTTATGGAATGCCAACATCTTTTATGGCAGGTTTACACAATTCCACATCGAATTCATCTCCACAACTAGGGTCTGGGTCTGGGGCGAATCAGTTTATGACAAATAACCAAGGGTAGGTGGGTTATAGCACAATGCCTATCCTAACCACAGACAACCAGTTGGCTTTTAGGCAATTGATGGATAACAGTAACCATAATATGATAGGGGTGTTAGCACAAACCATGCAGGAGATATTTGCCCCAATAGTGCAAAATGTGACTGTGACAAACAGGGAAAACATTGACAATATGAGTCGAATAGCAGATTTCTTCGCTCCCCCAGAAAGGCGTAGGCAGAATCAGGCGGGATTTCGAACAAACACGCCTGTTATAGAACAAACTGCTAACGACCCAATTTATAGACCACCCAGAGAAGAAGTTAACTTAGGGGCCAGGGTACCAAGGTTAGAAGCCCCAATAATCCCGGGCCCACAAAGGGAAACTATGGAACCAGGGGCAAGGGTCGAAAGGCTAGAAGCCCCAGAGTTTCGAGAAGAACAACCTAGGGGAGTTGTTTTGGTCGGTCGAAATCAAGATGCCGATGCCGTCGTTCATAGAATTCGAAACGATAACATCTTGGCAGAAAACAACCTAACCACCATGATAGAGAGGGTCATGGCCCAGAATGGCCTCAACACAGGAATGAGGAGGCCAAATTACGCTTCTCCTATATTGGATTGCATAATGCATACTGATTTACCAAGGGGATATAAAGTCCCTAAATTTACAAAGTTCGCTGGGGATACCAATGAGTCAACAGTCGAACACATAGCGAGATATCTAACTGAAGCGGGAGATATAGCCAATAATGAAGATCTCAGGATCAAATACTTCCCAAGTTCCTTGACAAAAAACGCCTTCACATGGTTTACCACTTTGCCTCCTGGGTCTATTGACACTTGGGCTCTCTTAGAGAGATTATTCCATGAACAATTCTACATGGGACAGTCGAAAATAAGTTTGAAGGAACTGGCCAGTGTTAAGAGAAAGTTCACCGAACCCATAGATGATTATTTGAATAGATTTAGGCTTTTGAAATCCAGATGTTACACAGTAGTGCCTGAACATGAGTTAGTCGAAATGGCCGCTGGTGGCTTGGATTATTCTATTCGAAAGAAACTAGACACTCAGTATTTGAGGGACATGGCTCAGTTAGCCGATAGGGTTCTACAGGTCGAAAGACTAAAGGCCGAAAAAGCCAGAGTCTTTAAGAATAGCAAGAAAGAAAGGATTTCCTATGTTGGGACTGAGGAAGCAGAAGAATATCCTGAATTCGAATTCGAAGAGGTCGAAATTGACCTCGCTGAATTAAAATAGGCCCCGCCTTATTCCTGCAAAATGTTAGTTCCCACAAAAGGGAAAGATATTGTTGAAAATGAAAAAAGTGACAAATTTCCAAAGAAGGTTTATACCTTCGACGTCACTAAATGTGACGAGATTTTTGACTTACTTGTCAAAGATGGCCAACTAATTGTGCCATCAAATGTCAAAATACCTCCTTTGGATCAGAGAAAGAAGAGGGGATTTTGCAAATATCATAGTTTCCTAGGCCACAAGACCTCACAATGTTTTCTTTTCAGGGACCTGATTCAAAACGCGATCAAAGATGGCAGACTAAAGTTTGCTGATAAGGTGAAGATGAAAGTGGACGAAGATCCCTTGGACGTCGCAGACACCAACTACTCCGAGCCTGCATGCATTGGAGAGGTCAACATGGTGGAAACTGATCAAAGCGACGCCCTAACAGGAGAGAAGGGTACTGGAGTTGAAAACTGGGTGATGGTCGAAGTCAGCGAGGAGGTCACTAAAGACATCCAGAATACGCCAGAGACTTCGATTGCGGCACCTGTAGCTGTTGCAAGAGAAACCCAGGCTACTGAAGGCCAGGGAAATCAAAACCAAGGATTAACACAAGTCACTGAAGGCTTGAGGCTGGAATTGGAGAAAGTCCAAATCACGCAGCCAATTTCCCCTCAGAAGGAAATATGGGACACTCTAGGGGAACCCAGTGGAAAATTTGACTATTTGGTCAAATATTCTGCCCCAGAGAGTTCGAAGGTTCAGATTGAGGATATAAAGCCCACAGGATGGGGTGATGATGAAGCTAAAGAGGGGGATGTGGAAATAAATATCGTGGATATGGAAAGACCTTGCTCTGAGATGGAGGAAGTGGAAAAATACTTAGAAAAAGAAAAGTATAGAATGGGGGATAATCACACTGGAGATGCTAGTCTCAAAGATTATCTCATGACATGCCACAAAGGAGATTCAGGCATGATATTGTGCCCTAGGTGCAGCATCCTCTGCAATCAAAGAATTGCTGCGAATTTCAAAAGGGTACAGAGGGCTCGAACTGGCAACAATTGGCGCCAGGATAACCAGCTTTTTAGGTGTTATCCCAAGGCTGGGGAAAGTTTGCTGGAGTTTGTGTTTCGCTGCTACAAAGGGGCAACCAAGTGCTTGATTTGCCCAAGGTGTTCTGCTGTGTATGACCAAAGCATGGCCAGGGCCTTCGAAACGATTCCCTTCGCCCCTTGCTGGAACCATCAAGAAACTGCCCAGATGGGCCCACGTTTCGACAGCAGACACAAACAGCGAAGGACTGATAGCCCTCACCCCAAGGCTGCTCGAAGAGTGACTTTCAAACTCCCTGCTGAAGTGCCAACCGATAGATGGTTGCAAGTCAGAAATGACAAAGGCAAAGATAGATGGAGAAACGCTGAACGAAATGCACGCCATGCTGTGACATACAGGAGGCAATTCAACACAGCAAAAAGGGAGGAAGTGAGATTAGAAAATTACAAAGGAAGGAACCCCATGTCAAGATCCCAGTGGCGCAGACAACAAAGGATTCGAAAGGCTGAGAAAGAAGCTGTGGCAAACAAAGGGGGTACTTCAACGAAAAACCAAGGTGAGTCTAGCACCAACAAACCAAAAAATCAAACTGAAGATAAACCTCCAGTCAATAGGAGGCTCTTCCCTGAAGAACAACGCGATGAACCAAAGGAATACACTCCAGGCCCGGAAGAGGACGAAGATATGATAACAGATAACTTCGAATCGGAGGGGGAGTCTTCATTCAACTTGAACTGTAACGTGGTGTCTGTGCTTCCCTGCGAATTTGGGCAGGAAACCGAAATCAACGAATATGAGGAGGAAGACACCACAGATTTGATGAAACATAGGCCTGTGTGCTACTACGTGATGGACAATGGAGCTGTTGAGGAACAAAATGCGTTCTTCGAACGTCCAGAACCTGCAATGAAGAACCATCTCAAGCCACTTTTCATTCGGGCGAAAGTTGGTGTCCATGGCGTGAACAAAGTTCTAGTGGATGGGGGTGCTGCAGTCAATTTGATACCCCATTTCATGCTCAAAAGATTAGAGATCCGCGAAGGAGACATCAAGCCCCATAACATGGTTCTGTCCAATTATGAAGGAAAAGTGGGCAAAACACTGGGGGTGGTCCAGTTGGAATTGACAATAGGCTCAAGCTGTAGGCCCACCATGTTTATGGTGATCGAAGCCAAAGCCAACTATAACCTACTGTTGGGAAGAGAGTGGATCCATGGCGTGGGGGCAGTTCCTTCGTCAATGCATCAGCGACTTTCTGTGGAGAGATGATGGAATCGTGGAAAACATCGAAGCAGACCAGAGTTACTTTATGTCAACTGTCAATTTAGTTGACAAAAGGGATTATGATAAAAATCTGGCAAAGATTGCTCCATGTGTTCCAAATGATGAGATTAATGAAACTAGAAACGCCCACTACTACATGACCCTTCGTCATGATGGCCTTTACTGGGATAGAACAATAATCAGTGAAAAAGAGGAAGTCGAAAGCACTATACAAAAACGGCCAGCAGGCTGGGACTTCGACAACCTTAGCCATGACTGAGTCTACCTTTTTCGAAAGGATTTCGGCCTATATGGCTGAGAACGAATCAAAAGCGGCCTTAGAGGCTGAAATAAATAAATCAACTATAAAGACGAACGAAGTAAGTGGGGATGGCTCGAAATGCTCACCCTTCAAAGAGTTTGAGATGGATCAGAGGTTGGATGCCATCTATGATAAAGAACCCTTAGGCTTCGAAAGGCACCCCATAAACTCAGGTGCCAAAATGTTGGCACAGGATCCACTCGAAGAAGTCAACTTAGGGGATGAAAAAACGAAAAGAGTAACCTACATAAGTGCTAAACTTAGCCCAGGCCTCAAGAAGGAAGTGATCGAAGTCCTTAAGGAAAACAAAGATTGCTTCGCATGGGATTATGACGAGATGCCTGGTTTAAAGAGGGAGTTGGTCGAACACAGACTGCCAATCAAAGATGGCAAGAGGCCCATCAAACAAACTCCCAGAAGATTCGCACCAGCAGTTCTCACAAAAATTAAAGCTGAGATCGAAAGGTTACTGCGTTGCAAATTCATCAGAACAACAAGGTACGTCGAATGGTTAGCAAACATAGTACCCGTTATTAAGAAAAATGGTTCTTTAAGAATCTGCATAGATTTTAGGGATTTAAACACTGCAACCCCTAAAGATGGATATTCCATGCCCGTGGCAGAAATGCTAGTAGATTCTGCTGCAGGGTTCGAATACTTGAGTATGTTAGATGGATACTCTGGGTATAACCAGATTTTCATTGCTGAAGAAGATGTTGCAAAGACAGCATTTCGTTGCCCAGGAGCCTTAGGCACCTACGAATGGGTGGTGATGCCTTTTGGTTTAAAGAATGCTGGGGAAACTTATCAAAGGGCTATGAATTCAATTTTTCATGATTTCATTGAAACCTTCATGCAGGTGTATATTGACGATATAGTCATCAAATCTATATCTGCAGAAACACATTTGCATCATTTAAGCCAATCATTCGAGCGAATGAGAAAACATGGCTTAAAGATGAATCCCCTTAAATGTGCATTTTTTGTGCAGGCTGGAGATTTTCTTGGTTTTGTGGTTCACAAGAAAGGAATCGAAATTAACCAGAACAAAACCAAAGCCATAATGGAGACGAAAGCACCTGCGTCAAAAAGGGAGTTGCAATCTCTGTTAGGGAAAATTAACTTCCCCAGAAGATTCATCTCGAACATGAGTGGAAGAACCCAAGCGTTCTCTCCGTTACTTCGTCTAAAGCAAGGTCAAGCCTTCGAATGGAACGAAGCTCACCAGGAGGCGTTTGACAGAATAAAAGAATATCTTTCTCAGCCTCCTATTTTGTCTCCACCATCATGGGGGAAGCCCATGAGATTGTACATATCTGCCTCTGAAGTTAGTATAGGTAGTATGCTAGCACAAGAGGATAGCAATGGCGTCGAAAGAGCCATATACTATTTAAGTAGAGTGCTAAATGATGCAGAGACCAGATATAGCAATTTAGAAAAGCTATGTCTCTGTTTGTATTTCTCTTGTATGAAACTCAAGTATTATATAAAACCTGTTGATGTTTATGTTTCATCTCATTTCGATGTCATTAAACATATGCTTTCAAAACCAATAATGCATAGCAGAGTTGGCAAGTGGGCTTTAGCCTTAACAGAATATTCGTTGACTTTCATGCCTTTAAAAGCTATGAAAGGTCAAGTGATTTCTGACTTCATTGTGGACCATTCGTTGGTTGAGCAGACGATCATGAGTTACGTCGAATTGCAACCATGGAAATTGTACTTTGATGGTTCAACCCACAGGAATGGAAGTGGTGTTGGAGTCCTTCTAATTTCTCCTGAAGGAATTCCAACAAAATTCAAGTATAAATTAGATGGTCCTCGTTGTTCGAACAACGAAGCTGAGTATGAAGTGCTGATTGTTGGACTTGAAGCTTTGTTGGAATTGGGGGCAACCAGAGTCGAAATTAAAGGAGACTCTGAATTAGTGGTCAAACAAATCACAAAGGAATACAAATGCATAAAGGAAAATTTAATGGTATACTTCGTCATAGTCAATAGGCTATTAAGGAAATTTGAATACATGGATATTCAACACATACCAAGAATAGAAAACCAAGAAGCAAATGAATTAGCGCAGTTGGCTTCAGGTTATAAAGTGTCTACCAAGAACCTTAAGGATTTGGTCAAATTAAGGGGAAGAGTTATGGCTACTAGATTCACACCATCGGATCTGGAAAGTATGAGATTGGGATATGCTGAGAAACAGGGATTTGAAATATTAGCCATAAATACTTTGACAGATGCAGATTGGCGAAGTCCACTGAAGAGTTATTTAGCAGACCCAACTCTAAAGGTAGATAGAAAAACTAAATATAGAGCATTGTCATATCTCCTCATGGGGAACGAATTGTTTAAAAAGACCCAAGAGGGTGTTTTATTGAAATGCCTAGGAGAAAGCGAGGCATACTTAGCATTGTCTGAAGTCCACAATGGGGCATGTGGGGCACATCAAGCAGGCCATAAGATGAAATGGTTGTTGTTTCGATACGGCTTGTATTGGCCTAGCATGCTCAAAGATTGCATAGACTTTGCTAAAGGATGTGAAGAATGTCAGAAACATGCAGGAATTCAACATGCCCCTGCAAGTGAGTTGCATTCGATCATCAAACCATGCCCATTTAGAGGATGGGCATTGGATTTGATAGGAGAAATAAATCCTGCTTCGTCCAAAGGACAGGAATATATCTTGGTGGGAATAGATTATTTTACCAAATGGATCGAAGCTATACCTCTGGTAGTTGCTGATCAAGAGGCAATTATTGAATTTATACAAAAGCACATTATCTATAGGTTCGGATTGCCAGAGAGCATAACTACAGACCAAGGCTCTGTATTTACTGGTAGAAAGATGCAAGGATTTGCCCAAGAAATGGGGTTTAGATTGCTAACATCAACACCATATTATGCTCAAGCAAACGGACAAGTCGAAGCAGCAAATAAAGTAATAATAGGATTAATCAAGAAGCATATTGGCAAGAAGCCAAGAAACTGGCACAAAACTCTGGACCAAATATTATGGGCTTGTAGAACATCTCCTAAGGAAGCTACTAACACTACGCCTTTCCAACTCACATTTGGTCATGATGCAGTGTTGCCAGTAGAAATTCATCTACAATCAGTTCGAATTCAGAGACAAAACGAAATCCCAACTGCATTATATTGGGAAATGATGATGAATGAATTAGTTGAGTTGGACGAAATTAGATTACATGCGTTGGAAATTTTGATGAGGCAAAAAGAAAGAGTGGCCAGAACATACAATAAAAGGGTGAAGAAAAAAGTATTCATTATTAATGACTTGGTTTGGAGAGTCATATTGCCTATGGAAAAGAAGAATAAAGTGTTAGGTAAATGGTCACCTCATTGGGAAGGACCTTTTCGAGTATTAAAAGTGTTCTCAAACAATGCATACGAAATCGAAGAAATCTTGGATGATAAACGTGTCCTAAAGGTTAATGGGAAATATTTAAAGAAATATAAGCCAAGCCTGCGGGAGATTCGAATAGTAACAACGTAAACAAAATATTATAAAAAGCCAAGATGGCAAGATAGAATGCCAAAATGGCGTTGTTCGAATATTACATGTAAGAAACCAAAATTATAGTCAAATAAACATCAAAATCTAGAAATAAGAATTATTTTTCAATCGATTAAAGGTGCTTCGAAATGATTCAAGTTTCTGCTGAGCGAACCGCCTGGCTCCTTCCAAGGTTGCCACTTCTCCTTTAAGTTGTTCTGCAGTCTCCATTTCCGCAAGCCCCTGGTTGAGAAGCTCTTCGAATTGGTTACCAGCAGAATTGGTTTCGAAGGCTAGTTGTTGTTCTTTAGCCTCCTTAACTTTCTGTTGAAGTTCCAGAATCTGCCTTTCCCAAAGAAGGATGGACTCAGCTCGAGCCTCATAATCAGTTTTCGCCTGCTTCAGATGCATAGCTTGATCCTCAGCTTCTTGAGAGTGTTTCGAAGCTTGCTCATAAGCGGCATCCATGGCAATGCGTTTCTCTTGAACCTTCTTGGCAGCAGATTCGTCTTGGAGAAGGTAGCCAGTTACGTTGTCCAGCAAATTATAAAGATCGAACAAGAGAGTACTAACTGGCAAGGAGCAGGTGGAAAGATTGACCTTTGTGAGCAGCTCCTTCATAGTATAGCAATCAGTACTATCTTGCTTAAGCACTTCGAATATATCCACATTGAGAATGGTTTTCCTAATTTTGTTAAGAAGAACAATTCTTTCATCTGTGGGAAGAGGATAGCTGGTCGAACTTGTGCCAGCCCTAGCGAGTGGGACGTCCCTCTGAGCCAACTTTGCCTTCATGTACCCAATAGGGTCATTTCGTCTCAGAAGTGCCAGTTCCTCGTCAGTCATTCGAGACAGAGAGGATTGAGGGAGTTCCACGCTTAGGGGAACCACGTTTGTTTCAACCTCTAGGGGTTCGTTGGTTGCATTACCATCCCCTTCATTCGCTTCGTGCTCTTGGTCTTCTTCATCCTCGTCCAAATCTACCACTTCGATACCATCCCTTTCGCTGCTATTTGCGTTGGACTCCGTCCCAACAGTCGAACCTTCATTGGCATTTTCCTCCTCAGATTCTTCGTCTGCAGATTCTTCGGCTCTTTGCCCAGAATCAGCTTTCTCTTCTTCAGTTTGAGTGTCCTTTGGGTCCTCTTGAAGAGTTTCAAGAGGGGACTTTTGAAGAGAATCCCTTTGCAAATCCTCTGCAGACGTTTGAAGTATTGTTTCGTTTACCTCTTTTAGAGGAATGAAGGTACCTTGATCATCCTGCTGTTCAGAAGTTCCAGCCAGAACCGCCATATTGGAGGAACCTTTATTTTGGACCAAGTTGCTGGAATCTCCTTGAGGAGAGGAGTTGAGCGGAGCAGCAGCTCTGGATGGTAAGGTCGAAATGGTGGAAGCTGGATTCAAGATGTTCTGCAAGGAACAACAGAATGTTAAAGAAAAACATTCACCAAGGTAATAAGAAGTTAGTATTAGAAACAATTTTTAGAGGTTCAATTTACCTGTGGACCCTCAGAGGAGAGGTTACTAGCTATACGTTCCAACGTTGGGTTGGAGGTCGAAGGTGGATTTTTGGATTTGGGTGAGGGAGCAGCATCCCTGGAATCGAGTTCAGAGACACTAGTCGGAACAGTGCTTTTAGAAGTATCTTTCTTTGGCTTCTTCTTCGAAGCAGTATTTAAGTTTCCTCCAGCCTTGGGGTCTTCCCCAGTGGTGCTTGATTTCCGCTTCTTAGGAGTAGTAGGAGGAAGCTTGTTGGTCTGAAATAATTTTAAAGAAAAGTTAGATGTAAACCATAAAGCTTGAGTGAATTTGAAACATCAAGGCTAAGTGATTACCGTTGGAATTGGAACACTGGTTGTTGTTGGTGTTATTGTTGTTGTTGTGGTTGCAGCAGTAGTAGTTGTTTCGGGTGGAGTCACTTTGTCAGTAGTTTCGATGGAGGCTTGAGAGGCACTCCCTTCCTTCGACTTCGAGGCAGCTGTCTTTATCCTGATAGCTGAAAATCGAAACAATTAAAGCAAAGGTTAAAGATATGAAAAATAAAAGACATTTGGGGATTTTCCCAAGCATTCGCACCTGTGCCTTGATCAGATTTAATTGACATGGCAGAAAGGTCGTATCGAAGGTGTCCTGGGAAATCATGAAGCCAGTATCGAGCCCATGTCACAGTCTCAGATGGCTTTGGTTTCCTTTGAAGATATTTGAACATCTCTTTGCAAGTAAACCACCATGGATATGGGGGAAACCAAGCCAGAGCCAGTTCTGAGGTAGGTAATCTGGGAAATTTAGGTGGATTCATTTCGAATGCCAACCTATACCTATCCTCAGGTGACAGCCCTGAAGGAAGTTTTAACTTAGAAACTTTTTGTTTAAATTTTTCCTTCAAGGTCTCAGCTGCTTGATGCACAGTGGAGTCCAAGCGCGTGGGGTCGTAAGTAGTTTCAAAATAATTTTGGAAAGCTTTAATCTCTTTGGCATCAGTAAACATACCTTTCTTTGCTGGTACCTGCACATCGAAGGCATCAATTAGTTTCTGTCGAATTGTAAGTGTATCGAACATATAAGTTTGATAAAACTTAATCCACCACTCCAGAAATCCTTTAGCCGCGAGATGGGTAGGTTCGAAGGTTATCAGCTCAAATTGGGAAAAGCCTTGATATTGTTCTTGCTGTATTTTGGCTTCCCTTGCCTTGAAAGTTCGTCCAGAGGTGATGGCGCTCTCAGTTTGGAACAAAGGTTCAGGAATCAGTTGGCATAAGCCAAACTGCCTCGAAACGAAGTTTGGTTGGTAGGCAAAGAGAAAAATTTGGTTCTTGGCTGGGGTTATCCTTGAAGAAATGAGTCTAGGCAGCAAGAAAGCTCTCCATACATCCTGAATCTCCTTGCTCTTGATGGCTTCTGAGAGAGCCATGGTGAACCAAGAAGGTCCATGAGCCCTCGAAGCAAAAGGCACCATGCTCTCTTCGAACTTGTGCCTTTTGGAGAATATCATGATGTACTTCGAGAATTGAACTTTGAAGTCATCCTTGTCATCATTAGGAGTTAATCTTTGAAGCCTAGTGCCTTCGACTATCCTATCACTTATCTCAGAATCTTGCTCATCAATGGTGTTGGCGGTTGATAAGGAGGGTTCAAACATGGCATTTAGCCATAGTTGGAGTAACCAAAATGGGCCAGCCAATAAAATATTTTTGGAGGTGTGGGATTTGAGGCTCGAAACAGCTGACCTCAGGCTTTCATAGAGGTCAACTAAGAGTAGTTCACTTAGGCACACTTTTCGATTTTCATGCAAGTCCCTAGCTAGAGGAATGAACCTACTAGCTACCTGTAGGGATCTACTACAGAAAACGTATCTTGACAGCCACAGGGTTAGGAAAGCAATGTGCTCTACGTCAGATACATTGTCCCCTTCAGCATGATAATGACTGATAAATTTGGAAAAACTGGCTAGCTTGACTTCGAAGTCAATTATGCTTGAGTGCTCTTCGTTGTCGGGTATATAAGTTTCTCCCACTGGCGATATCCCAGTGATGGCCGCTATGTCGAAGAAGGTTGGGGTGATCATTCCACCTGGGAGATGGAAAGTGTTATAGGTATTGTCCCAGAAATAAAGGGACGCGAATAGCAGAGGGTGGCTGTAGGTGAAACCAGGTTTCGATAACTTAATCAGGTTATAGATGCCTAATTCTTCCCATTGCTGGGATTTCTTAGCCTCTACTTTCGTGAACCAATTTTGATAAGCAATGTCAGAAGTAGGGCAAGATCGAAATGGCTTAAATTTGCTTTTTACATAATCCAAAACAAAGGGGTCCTTGGGAGGAACAGTTGGAGTTTCTATGGTATTTGAACTAGGAGATTCTACTGCCTTAGAGGCGTCCATTTTGTTAAATAAGGGTTTGAAGCTATAACAAACTGGGAAAATCGTCCTGGTGTCCTTTAATATTTCAAAAACCGTAAGAGGGCCATTTAAAGCTAACCTCTTACCAGCAACGTGGGTAGGAATGAGTACCTGTGACGCATACATCATTTCTTTTTCTTTGGAAATCATCTGAGGGGCAAGAGCAGATTGGCCTTGGATGGTGATGATTTTACTTTCCATGGTAGCTCCTGTAGTTTTTCCTTTCTTCTTGGAGACTTTCTTGAGTTGGGATGAAGTAGAAGAAGACATTTTGAAAGATGTTGAAAGCTTAGATTGTTTTATGAGAGAAGGAGGGTAAAAGATTCAGAGTGTGAAAGATTTAGAGTGTGAAAAGAAAAGAAGAAGATTAAGTTGATGTTTTATAATGGGGAAGTTTAAGCATCCACCGAATAGAGGTGTGATACGTGGAGATCATGGGTTGGTGTGATGAAGAGGTGGCGTGAAGTTAACATAGGTAATAGGCGTGATTTAAAAGATAATAATTATTTATAACTGCACCACGCTGTGAAGTGGCTCCGGGCGGTTAAGGAATCCAAAAGGTGCTATGATTGATGTGACTGGAGTCAAATGCATTAAATGTTACGATGATTCGAAAGTCCTATCAAAATCTTGTGTAGGTGTTTAAAATAGGTATTTCTCAGAGGAATCGAAATACATATTTTAAAGGGGCAATTTGTTGGCTGAAGATTTTGATAATGTTATTTAGAAGCCAAATGAGTTAAACGTTTTTGATCGAAATGGAATTAAACGTCATATTTCGAAGTAGCAGAAGCAGTGTTTCGAATAAGTGTGTCAAAGCTTGGAGCTTCGAGCGGCAATTATGGGAACATATCTAAAGGAGTCTCGAAACAACAGCGAGGCTGTGTCTGGGAAGAGCGTTCGAAACGGAGAAACACCAAAGCATTTAAAATTCAAATGGAAGCGGGACTTTCAAAGTTTGAAAGTTATGTGTTGGAGCATTTGGGGACACGTGGAAAGATGAAAGAAGCATTGTCCTGCATGTTCGAAACGTGGCATAATCCTATAGCAAGACCGTTATGGTCGAATTAGTATAAATAGAAGTCTTAGTATTAGGATTTCGTGTGTCATATCTATTATACAAAATACTCAGTAACATTCAAACTACCACATGGCAAGGGAAACGAATGCAAGAGAAATGTATGTATGATAGCACCATGTATTTCTGATTTAATGAAAACCTTTTACCATTTCCAGTACTTTCCTTTATTCCTTTTGTCAAACAACATTTACAAGTTTTCTTATTTACAGTCTTTTCACTTCGAAATCTCTTCTTCAAAGTTTTACATTTTAATGTTTTCTTTATATTTCAAGCACTTTATATTTCAGAAAACTGTCATATTTTCCATACCTTTACCTTCAAGTCTTATCCTTCGAACGCATATGTTTACTTAAAATCATTTACAGATTTCTTGCATTAAACGCTTTCTTCACATTTCAAACTTTTACGCTCCAGAAATCCTTTATATTAACTATTTTGTAAGTCGAAACCATTTACTTCATTTTTATGCAGTTTTATATGTCTTTACAATTAGCATTACAATTAGCATTTATTCGTGTAACTTAGTTTTCACACACATTTTGATTACATCTTTAGACTTTTAGAGAGAGATCGAGATCGAAATAAGCCAAACACCTATACAACATCAACCATGAATATATGTTCGATTGTGAGAGTAACCTTAATATCCAAGGAGTCCTAGGATCAATCTAGTCGATCCTGTGAGTTACCAGAGGAATTGAATAACAGTCAGGAAGATTATTCGATAGTTTGGAAGACTAGCAGTTGTTTACCAGAAATCACTGGAAACACATAGCCATGCATTCATGTATCCATAAAAACCCTTTTCACTTGACTTTGAAGGAATTTGGAGGTCTTTCTTTGTAAACATCACAAGTTTCGTCAAGCTCAATGGATCTTGGGTGTTGATGGGGCGAAAACCCTAATCCGCCAAAATGGATGATTGATCTTGATGATAACTTGATCAATGTTTGGAGCCAATTTAAAATTCACCTTCTATCTTCATACTTTGATGTTTACAACTTAATATCTTGAGTTCCTTGAAAATCAAATAAAAACTCTCTTTTGCATATCATACATCATTCTACATTTTTTGTTTCACTTTCAAAGGTCTTTTTCCGAGTCTTATTTTTCCTTTGGTCTCACCATACAACACTCGCGCTAAGAGGACAATGGAGAATATCAAGCAAGAGGTTTCTGAACTCCGTAGAGAGATGACTATTTTGAAAGCTAGTATGGAGCACTTAACTGGTTTGGTTGAAATTCTGGTTGCCGCCCAAGTCAATTCTTCTAGGAGGGAGGAAGCGATGATAAAAGTATTCACTGAAACCCTAAAATCATTCTCTCATGAGAAGGTGATGGTTAATGCACCTAATGACTTTCCTGACAAGGTGAATGTGGGAGTGCGTCTAGAAGAAGATGTCGGAAAGGGATGTTCATATGAAGATGGTAGCTCAGCTAATGGTGTGAATAAGTTTGATAATTACTTTTCCAAGAAGAGAACCAGAGGAAGAAATAATCATCTTCAGAATCATCATGTTTCTCCTATTCATCAACAGAATCAGCAAGTCCCTAATCAGAGGAAAACCCAGTTTGATCCAATTCCAATTACCTATACAGAGTTGTTCCCTATCCTAATGCAGAGGAATTTGGTTCAGACCCGACCTCCACCGAAGGTTCCTGAGAAGATACATTGGTACTACAAAGTTGTTTTGGCTTGTACTTTTCATCAAGGTGCTCCTGGGCATGACTTGGAGGGTTGCTTTGCTTTGAAGATTGAGGTTCAAAAGTTGGTCAGAAGTGGTATCTTGTCATTCAAGGACGTTGGTTTTGAAGTTCAAATCAAGCATGTGCCGAAGAGTAAACACGATTGATGGTGACTTTTATTTTTGAAGGATGTTTTCGGTAATTCAAGTCCAGATGGAAAGCCTTCCCAGATTATCAACTTATTTCTGCTTTTTGTAATTTTTCTTGTTTATCAAAACATTGTTTGCATGTAAGAACTTGTTTACATCTGAATGATTATCTTAATACAATGAGTATGTTTGTCTTGAAGAAATTCATTCGTTTCACTCATATTTGTTTTCAAATTTTAAATTTCTTTTTGCATTGTGATACCAACTTGTTGCCCATTCTCTTGCCTAGGCAGAGATTGAAGGGAGGATGATGATCTAAAGAACACAAAATCTATGGTTGTTTGCTTTTGGATAAAATCTTGCTGATGATGTACATGCATTGTTTCAAATCCCTAAACACCGGAGATATAAGGAAGATAATCCCTTGCTAACCCCTTTTGAGCCTTTGAAGCAGAAGTTTCTTTTCTATACAAAAAACCTTGAATTTTAACCTGGGGCAGGGTAGTTTTTAGTTAATCTGACTGAGTGTTCAAAATTCATAAGGAAGATGTTTTTTGAAGAGAAACTACGAGGGCTATCCTTCATGTATAATGAATCTAGAGGATGTGGAACCACAATGTTATCCCTCATTCATCAAGAAATGAGGCAATCACAATCCTCTCAACAAGCAAATACAAGCTAATGTCACACATTTTGTTCAAAAAGTCAAAAATCGAGAAAAAGAAAAAGCCTGCTAAGTCAAAAAACATGAAAACGTGTGACTTAGGCAAAATTAAGGCATCCCACTGGACTATCAATTCAAAAAATTAGTTCAGGCAAAAATTAGGGAAAATAAAAATCGCAAAGAAAAGGACTGCAAAGAAAAGTCCTCAACAAAGAACAAATTGGTGACTACAAACACGAAGACATGAGGGTGGTTTCTACTCCGAAAGCCTCGTCGTTTCCTTGACCGTCACAAAATCCTTTTGAGAGATGAACACTCATGTTGAATTAACTGAACATAGGGTTGGAGAACATCATGAAGAATGGGTGGGCACCAAATATTTTGAGCCTTAAAATCTTTTTTCTAAAAACCATGAACCAGACCACGTTACAACCTTCAAAAGTCCTAATTGAAGCAAGGTTATTTTGAAAGCATACTTCAATGAGATAGTGTTCCTGACTCCCATGAATGTTCTAAATAGTTATGTTGGTATCATATGTTTTTCCTATACAAAAAATAAATGGTGCTTTTGCTCGCAAAATTTGTGCGATATCTTTCGAAATCTTCAAGACTTACATAACTGTTGCATTAGAATTTTCATTCTCATTGTAAACTTTTTCTAACTGCAAAACATTTGTTTGATATCAAGGAAGCTCACATAAGCACCAGTGATGAGTTTATTCTTTTAAGGCTTGAAACTATGTTGAGTAATTGGAGAATCATTTCAAGAAAAAATCATATGCAGGGGCATGTCAGCTGAAGACCTTAAGCACGGACATGTTGCTTCTCCCAGTTAATGCTTTCCCAACTTCTTTACCCCTTATTGGGGCAAAATTTGAAGACTTTGTTGTGCCAACTACAATTAATCCGGGGCAATCACGTAGATATTTGATGAATCTCTCTAAGAGTTTGAAGACACCAGAGCATGGTGAATGCCAGGTCTTTTGTAAAATCCTCTTGAGACGATTTCTCCTCATCAACCATATAGCTCGGGGCATTTTAGAGGTGAAGCTATTCGCAAGAATTGTCGTGCAACATGCAACTCATCAGCAGTAAACTTGGGGCATCCAAAATTGGTCCCAGGGGCAATCTAGATTTGTTAAGATATGTGATATGTATTGCACATTATCAGAGGGTGGTGTTCCCAGTATCTCCAGCTAAGCATGACTTTTTCCAGCTGAATCATTGTTCGTGTTGTTATCCTTTCAATGGATTGTCGACAATAGGAGACTGGACTTTGGGTTTTCTACCTAAAAATATCTTCCTCTCCAGAGATATTTAAGCCTTGTAAAAGGACCTTGCTCCAATGATGGCTTTTGTTTTTATCTCCAGTAATGTTGCCATCCTGTTGAGATTAGCCGAGTGTCGAGTTGTACTGTGATGTCTTATCATTTTCTGTCCATCTCCCCTATCTGTTTTGTCAGCATATACATGACATTCATTTATTCATTCACACTTGCATCATGCACGCACAATTGTATTTGTTGATGTCATTGAGTTCGTATACCTTGGTTATGTCTATTCAAATAACATATTTGATCTTTCCAAATAGAGTGTCGACTTAAGCATAAAGTGTGCCTTCTTTCTAATTCCCCACTGAGTTAACTCTCGTGGAAGAATCTTGCTTGAGCTTTCCTTTTCCATCTCTGGATAGGATAAATCCCCATTTGAGTTATTTCCTCATTGGGTGGAGTCTTGTTTGACTGTTTTCTCTCCAGTTTATTCCTGGATTGAGCTGTGTCGCTTGTGAATGATACCCTGTGAATATCTGTAGGCTGTGAAACCTAGATGGAGAGTGCATTTATTTTGCAATGTAAATACTTGGTCTCCTCAAGAAGGATTTATTCATGGTTCCCCATTGAAGATGAACTTTATTCCCCAGCAGTGTTATCACAACCTTCTTCTGGAATATCGACATGACTGACTCTTTATTTGAGCAGTTTGATTATTTTTGATTTCTCTACGACAAATGGCGGTCTCTTCATGAGCAGTTTGTCCATCCCCGATGAAATTATTGATTCTCACCTCCAGCAATATCTTCACGATATTTTATGAGTATCTTCAACAAAACAGCAAGCGGCGGTCTCTTCATGAGCAACTTGTGTGTTACTGTCACCTTTCAAAACAGCAAGCGGCGGTCTCTTCATGAGCAACTTATGTGTTATTGAAAAACATCAAGCGGCGGTCTCTTCATGAGCAACTTGTATGTTATTGACACCTTTGAAAACAGCAAGCAGCAGTCTCTTCATGGACAACTTGTATGTTATCAACACTTTTAAAAATAGCAAGCAGCAGTCTCTTCATGGACAACTTGTATGTTATCAACACTTTTAAAAACAGCAAGCAGCAGTCTCTTCATGGACAACTTGTATGTTATCAACACTTTTAAAAACAGCAAGCAGCAGTCTCTTCATGGAAAACTTGTATGTTATCAACACTGTTTGAAAACGGCAAGTGGCGGTCTCTTCATGAGCAGCTTGTACGGAAAATGGAAAGTGGCAGCTTCTTCATGAGCAGCTTGTACGTTAGTATTTTGGAAGACAGCAAGTGGCAGCTTATCTATTTGAGCAACTTGTGTGTTATTGTTCCCTTGAAAACGGCAAGTGGCAGCTTCTTTATGAGCAGCTTGTGGGTTATTGGCAACAAGTGGCAGACTCTTCATGAGCAGCTTGTGTGCTTTGATATTCTTTGAAGACAACAAGTGGCGGACTATTCATGAGCAGCTTGTATGCTTTAATATTCTTTGAAGACAGCAAGTGGCGGTTTCTTCATGAGCAGCTTGTATGTTTTTGTCACCTTTGAAAGGAAGCAAGTGGCGGCCTCTTTATTTGAGCAGCTTGTGTATCCCCAACAATAATGTCTACTCAGCAAATGGCATCCCTTTCGGAAAAGTCCCGTGGGGAAGTTTGTTATTTTATCCTTTTCAAGCGATATCTTGGTTAAAGAAGAAATGTGTTACCGTTCTTGGTAAAATTCAGAAATCATAGATGTTTATCTCCAGCCACAGTGCTGATGTCAATCATTTTCCAGTCTCAGTGCTGATGTCCATCATTTCCTTTTTCGGTCAGAGTACTGATGTCAATCGTATGCTTTTCCAGTCACAGTACTGATGTAAATCATTACCTTTTCCAGTCTCAATACTGATGTAAATCATTCAAGAGTCTCTCATTTGAAGTCTATGACTTTGTTTCCCCAGTGGTGTTATAATCTGTTCCCCTGTAGGATTACTATAATGTGCTTGGTTTCTCCAGCATAGTCTGTCTCATATGGCGTCATTCCCCATAAAATTCAGAGCATTACATTCATATCATATCATGAACATAATCGCAGTATCTTAAGGCCAAAAATTGTGTATTCTATATTTAAGTCCCTTCAATCTCGTCGAAATGAAGATCCCAATCTTCATATCTCCAGATAGAAGAAACTTAAATAGGGGCAGCTGTTGTACCCCAAATTTTGACCTAAGATCCCATTTTTATTTTTGCATTTTTAAAGATAAGTCAAGGTCACGAAATACGGTCGGTTTTAACGTCTCACCTTCGAGCTTTGACTATGCGAAGATTGTCAAGTGTTTTGAACGTTTTTAGCATATGTATCACTAATTTCTAATCCATACAAAGGTGTATGTTCATGTTTTCTTTTGCTTCATGTGCAGAGACAGGTCTGAATCAAGAGCATCAGGTGTCGCGCCTCAATTAAGGTTTTGAGTCTCCCAAGCCAGAAGTACGGTTGATTGTGGATTCTCGAAGACTGATTCATCAAGGCACAACTGTTGCACCCTAAATGTCGCCCCTATTTTTTTTCAGTCGCACTTTCATATCATATTTTTTTATTTGGTCACGATCATTAGTAAATATCTTCATTCCTCATATTTTGCATCATTAGTCGTATTTAAGTTGACCAGCAAAGTCAGTTTAAATCAAAGTTTGCATCGTCTTTCAGTTGTAAAATACAATACCCGACATATCACTTCATTCATTTTTATTTGTTTACTATTTTCTTGCATTGCTCCAAGTTGTTTGTATGTCGATAATAAAAATATTCTGGTTTTACAGACAGACTGTTAAAAGCGATTCGACACTATACGAAAATTAGCGAGAAAAATATTTCAAGTTTTCACCTTTTACCGATCATTTTATGAATCTGCGTCTCACGTAGATTATGACGGTATGCTCGCTTTATTTTTTCGGTACATTTTGAAGTCTCGTTTTTAACCTTGAACGCCTGTTTAGCCTGATATTTTAATTATCATTTTATTTCGATTTTTGACCTTTTGAATATTTTTCCTTTAATCTTTGTGACATGTAGATTATTTTAATGTGTTCATTTTCTTTTTTCGGATAAATTTTCGTTTGTTTTTTTATCATTTTCGGTCATTTTAAGTCTTTATTTTTTATTAAGAAAAAATTCAAACAAATTATTTTAGTTTGAGTTAATTTGAACACTTTCAGGTTTTGTTTTATTTTTACCATTCAGGGGCTTTTTGGTCACAAAAATATATTTGTTACACTACACTTTATTCCTATTGGTTGTTAACAGAAGTTATGGATCGATACTGAATTTGCCAAACGGAAT
This sequence comes from Vicia faba, assembly GCA_948472305.1. Taxonomy (NCBI): domain Eukaryota; kingdom Viridiplantae; phylum Streptophyta; class Magnoliopsida; order Fabales; family Fabaceae; genus Vicia; species Vicia faba. The sequence continues at coordinate 119,899,300 of OX451738.1, read as the reverse complement.
TGAATATTGGACGGATATGATTGCAAGCTGAAATCATTTTTTTCTCTTCATCTGACTATTTAAATAGTCTTCATTTTCTTTGTGAGGGACAGACATTACAAAAACCAACACGTGATAAACCCACCGATTATTCCAAACTTGCTCTGCATTTTCATTCCTTCATTTCTTAAACACTTTTCTTTAATTTCAGTTTCAATTATTTTTTTTTCACCCTCACCAAAATTCTCGTTACCTTCGCCCCCTTTCAATGGCCTCCATGAATTTCACAATGGATTCAGTTTCTGTCTTAAACAACATACCCTTCCACACCATACCATCTCCTCTTCTAACTCCCCACCCTCTCTCTCAAACCCGTCATCTACGCTTCCCTCCTCCAAACCTGCGTCAAAACCTCCTCCTTCCACCACGGCACCTCCGTCCACACCCACATCCTCAAATCCGGACTCCACTCCGACCGCTTCGTCGGTAATAGCCTCCTCACTCTCTACTTCAAACTACATCCCGGCCCCCGTTTGTCCCACGCCCGTCAACTCTTCGACTCACTCTCCGTCAAAGATGTCATCTCATGGACTTCTCTCATCTCCGGTTACACCCACAACACCTACGCCATCACCCTCGATTCAACCGTCACCATCCAAACCCTCTCTCACCGTAACACCATCACGAAATTCCCCTTCTCCAACCTTCTCCTCTCGCCACTGTTAAAACTAGTTTCTTCACAAAACCCACCTTCTATACTTACTCCGCCAATCTTCCCACGCGGTAACCTCCACTGAATCAACAACCTACTTCCACAACCATTGTCCGCTACCCTGTTTCTATTGAACAACACGGTTTGGTATAACCACCGTAACAACCAACAACAACCCCATTCCAACGCCATCCGCATCAACATACTCCCTTTAATTTCTTCACTAACAGCTCCAACCCTCCGTCAATTTCCCGCTGGTACGTCCATCCGTCTTAGTTCAACAACAAACAACAGCTTCATCTCTGAGTTTGTTCACCAGCTTTCATTCGCAACACCAGACAACAACCTTATCCGCAAGCATCACGACCACCTGCTCGTGACTGTCGCAAACTGAACTCCCATGGCCAACTTGCTCGCAGCTTCTCTCCGTCTCGCCGTGAATGTTTAACAGATTGCAGCTCCACGTTGACACGATTCGGTAATTTCCGATCTCATCTCAGTTTCATATAATTGTGATGCTGTTTATTTCTGCTTTGTTGTTAAGTTCTGATGAAAAACAGTTTGTTTGTTAGATTGGTAATCCACTGACAGTAGTTTGAAATGCGATTTTGAATTTATTCAATTGAGTCAAGATTGCTATTAAACTGTGTTGAATTCTAAAGTCAATGTCACTTTATGTGTTGGATTATGCTGGATTTGTTGTGTCGGATGCCATTCCATTTGTATATATTGAGGAGTTATCATGTTTTGTTTGAATTCGATTGAAATCTGTACCGTGTTAATTTGTGCTCGTTTTGATTTCAATTGAATTTGTGGCGAATAATATTCTTGTTAGTTTCGATGAAGGTGACGATAATGCCGCATTTCATTTGCGTGTAAATATGACCGAGAAATTATTGAAAACGACGTGTTTTCCTTTTATTATAAAACATGTTTGAATTGGAATTTTGGACATAGTTGTTTATGTTTAAGTGCTGCCCAATTTTGATCTAACCAATCATGGCTCAATTCAATTTTGTTTTCCATGTTTTGAATATATTTTGAGTATCACATGAATAGACACTAATTGATTTTTGAATACTCATAAACGGAATGAACCTTTTTTTAGACTTTGAGTCCATGAAGTTTATATGTCGTGCTTAATTTTTATTTTGTTTTGAATTTGTTTGAAGTAGATGCAAAGTTTTGAACCGATTGTAACTAATGATCACACTTAGATACCGATGGTTTATTTCTCATGTGAGATTTAAGGTTATGGCTCTTTGATTTAAACCAATGTGGAAGGAGATTATGATGGTATTCGTTTGGAATTCAAAGGAAAATTTGGTGGAAGACATCGTTGTGCATTTCACTTGTTTTGAATATTTTTTGAGATTGAGTTATTGAACGATGTTTCATATTCATTAGTTACTGCCCGGTTTTGTTTCGATTGAGTTTAACTTATTTCAAAATCAACTTTCTATGTTTTGATTTCGGATCGAATATTAGCATGAGTTTATTTGACTTTGTTTGTGAATTGAAATTCTTGGATAATCATCATTTATTTGGTTCATGCTTTGAATTCAATTTCTCATGCTGCAAAGTGAGCTTTGGATTTTTGTTTTCCGTTGTGTTTGAAATAGCGGTTACTTTTGATACACTTGAAATAGTGAATGCAATGCTAATTTTTGTGTTTACATGGAATACTGTCATGAATTCTTGATTTTTATTCGTGTAAATATTCATTTGTTCATATGCATCATACAATCTCATTTTTTATTTTTATATTTTCTAAACACATTTTTAATTGTTGCAATTTCATTCATTTTAATTTTTTATACCATTTATGTTACTAACGAGTTTGTTTACTGTGAAGGTTTTCGAAAATCGTTTCAAGCAATTCATTCCCACATAGCGTGTCCACAATTCCTACACTTATCCCTTTTACCTTTTATTGTATTTTACTATTCTTATTTAATATTTGGTACTGTAAATATATACTTGTACATAATAGTTTGACTGTATATTTTACTTGTAAATAAATTCAGGTTTTGAAAATATTATTTTCATCACATTGTGATTTTATTTTTAATTCTAACTAACTTCTGAAAATTGTACGGACGCACATAAGTCTTCCCGTGCTGTTAGTTTTGTCTGTATATTTCATGTGATGCAGGGAATCTTATACCGCGAGCTTTATTCAAACATTGAGCCTTATCTGATACCGTTTTTTTGATGCTGTCGGCTTGTGATTTATTTTCACCTAAGGTTTGGTATATTCTTAGCTTACTTATCTGTCTGTGGCTTTAAATCCAAGGGAAAGAATTAATTTGTTGACTTCATGTCATCGAGTATCTAATACGATTGTGTGAACCCCTTCATACATTTTTTAATTTTGTAAATCTTAAGTTAAATCTCCTCAAAACCTAATTTCAAACATACACTCTTTTAAACCAAAACTTCGACACGAGGTCGTCGTATCTTCAAAATCTCGCCAACACCTATTTTTAGCCAAACGAACCATTTTAATCAAACAAACAATTTTAACCAAAAACAGATATTTCAAAAGGTTCCTGCGGAGTACCGCAGATGCATTGGGTGCTAATACCTTCCCATTGTATAACCAACCCCCGAACTCTCGATCTCTTTCAAAAAAAAAAAACGCATTGTATTTTTATTACTTTTAAGTATTATTTACATTGCATATTTTAGGGTTTTATTTCGCTCTTTTCCCTTTTCCCTTGGAAATAATAAAGCGCGGTGGCGACTCTTGCTTTTGCGAGTCAAGTTAATTAATAGCTTGATCTCCGATTTTCACCGCTACAACACTAAGCCAGAAACACGAGCTAGCAACCTCTCAAACACCCTTGTACACCAAAAACCCCATTTTCTGCCAAAACAGGGCAGGATCTGCAAATCACAAGCCAAATCATAATCCACTCGTGCGTTTTGCTTGCAATCAGTTCCAACACACTCCATACTACATACCTAAGCTATCCCAACCATTCCCAAGTCACTGTAACTCCATTTACACACTTCACCATTTTCAAATTCTGACTTTGCAGGTTGAGTTCTATAAGCATATTCAAGCTATTTCGAAGCAGGCTAAGCATTGGGAAAGCTCAAAGGAACTTCAAGCAAGCTTACAAGTATCTCAGGCCTCACTCATAACCCCTACATTTCCATACTCGAGCTTGACTGAAAAAGGTAAAGTTCAAACTTCTATCTCTCTATTTTGGAATCATTAGGCTTAGGTTTGTGAATAAAAAATGTAGTCCTCATTGCCCTCGAGCTGTACATATGTATAGAATTCATTTAAGTTAACTGAGGTGGGAGAATTTGAATGATGAACTTTCTGAAAAAACTAGGTTAGAAATTAGGGCCAGAGAAATTCTCTCTGGTCTTTGAGAGTTAGATCAAGTTTTTTATATGGTTAGAATCGTGGTTTAATGCTCTATAACTTTCATGTTGCAAGTTTTTGTTTTTAAGCACAAATGCAGGAGTTACCAGTTTGAACATCAAGTGCGCGTTTTTTCTGTTTCTCAAGGTTATAGATGAAGTTGAGTTGGGCTGGGCCTGGTCCTTTTGGCTATTTGCACCTCCTTGCTTGCTTTCTGCACCCCTTGGCCCATTTCATTATATTTTTCATATTTTTCATTTCTTTTTTTATTTTCTGACTTTTATTATTTTTTCCAAATATAAAAAAATCACTAAAAATATTTTCTTAAATTTTCACATTTTTTTATATTATTTTTTATTATTATTTTGGCATAAGAATAGTTAAAAAAATAATATATACTTTTATTTTCTTAAATAAGTTTGTAAATAAAATTAAAATACTTACATATTTTTTATTTTATTATTTATGCATATAAAATAATATTTTCTCACATACTTTATTTTTTTAAATATTTTTGTGAATATTTTTATTTATTATCCATGTACATAAATAAATAATATAATATATATATATTCTTAAAACAAAATTAGGGTTTCTTCACCCTTTCCAAAAATGATCATATTATTTTCCCTTTTTAAGACATTAAATAATTTATTTTACATGCATAAAAAAATACAAAAACATTTTGCATATTTATATTTAATTGCTTATTTAAATATTGTCAATTTATTATGTGTGCAAGGAATTCAATTTGGTTGTAATAGTTGAATTAGGGTTTTATTTTCTTGCAAATATCCCCCTATTCAAACTTGTATCCTCCTCCCCATATCAATGTTGTAATAGTCGTAGATTTATTTTTACGCACTTTATTGCTTTCAAATATGCATGATAGTAAGATTAAGGTTTGTATGATAACCAAAAATCAAAACAAATAGCTTGACTAATACAAAACAAAAAAGCATGAAAAATGACAACACAATGCACACAAGCACCCCTAGGGTTTCATCCACTTGTTGCCTTAAAAACATGGCCATGGTATGCATGCTAGGTATCTTGGCAAAACAAAATCAAAACAAAAATATCATAGTCCCTCGATGACGCTATCTTGGTTGCCTATACAAAAATGATCTAGTCCCACAAAAACTTGCTAAAGATACTTAGCACAATTGTTATCATGGCCATACGATGACCCACACCTGTCCCGTTTAACATCCAAATACAAGGTTGTTTACCAAATGCAATGGTAAAACAACAATGTCAAAGGGTTAAAAATGTGTAGGAAAGACTTTTGAGTAGGTAGGTAGATGCTCCTAGTTACTTGATCAAACTTGCAAACATCCTTGCTATTTTAAAAAATGCACAACACAATTTCAAAACATTTCCCAACAAACTTTTAAACATTGAAACATTTTTCATAAGACAAATACCTTTGTATATATTCAAACAAGAATCATTAAAAAGGTTTCCACAACGATGGCCTCTTTTCAAAATATTTTCAGAACCACACACAAAAGCACCATTTCAAACAATTGAAAAGCAAAAGCAAGTGATCTAAAACAAGTAACTAATTGCCCATGGAAAACCATGGATGAAAAGGGTGCTAGCACCTTCCCTTTTCATAATCTACCCCCCGAACCCAAGAAAACATCTCAAAGGTCTTTCTTGTGCTTTTTGACCTTTCCTTTGGATAAATAAAAAGTCGGTGGCGACTCTTGCTAAACTGAAACATTTGCGAACGAAAAACGCAAAACCTCAAGTCAGTTCTCCCACCGCATCACACTATGCCATTCAAAGTTAACCTCAGATTTTATCTGGGTCAGACAGGTCGACACTAAGATCTCTCTGATTACCAGTTCAGTTGAAGATATTCTAAGACTTTCGTCTTGGTCAGTGGAATCACTATTAAGATTCTCTTGATTACTATGCCAGTCAAAGTTAACCTAAGATTTTCTCTGGGTCAGATAGGTCGACACTAAGATCTCTCTGATTACCATTCCAATTGAAGATATTCCAAGACTTTCGTCTGGGTCAGTGGAATCGCTACTAAGATTCTCCTGATTACTATGCCAATCAAAGCTAACCTAAGATTTTCTCTGGGTCAGACAGGTCGACACTAAGATCTCTCTGATTACCATTCCATTTGAAGATATTCTAGTACTTTTGTATGGATCGGTTGAATCGATACTAAGATTCTTCTGATTACTATGCCATTCGAAGTTAACCTAAGATTTTCTCTAGATCACCCAGATCGACACTAAGATCTCTCTGATTACTATGCCAGTGGAAGATATTCCAAGACTTTCATCTGGGTCAGTTGAATCGCTATTAAGATTCTCCTGATTACTATGCCAGTCAAAGTTAACCCAAGATTTTCCATGGGTCAGATAAGTCGACGCTAAGATCTCTCTGATTAATATTCCAGTGGAAGAGGTTCTAATATTTTCCCTAGGTTATACAGGTCGACACTAAGATCTCTCTGATGACTATGCTATTGGAAGATATTCCAAGACTTTCGTCTGGGTCAGTTGAATCGCTACTAAGATTCTCCTGATTACTATTCCAGTCAAAGTTAATCTAAGACCTTCTTTGGTTCAATCAGATCGACACTAAGATCTCTCTGATTCCCATTCTAATTTAAGACACTGTGAAGCCTGGATTTCGACCAGATAATAGTATAAGGTGATGCGAAGCCTGGAATCTGACCAAATAGTATTTCACTTCTTCAGACATTGTGAAGCCTGGATTTCGACCAGATAACAGTATAAAGCACTGCGAAGCCTTAGATCGGACCAGATTGCAGTTTACTATGTCAGTTACTATGAAGCCTGGACTCGACCGGATATTATTATACCCCATATTCAAGTTGAAGCCTAGACCCGACCAGATAACAACTTAATTTCTTCAAATCACTGAATCCTGGATACAACCAGATAACGGTACACCTCAGATTCAAGTTGAAGCCTGGACCCGACCAGATAACAACTTAATTTCTTCAAACTGCTGAAGCCTAGAAACGACCAGATAACAGTTTAATGTCTACATTACTACTAAGCCTAGAATCAACCAGATAGCAGTTAATTTCATAGTCCCCGGTAAGTCATTGTGAAGCCTGGAATACGACTAAAAAGCAGTCATCTTTATTATCCTCAGCAAGTCACTGTGAAGCCTGGATCCAGACCAGATAGTAGTTCACTTCCGTCTCTTCAATCAAGAGATGACTCCCCAGTAGAGTAATGGACAACTGAAGCTCCTGAGCTCTATCTCCCAAATCAGAGACCAACATTCCTCAGTGGAGTCCTCCCCAACAATAGGTATAGGAATTCCTACAAAGGAATATATCATGAAGTCAACATTGTTCTGGATGGCATCTTTAAGCCCATCTCTGATGACTCTCCGTCATATTCTCTGGATGGCGTCTTTAAGCTTATCTCTAACGATCTTCTGTCATCTTCTCCAAATGGAATCTATAAGCCCATTCCCGATTATCTACACAATCAAGTATCATTTCAAACGAGTGCAAATTTCTGGGCACTCTAGTGTTCAATCATCTTCCACCTTCAGATCACGAAAGGCAGACCAGCCAATCTACATCCTCGGGTTTAAGAAGATTGAACAGGGACAACTGTTGTACCTTAAAACTTACCTTCTTTATTTCGACCTTTTTGGCTTACATTTCATTATTACATTCGGGGTTCAAAGATTCACAAGTCCAACCCGACGCATCATATTCAGGTGTTCCTTCGCCAAGATATTCCTGATAACATATTCTAAAATTTAGGTTTGTCTCGAGGACCAATTCTTTAAAGAAGGTCTCCGAATGTGCGATTTTTCTCTAAGAAATATGGTGAAAAAGTGTGCTGAAAGTGCAGTTTTTACGCATTAAAAAATTCATAACTTGAAGATCGTGACTAATTTTGAACCCATTCCGGTGGCCAAAATTTTATCTTGACGTCATCTACGTTTTCAGCTCTCGCGGCTGGAAGCCAATTTCGACCAGAAGATCTTCAAAAATGGGGATTTATCAAGTATTTTTAATCAAAAAATTTGTTACAGAAGTTTATTTGCGTCATGTTCAGAAAATTATAACTTAGTCTATTTTCATTGTATCGAGCTGGTTCTGGCGCAAATATTTCACAAATTGAGTTGGCTACGTTTTCACAGGAGGTATCGAGTTCAAACGGTATCCAAAAGGCCTTTATATTTTGCTCAGAGTTCGCGTGATGAGCTGAAAATCCTGAATGCTGAATATTATTTCATCTGGGTCAAAACTTCGAAAATTCATAACTCAGTAAATTTTTATCAGACCGAGCCCATCTTTTTACACAAGGTCACTGACTCAGAGATCTACAACTTTGCATCTAAAGTAGAGACCAGGTTCTTCTCCGATCAGTACCAGTTTTTTATTGAAGAACGTGTCAGAGTTGACATTGGAGCCGAAAATAAGTTTGTCTGAGGCGAAACTTTAAAAATTCATAACTAATTCACCGTTTATCCGATTAAGCCCATTTTCGGACATGAGTTAGTTCACGATGTCGGTTACATTTTATATTCACATTTCAACTTCATAAATTGTTTTTAGGTCCCTGCGATTTAGCCTGGAACATGTCAGACTCAAGTGAATAAAAATTTGCACTATTGCTTGTGGTTATTGGAGGCCCAATTGCACATTTAAAGCCCATATATTTTCTCTAATTTCCATTATATAATCTTATTCTTTTAACACAAACATGACACGAAGAAAACCTTTGCCACAACCCTGTCAAAATATCAAATTCCTTCAAGAACCCTAAAAACGTTAAAATCCTTGTTACAAACCCCCCCCATCTCACTACAAACAAGCCATCCTTGTTACAAACCCCCATCTCACTACTTCTCCAGTAAGGATAAGGCTGGTTTGATCTCCATGATCAAAAGGGTGTAGAAGCATTCATACATCCCATATCGGTTTTAATATTACAAAATTTCATATATTTGCTTTATTTGTATTTCATGATATAGTAATTTATTTAATGTGTTCATGAGATTCAACACTGTAGATTTAGACAGAGTCCCATGCAGGGTTAATACAAAACACTGAGGCCAGATCATAACAACCACCAATGCATGGCAAGGAAGATATCCTGAGGAGGTTAAAGGCGTGGATTCAACACCCACTCCTATTGGTTTTGGTTTTCTTCCTTTCTATTTATCCTTTTACCTATTTTCCTTCTTTCTGTTTAAAACCACATTTTTCATAAAACCTAACATTTTTCACAAACCTTTGATTTTTCATAATAAACTCGAATAATTAATTTTAAGTTTTTTTAATTTAATTTTAGGTTTTTAAATTAATTTTTGGTTCAACACCCACCCATGACATTTACATTATTTGTATTTTCTAACCCTATTTTCCATTGATGTTTCTTCCTCTATCTATTTTTTGGCAAACTTTATCATTTTTTTGTTAATCATTAAACATAAACTTTTTATAAAACCTTTTTTTTAATTAAAATTAATTAGGTTTTAGGTTTTTTTAATTAACCTTTTTTTTCAAAATTAACCTTTTTTAATTAAAATTAATTAGGTTTTTAAGTTTTTTTTAATTAGCCTTTTTTTCAAAACTTTTTTTTTAATTCGAACTAATTAGGATTTAGGTATTTTAATTAACTTTTTTCAAAATTAACATTTTTTTATTAATTAAAATTAATTAGGTTTTTTAGGTTTATTTAATTAATTATCATAAATCATTTTTTTATACAAAAATGACCAAAACATTTTTCTTTATTTTTTCATTTTATTTTTATTTTCCTAGATAAAGTGCATAGGGCGTTCAACTGTAATAGTGTAGCTTTATTTTTCCTGCATTTTTTTAATTATTATCATGTAATTGCTTCCGGGATGTAATAGTTTTAGGATTTCTTTTCCGCACTCTTCACTATTATGTAACTGCACCAAAGCTCTGTAATAGCTTAGGTTTACATTTTCGCCTTTACCTTCTGCTACTATATTTTATGAAATGCTTAGATTAATAGGATTGTATGGAAAGATAAAAATGAACGATAGAAAACCCTAATTGCATGATAAATATAACTGAAAAAACACATTGTTGCACACTTGCACCCCTAGGGTACTCCCCACTTGGTTGCCTCGGAAAACAATGGTCATGTCCCTCGAATGTAGGGATATCTTAGCAAAAGATCCTCAATCTAAAATTCATCATAAAGATCATAGTCCCTTAATGTCCCTTGAGTTTCCTACGAGAAATGATCTTGTCCCTCGATGTTGCCTATGTGATGATAATCCCTTCGAACTACTAAGGTATCCCTATATGTTGCCTTCTATGACCATAACAATGACCCGCGCTTGTCCCTCATACATCCAACGATAGGGCACCTACTCACTAATAGTAGGATAGCACTGTCTAAAGGATAGGGAGAAAAGAACGAAATTTTCGAGTATAAGTAGATAAGTTCTTTGATGCTTGCTCAACACAACTTTTTGCACCTACACAAAAATATTTCAAAACACTTTAAAAAACATTCGCCTTATCAAAACTCTTGAGGACTGATACAAGAGTTATCACAAAGCGAATCGCCGCACTAAGGCATTTTCAAAACAATTTTCAAAACACACAAAGCACACAATTTTTTCAAAACATGAGCTAAGCATCTAAGAGCCCGTAGAAAACTACGGATGGAAAGGGTGCTAACACCTTCCCTTTCCATAACCTACCCTCCTTACTCAGAAATCTCGAAAAAAGTTCTTTTTTTGTTCTTTTCACCCTTTCCTTTGTTGGATAAAAGAAAAGTCGGTGGCGACTCTTGCTTACCGCGACATTTGTGAACAAAAAACGAAAACTAGTATAAACCGTCAGTTCTGCCACCTTATCACAGAACTGGCGACTCTGCTGGAGAAATTATAAAGTGGGGTTTACCTTAGGTTCTAGATCATTTTTAAGTTGGTTTATCTATTTTCTTTGATTGCTTTAACTTTGAGGGTTTGTTGGGGTATTCTTTTAAAGATCCTATACACGGATCTGGGGACACTTTTTAGGTAACTAGAAATAAATCATGAAGGATATACGGTGTAGACCGATACAGACAAAGTGGTGGCTACGTTAGCGCGATGCTTTGGATTGTACTAATGTTCCTTGAGTAAGTTAAGGATAACATTAGGCTTCCTCATAGTGCCACTAAGTGCTAACTGACCTTTAGGACCTTTAATTGACTCGTCCTAGCCATTAGGAAGTAGTGAGATAATCGGCTTTGGTTCCGACCGAAGATTGGTTGATACTCGATACTACACTCATTGAGGCTGAACTTTTAGGATTTTTTGGCCACAATACATCGGTGCGGAGCTGAAACAATTTCTGAAGGGAAGGTCAGTGATATTGAGGCTCCTTAGAACTCGGCTACTATTAATAGGACAAGTTGAGCCAACTGAACTTCAAGAGGGTACTTACCTACAAACCCCATGCAAGCCTAAACCTAAGGCTGCTTGTGTGACTTGTTTACCTTCATTGTCTAACCACTTGAATTCTTTGCAGGGTTTACTTGCCTACATCACCTTGCACTTTTGCTTAACACATAACATACACATCATAACGTCATGCCACAACATTTTCTTAACCATTTCAAGGATCTCAAGAGTTTGTGATGCAGGTTATGGTAAACCAGATGTCTAGCAAGGGGCAAGAGGATTTATTTTCCTCTAGCTAATGCCATCAAAAGATAAAAACACAACAACTTGAGACAGGGGCTATGACCCACTTGATATGGTGAGCTTGAATCTCGTAGAAGGACACTCAGTGATACAAAGTTCTTCAATCAAAGCCGCAAAGTTCAACGCCTAACATTTTTCTTGTTTACCCCACGAGATCCTTGAAAATATTTGCATATCATACATGTCATTGCATAACAGGTAGTCTCCAGTACAGGTCTCTCATGTTCTTGCTGTTTATTTCAGCAATGGCTCTACAACAAGACAACAGAGATCTTCAAACTCAAGAGGCTCAGTTCATGGAAATGTTCCTAAACTTATACAAGGGGAAGGAAGAATTGAAAGCACTCCTCGCTAGGAATCTGACCAAGAATCGTCCTGACAACAACAAGGATGACCAGGTTGAACAACTCCAAGTTGAATGTAAAGGATGAGGACCCAGATGATCAGTCAAATGGATCTTATCCAAAGCCTAGCCCGGGGACAAGAAGAGCTGAGAGCCATTATCAATAAACTTCATCAAGACAGATACAACCGTATGAAGCAAGCAGTCGAGGCTGGAGACCAAGTCATTAATCAACCTCCAAGAAGACAAGAGGTTGGTTTGGATAAGAGTGCACCTTTCCAAATTGCTACTACCTCACGGGTCCAACAACAACCTCTCCAACAACGACATGGTAATTGGCGTAAGCGGGATTCACTTACTAGGCAATATACCAAACTCAACATACCAATGTCACAAGTCTTGCAACACATGTTAAAGTTGAATTTGGTCCATTGAAGGATCCTCCTCAGAATCCTAATACTTACTGTAGCAGTAGAAATGTTCAAGACTAAGCTATTGGATTGACTAGACTTTATACAAATCAAAATAAAAATCACCGCCGCACTTTATTGTTTCCAAAGGGAATGTATTAGCACCCTAAACATCTACGGTACTCCGCGTGAGCCTCTTTGTAAAATCTGTATATTTTGGCTATAAAAAATGTTGTATATATAAAAAAATGGATGGTGGAGGTGAGGAAAGAAATATATTTATTTTTATAATTTTTGCACCCGCCGCGGTTGTGAACCTTTAGTGCCTACGTACCACCTTTTCATGCAATAGGGGATCAGGGTACGCATAGTTCTTCTTTTAAAAATCTAAAACACAAATGCGTTGGTTAATTTTATGAGATGAAACATCATTGTCATTGTCCGTATAGAAAACATACCTATTATCCAAAATCATGAGAAAGGATAATTTGCATCATCTCAAAGTGGAGGATATGGCTTGGATTTTAAAAATAAACAATGCATCACTCAACACCCAAGTGGACAATATCTCTCTTTACTACATATTGTAGAAGTATAGTTGTTTGCATCACTACAAGGATTGAAAAGATTTCAACCTTTTTTGAGAAAAGTTTAAAGATAAAAGCCAAAGTGGCAAAATGGTTTGAAATGATATTGATTGACTTTTAGTCTTCTCACAAAAATGTCAAGGCATTATTATGTTGATTGGAGTTTATTTATGAAAAATGTTTTGAAAATGCATGGACATAAGTCCAAGTTTATTATGAAAGTGGTTTAAGTTCAAAAACAAGAAGAGTTTTCAAAAAAGGGAAAGAAGATTTTTGAAATTAAAGAAGATGGGAGGAGAAGAAGGGACTATCCTAAAGCATAAGGTAAAAGCTAGGGATAAGATCCATCTAAGAAATAAGAAACCAATACTTGACATTATGAGCCAAGATAGAATTCCCATTCCTTGGATTGAAACCAATCAATAAAAGAAATACTAGACCTCTTGAGAGAACCAAACTTCAAGTGTATTAAGTCTTCACAAAAAATTGGGCAAACGGTTGTATAAGGGTGGATTCCAGATTACAAACAAAGGGTGTAATCACAAAAACCTGCACACAAAAACAAACAAGCAACCCAATGTTTTGAGGTAAACCTCAAGAACTCCAGACAAAATAATCAGATAAGATCTCCAAGATAGGTCAAGGTTTCTAATCCTAAGTCCAAGAAAAGTCCCATGCTCCATAATGCCAAGGATAGTAACCAAATAGTCCAAGCACCATTAAAGATTCTTTAGGGTTTATGTTGGTTATTAAGTGTCTTAAGAAAGGAAAAGAAAAGCTCAAGTGATCAAAGTAAAAATGGCAAGAAAATAAATGCTCAAATGAGCAAAGATGAAAATGGCATGAAATGTAAATGCTAAAAGTAAATAGTATATAAAGAATAACAAAAAATAAAAGTATAAGGTAAACAAGTCAATAATTAGTGGTTAGTTGGATGACCATCTTGAAGCTTACATTTGGAACTCATTAGAGGATTGGTAGAACCAAAGCCTCCACACAACAAGTTGTATTTGCTTTTTTTCAAGTATATCATCCATTTATAATTCTCATAAGTACCATTTAATTATAAATGATGTTTAAGTGATCCGCGTTGACCAAAGGTGTTGTAGATCCATTAGAGGATTGGTAGAACCAAAGCCTCCACACAATGAATATCAAGGTCATTGGATCAAAGAGATCAAACTAACATACTTGGGCTTGCAATCATAAGTTTGGTCCATGAATGATCATTTATTTGAATCGGGACAAAATTTAGCGCTATGTTAAGCAATCGTAATTGGACTTATATAGAAGTCGCACCTATTTTGAGGCCGGTCAATAGAAATCTATGCACCATTTGTTGAGACATGATATAGAGATCATGCTCCAACAACATCTAGTGTAATAAGAAAGGGATGAGATGAAGAGGGATGGGAAAAATATACAAACCACATTTGAATTAAATTTTAATCAAACTATTATTAAAATCATTCATCCATTTTTGTGGAGTTAAACTCAACATCATGGATCCAATGATGTTAATAAAGTTCATGATCCAAAATCTAACCCAAGATTAGCCATAAAATAATCACAAAATAATATCACATTTAATATACACAAAAAAGGATTTTTAAAAATGTTTTAAAAATAGAAAATAATGAGAAAAATATAAACTATGTTCAAATTAATCAAGAAATGAAAAGTAAGACCATAGAAAAATCAGAAAAAGGCCCAAGTAATTTTACAATTTTTTTTTGGTAATTTTTTTAAGTCAAAAACTATTTTTAAAATTAAAATAAATGGGTAAATTAAACAAAAAATGGTAAAAAATAGTAAATTCAGAAACAAAAATAAGATAAGGTCACCAATATTTGTCACAATATCATTGGATCATTCCATAATTTTTTCAGAATTTAAAAATGTACAAAAGTATTTTTAAACATTTAAAACAAATCAAATAAGTGTAAAATTTGTAAAAAATACCAAAACACAAAATTAAATTGTGAAAAAAATAAAAATCAGAAAGAGAATAATCAAAAATATTTTTCATAATTTTTTCAGATATTTTGGACTAAAAATGAATTTTTTATGATTATTTGAAATTTAAAACAATTAAAATATAAAAATCAGAAAAAGAAAATAAAAGTAAAATATGTGGACCATTGAATGAAAGTCAAAATGCATTAGTAATCAAATCCAAGGGATCTGGCGCGCTGTGCATATCATGGTTATTAGTGAATATTATACATAATCATTAATTAAATCAGAATTTGAAAAATATAGATGGCGCGCCTTCATTGGTTAGAAGATGACACGCTGGTCATCTTTAACGTCCAGCCATCACGAATTGCAGGTCTCTCAAACTGTAAAATCAGAAACTCAGACCTATGCCATTCGCTTCGTCCCTTTAAGACGAAGACAACCACACCCTCGCGCCAAATTTATATAAACGGTAGCTCAAGCAATTTGGAAAGAAAGTTTTGAAAAGGGATTTGAAATTTCATGGTCAAAACGTGTTTCCAGTAAAAGGTAAGTGTTGCGACTAGAACCAAGGCAATGAGAGAAACACAATGATATCAGAGTTTTGATGAATTGATGAAGGAATCTACCTATTGAAGTTGAGTTACAGAGCTCTGAAACTGGACTTCTATGGAGCAGTATAGGGCACAATTCTTGAATGTAATCATATGGTTAGCTTCATGGAAGATCAAGGAAGGTGATTTTATGGAAAAATTGGATTGAAAAAGGGTCGATAATGGATTTTGAAGTTACAGAAAATTGAGTTATGAAGCAAGTTTGGCAGGGTGATTCTGGCTATCCAAGCTTGGGAAATTGAATGGGATAGTTCATGTATTTATAGGAGAAGCGAACAGGATTAAAAGGAAGAGTGAATGATGCGTTTTGGAGGGAAATCGTGCACACCTGATGCATGAGTGAAGTGTGATACAAACTTCATCAAAACTCATCCCATTCTTGCGTTTTGATGCGCTAAATAAATATGGAACTTCACTAAACATGTTTAGAGGAAAAAACGCGTGGAAAAATTGTGATTAGAGGCCACATTATGGATTTCAAAATTCTAACTTGGTGAGAAATTCAATTTCAAAGTGCCAACTTCTGACCAATGGCATTTTCAACTCAAGGGGTCTTAGGGCATGGTTCTTGATGCTTTAGAAAGACGAGGTTACAAGCTTTGCAATGGAAAAATAATGGATCTAAATGGATGCTTGAGATGAAAGTTGCATTGAGTCAAACTTGAAGAAAAAGGGTTGACTTTCCATACTTCAAAATATTTCACATTCTTCTTCAAAAATGACCTATAATGTCTTGCATCAAAACATGGCCTTCCACTTGGAATTTTCCCTTGACCTAAAAAGAGGGAATGAAGTAGACCTCTTGAATGACACTTTGAAACTTGAATCATTCAAAATATCCAAAATTTGAGCAAGTTATGACTTGTTGAAGTTGGCAAAAAATCATGAAATGACCTATAATCTTTTGCATCTTTAAGGAAACTTCCATCCATTTTCCCACTTTGCACATGAAAGAAGGCATAAATTTCACATCTTCAAGATAATTATGGAAAAATAATGGACTCAAGGTGATAAAAATTGACCATGTTTGGACCATTTGAAGTCACTCATGTAAAATTGTGGATTCATCTGGATGACTTGTAATCTTTCTTCTTCACCAAGTTCCTTCCACATGAAAACTCCTTGGAACTTTTAAAGTGATTTGTTGATAACCCTTTGAAGAGGAGGATATCTTTGGAATCACTCAAAAATACCAAAAGGTGAGCAAGATGTAGTCCTTTGAAGTTCAAAACCCTAGCTCCTAGATCAAGAAAATGCTTTGAGGAACTTTGACAAGTTTGAACAAACTTCTTGTACCAATATTCTTGATTTGTGAATAGAAGTTGTTAAGGATGATAATGAGGACTCATAGCCCCCAAGACCACTTTTATATCTTGAAATTTGATAAAAATATTCTCTTGTGACCAATAGGAACAAGGCCTTGTCCAAACATGACAACTTCTCTAATCAACCCCTTGTACTTTTGAGTCAAATCTAATAACCTTGAAATGTGATGAACCAAAGAAACATTTCCATGCCAACTCCCCCAAAACCAATCCAATGGTGAGGTTTGAACTTCTCAAGATATATTGACTAGGGAATGTAAATAAACTCATGAACCCATGGGGTAGCTTGTTAAATCTCATTGCCTTCACCTACATGGATAACAAGCAAGACAAACCAACATTGCATTTTATTAGTTAAATGAAGAAAACAAAACAATATTCATGATCACAAAAGGAACATAAGTCAAGGTGCTTGGTAATCCCTCAAAAATGGCAAAACTAAATGTAGGGAGGGTAACCAAGAATCCTAGTGTGATCTTGTTATGAGTGAATCAACATGGTATGATGAAGGGATCTTATGGGCAAAAATTGGGCTACAACAGCTGCCCTTATTTAAGTTTCTTTTATATGGAGATACGAAGGTTAGAAATCTTCGTGTCGAAGCGATCGAAGATACTTAAATATAAAAGAAAACCTATTTTTTGCCCTAAGATACCATTCAAATTCTTATGATCATGAATGCATATGAACAGGACCAAAGAGACGCAAAAATAACACTGGGGATGTAACAATAATAAAGAAACAAAGGAGCACCCCCACCAGGAAAATAAACCACTGGTGGACCCAGAGAACTGAATCAGAGAGGATGGTAGGATGGTCAAAGGAAACACCAACTTCTACTGAAGGCGAAGCTACCGACATTTACTGAAGGCAGAGAGAAAGATAACAAACATCGATGTTCACTGCCAATGTCCTACCAAATTTCACTGAAGGTAGAAAGAGAATATATCATATCATCATCGTTCATTGACGATGAACTAACAACGTTCACTGAGGGTAGCAAAAAGATAACAAACACCGAAGTTCACTTCCGATGGTCTACCAACTTTCAATGAAGGTAGAAAGAGAATATATCATATCACCGCCGTTCATTGACGATGAACTACCAACATTCACTGAGGGTAGAAAAAAGATAACAAACACCGACGTTCACTGCCGATGGTCTACCAATTTTCACTGAAGGTAGAAAGAGAAAATATCATAGCATCGCCGTTCACTGATGATGAACTACCAACATTCACTGAGGGTAGCAAAAAGATAACAAACACCAACGTTCACTGCCGATGGTCTACCAACTTTCACTTAAGGTAGAAAGAGAATATATCATATCACCTCCGTTCACTGACGATGAACTACCAACGTTCACTGAGGGTAGCAAAAAGATAACAAACACCGACTTTCACTGCCGATGGTCTACCAACTTTCACTGAAGGTAGAAAGAGAAGATATCATAGCATCTCCGTTCACTGACAATGAACTACCAACATTCACTCAGGGTAGCAAAAAGATAACAAACACCGATGTTCACTGCCGATGGTCTACCAACTTTCACTGAATGTAGAAAGAGAAAATATCATAGCATCGTCGTTCACTGACGATGAACTAGTAATTTTCACTGAGGGTAGCAAAAGGATAACAAGTTTCACCAAGATTCTGGTGTTTCACCTAGAACGTGTCTCAATTTCTTCTTTAACCAAGGCACTCCGCCTGAAAAGGATAATATATAATCTGTCTCAAATAAAGAGACTTGCTACTTGTTGTCACGGAGGGTTGTAAAAAGAGATGACTTTTTGGGAAGGAGGTATGACTTGCTGGGGAGATGCCATGATACTCTTGCTGAGGGGATAAAGTCTTCTTGTGCAAAATAAATGCACCAACCAAAACTTGGGGTTTTCAGTAATCCAAAGTGAATAGCATTGTCGGGGAACCACAAATCCAAACCAGAAATAAATTGGAATGAAACAGTCAACCATAATTCATCCTTTGAGAAATAAACTCAAGAAGAAAAACCAAATTTATCCAAACAAGGAGCTGTACCGGAAGGCTTAAAGCAAAAATCTTCTATGAGGGACCACTCAGTAGGGAAATTGAAAGAATATATGTTTTCTGCTTAAGTCCAACACTCTATTGAAAAGAGGGAAATGTAACTCTGCAAAACAGGTTAATATGTCAACAAAAATATTATTAAATGTCAATGAACAATGATATGCTAATTTTAGCTATGCGTGATGTATGTATTATTGTATGAGTGCTCTCGTACGTATGCTGAAAAAACAGATACACAATCATTGGGAACAAACAAGCAAAACCATTCCAAGAGGAACACTCGGCTAAACTTCATCAAAGAGGATCATTCCAAGAAAGGTAAAGGCCAACTGCGGAAACAAAACATACTGCCTGATTTAACTTTACTGGGGAGAAACATAATCTGGAGGTAGACAAATCAAAGTGATGAAATAAAAGGACACTGGGATAGAACATCCTTCTTCAGGCTTCATCGGGGAAACCAGTGTTTTTTCAAAAGTAACATGCCTACTTGAGATTGCAAGACCAGTCTCAAATAAAGCAGACTGACACCGAAACATCCAAACTTCGCTGGGGAATTCAAGCCTACTTCACTGGAGAAAAATGCGGATTGAAACTTCACATCATGAAAACTCAGAAAAGAGAAGAAATGAATCCAAACTTGACCGAGTATACCGGAATCATGAACCCAATACGGTGAAAACAACCTGAGTAGACCTTCCCGAGGGGAACAAAAGCTTCTCAAAACAACTTGAGTTTGTCCATTCCTGGGATCACCATTTTTGTTGTCATTGCTTCATCACAACTCTCAAAGTAAAAGTAAATTGTAAACATCTTCTTTTTTTTGAAAAAATCAATTTTGTTATTTAATATCTTTGCTTTGAAAGTTATTATCAGTAATAAATGGAGTCTTTGCAAGCTAAATAAAATAAGAAACACAAAGAATTGGGTAAAAGCTCGAATTTCATTAATAGAATGGTAGTCTGCGAATGGCGAGACTCCATAGATGATTACAAAGTTTGAGAAATGGTAATACATAATGGAAAAGATACATTGAGATACAATGACCACTATCCCCCCTAACAACTTTTGAAATCCTGAGCAGCAGCTTTTGTTGAAGTATGGTGAGGATCAAGTCTTGTCTGACGTAGTTACTTGCCAAGAAAATCCCTAACTTTTGCCTAAGCTTCCCTTACGGGTTTTCAACTTAGCGGGAAATTTATTCGGTTTATGTCTCTAATTTTTTCCTAGACCGCCCTTTCTGGTTTTCGGCCTACCGAGACGCTCCTTTTTTTCCTAAGCCGCCCTTTCGAGTTTTCAACTTAGCGAGTTGTTCTTTTATTTCTTTAGGCGAAGTATTTATTGACTGCGTTAGCGTTCATGGGATATGGGAACTCCTCGCCATCCATAGTTTCAAGAATTAATGCACCGCCAGAGAAGGCTTTCTTGAAAACATATGGGCCTCCGAAATTGGGAGTCCACTTGCCCCTAGAATTGGTGTTGAAAGACATGATCTTCCTGAGCACGAGGTCGCCTTCTATGAATTGACGAGGTTTGACCTTTTTATCAAAAGCTTTATTCATTCTTATTTGATATAACTGGCCATGACACAAGGTTGTCATTCTCTTCTCCTCAATAAAATTCAATTGGTCAAACCTGTTCTGGACCCATTCAGCCTCAGTCAACTTGGTTTCCATTATCACACGCAACGAGGAAATCTCTACCTCGACTGGGAGTATAGCTTCCATTCCATACACTAAGGAGAATGGGGTTGCTCCTGTTGAAGTGCGGACAAATGTTCGATATCCATGCAGAGCAAAATAGAGCATTTCATGCCAATCCTTATAAGAAATAACCATTTTATGGATGATTCTCTTGATATTCTTATTATTAGCTTCAACAGCTCCATTCATCTTTGGCCTGTATGGATATGAATTGTGATGGACAATCTTGAATTCTTCACACAGTTCTGTCATCATCTTGTTGTTCAAATTCGAGCCATTGTCAGTGATGATTCTCCTCGGCACACTATACCGGCATATAAGATTATTCTTGATGAAACATACAACCACCTGTTTAGTAACATTGGCATATGAAGCAGCCTCCATCCATTTGGTGAAGTAATCAATTTCTACCAAGATAAAATGGTGCCCATTCGAAGCTTTGGGTTCTATCATCCCAATCATGTCAATACCCCACATAGAGAAAGGCCACGGGGAGGAAATCACATTGAGGAGTGTCAGAGGCACATTGACCTTGTCTGCGTAAATATGACATTTATGGCACTGCTTTGCAAATTTGTAACAGTCAGATTCCATTGTCAGCCAATAATAACCTGCTCTTAGCATCTTTTTAACCATCAAATGTCCATTGGCATGAGTGCCAAATGAACCTTCATGAATCTCATGCATCAACATGTCTGCTTCGTGTCTATCCATGCATCTGAGCAAGACCATGTCATAATGTCTATTGTATAACACATTTTCATTGAGGAAGAAACTGCCTGCCAATCTTCTCAATGTTTTTCTATCTTTCTTCGATGCATCAATCGGGTATTCCTGAGTCTAAAGAAAATGCTTGATATTATAATACCAAGGTTTTTCATCTGCTACCTCCTCTGTTGTAAACACATGAGCATGCCTATCCCATCGTCGAACCGTAATTCGGGGTATATCATTCCAAGTATTCACTTGGTACATAGAATCCAGAGTTGCCAGAGCATCCGCCATTTGATTTTCATCTCTAGGGATGTGACGGAATTCAACTTTATTGAAGAATGGTAATAATCTTCTAGCATAATCTTTGTAAGGGATCAAGCCAGGGTGACGAGTATCCCATTCTCCTTTAATCTTATTTATTACCAAAGCTGAATCACCATACACATCTAGAATTTTGATTCTGAGACCAATAGCTTCCTCGAGACCCATTATGCAAGCCTCATATTCTGCCATATTATTAGTGCAATCAAATGTTAACCTTGCAGTAAAAGGAATGTGCAATCCATGAGGAGTGACAATCACAACACCAATTCCCATACCATAAGCATTCACAACTCCATCAAATATCATACTCCAACGAGATTCAGGGTCAGGACCTTCCTCAGGTAATGGTTCATCACAATCCTTCACTTTCAGGAACATCACATCCTCATCGGGGAATTCATATTCTACAGACTGGTGATCCTCCACTAGTTGGTGAGCAAGATAATCTGCCAACACACTACTTTTAATAGCTTTTTGAGTGCGGTATTCGATATCATATTCAGATAACAACATCTTCCAGCGGGAAATTTTCCCAGTAAAAGCAGGCTTTTCAAAAATGTAGTTGATTGGATCCATTTTGGAGATCAACCAAGTAGTGTGATTCAACATATATTGCCGCCAATGCTTTGTCGCGCAGGCCAAAGCACAACATGTTTTTTCTAGCATGGAATATCGCGACTCACAATCAGTGAATTTTTTACTGAGATAATAAATGGCGAACTCCTTCTTCCCTATTTCATCCTGTTATCCTAGAATACAACCCATGGATTTCTCTAACATTGTCAGATACATAATCAACGGTCTTCCTTCTACTGGAGAGAGCAAGATAGGAGGTTCAAGAAGATATTCTTTAATACTTTCAAATTCCCTTTGGCAGTCATCCGTCCATACATAACCTTGATCTTTCTTTAACAACTTAAATATCAGTTCACATGTTGCAGTCACGTGGGAAAGGAATCTGGAAATATAATTCAAACGCCCGAGGAAACCTCTGACTTGCTTTTCAGTTCTTGGTGCTGGCATTTCTTGAATTGCTTTGACTTTATCAGGGTCGACTTCAATCCCTTTTTGGATAACAATGAAACCTAACAACTTCCCCGATCAAACACCGAAGGTGCATTTATTTGGATTCAAGCAGAGACGATACTTCCTCAAACACTGAAACAGCTTGAACAAATCTTCTATATGCCCTTCTTCAGTATGGGGTTTGGAAATCATATCATCAACATATAATTCAATTTCCTTGTGCATCAGATCATGGAATAAGGTTGTCATAGCCCTCTGGTACGTTGCACCAGCGTTCTTCAACCCGAAAGGTATCACTATGTAACAGAATGTTCCCCAGGGTGTGATAAACATTGTTTTTTCCATGTCCTCTGGAGCCATTCTTATTTGATTATACCCGGAAAATCCATCCATGAACGAGAATACTTTGAATTTTGTTGTGCTATCCACTAACATGTCGATATGTGGCAATGGAAAATCATATTTTGGACGAGATTTATTTAGATCTCTGTAATCAACGTACATGCGGACTTTTCTGTCTTTTTTCGGTACTGGGACAATATTGGCAATCCATTGATGATACACTGACGTCACGAGAAAACCAGCATTAATCTGCTTTAGAACCTCCTCTTTGATCTTTACTGCCATATCTGGGTGAGTTCTTCTCAACTTTTGTTTAATTAGCGGACACTCTGGCTTCAACGGCAAACAGTGCTCGACAATATCTGTATCTAGACCAGGCATATCTTGGTAAAACCAAGCAAAGATATCCACATACTCCTTCAACAACTCAATCAACTTTCTCTTTACATCGGGATGCAGCGATGCTCTAATCTTGACTTCCTTTGGATCTTCTTCTGATCCCAAATTGATCACTTCCAAAGGCTCTTTATATGGCTGAATGGTATTTTCCTCGTGCTCAAGCAACCGTGAGACCTCTTCTGGAATCTCATCATAATCTTCTTCTTCAGCCCCAAACACAGGACATTCAAAGTTGGGAGAGGGTGCAGGGTTATTGTATTCAACGGGTTTTTTAGTTAATCTGCACATATGATTTGTGATTGCTTTTAGAAACTGACACATATAACAAGTGATTATGCAGATTGAATTTTAGTTATTATTTATTTTGAAAGGTTTTTTTTACCATTTTCCAAGAAAAAGCATAAAATTAAGACATAATTCGGGAAGCAAAGACAACTTTTATTAATGATCTTAAAAATCACATCAAACAGATAAGCCCTACAACATTAATACTTCCACCTTTGGCAGAGTGAAATCTTTTCAAGAAAAAAAGATTAAAAAATAAAATTAATTTGAAACATGTATGCAAGAGGGAACATCAATGGTGACCCAGTTCTGAACCCTGACTCCGTGCGTCACATAATTTGGCATTTCCTGCTATGCTTCATCCTCCTCAACAGCATTAACTCCATAATCAGTTGGATGGAGGTAACCTCCGCTGCGGAAAACATTATGATAGCTGCTCATAGTAGAATTTGACTTCAAACTTTCTCCTTTTCTATTCTTCGAAGAGAACCCCAAGCCAGTGTTGTTCTTGTTCATGGGTGGATCCATAATTCGTCCCCAGACTTCATTATGACCCTTACGCATAACCTGCTGCCCATCCTTTAGCGAGACCATGGAATTCTCATTTCTCCTTATGTTGTCAATGGATAAGGCTTGGAACTGGGTTCCAACAGCAGCTTCATCCGCTTCTACAATGCTGAAAGAGGATAAATGAGATATCAACAATGCCTGCTCCCCATTTATGATCACTACCTCCCCTTCACGCACAAACTTTAGCTTCTGATGTAAAGTTGAAGTGACAGCTCCTGCTTCATGTATCCACGACCGTCCTAGCAGACAAATATAAGCGGGAATGATGTCCATGACCTAGAAGGTTATTTGGAACAAATATGGTCCTATATAGATAGGTAAGTCCACTTCACCAATGACAGATTTCCTTGACCCATCAAACTCCTTCACAATGATGCCACTCGGGCGCATAGGCGTTTCTTGATATTTCAACTTCATGAGAGTACTCCTTGTTATAACATTCAACGCGAATCCATTATCAATTAGCACATTGGATAGTGAATCATTCTTGCAGTTCATAGAGATGTGGAGGGCCAGGTTGTGATTCCTCCCTTCATCTGGCAATTCATCATTGTAGAAACTCAAGTTATTACATGACGTAATGTTTCCTATTACGCTGTTGAATTGATCTATTGGCATATCGCTCTCCACAAAAGCTTGGTCCAATACCCTCATCAAGGATTCTCTATGAGTAGAGGAGTTCATCAATAAAGCTAAGATAGATATTTTTGAAGGAGTCTGCAGTAGCTGATCTGCAATTCTGTAGTCGCTCATCTTAATTATCTTCAAAATATCATCCACTTCTTTCTCTAACTTAGCTCCACTAGTCTCTCATGTAGCCTTCTTAGGTTCATCATTCTCAGCAATTTTCTTTCCAGTAGCAACATCTCTCTGAACAACCGGCGCAAACACACGACCGCTACGGGTCACCCTGCTATTTTCATCTATATTTCCAATATCAGGCATTGGCTAGATGGGAACTTCCACTCCATCTTCTAAGATTGTAGCGTTGTATTTGTAAGGCACAGCCTTATCTTATTTGTAGGGGATAGGACATGGTAAACTAATCACCAATGGGGTAACAGCTGGCTTTCTATGATACTCCACTTCAAAATGGGCGGGTGCACCAAAACAAGGCACGATGATGTTTATCCCTTCTTCAACATAATCAGTCATCAATAAGTCATTTCTGGAAAACAAATCTTCGTCTGAAGAGAAATACTCATCTACGGAGGCATACTCTTCATCTGACTCTTCTTCCGTTATACAAACCTCAACCATATTGACCTCATAATAATCATCCCTCTGACCTGTAATCTTGATAGTTCCATTGTCTAACAATAACTGAACACCCTTCTTCACAATTGAACATCCTCGGGGATCTCGACAGCAAACTAGCCAAGATCCATATTGGTGTCCCACCAGACCAACCGTATGGCAGAAGGTAGCATGCAAGTGCACGAGATCCTCATTCATATCCTCCACATCAAAAATTCTGAATTCACCAGGACATCCAGAAACCATGTTCACTTCCTCTTCATACTCTGCCCTAGGCCTGATTATGTGGATGAGGCCATCATCCATCATCTCCTATAAATCAGCCTTTATCTTCTCACAACCCTGTATTTTTGTACTGCATATAGCACAACCAGAATGGTCATGCGTATAGTAGCTAAATTCACAGAGGTCTGCGTGCATTTTCACCAAATCTCCTCTAACCTGATTAATATTAAAAATCCGGAAGTCGCCTGGATAACCGGCCACCATATTCACAACATTTACTCCCCTGTGCTTGGGTAGAGGGTTATCTTTCACATTAGGTCCCACGTCCTTGAAAGATTGAACACCAGAATTTACTAATTTCTACACCTCAGTCTTCAAAGGATAATAATTCTCAACATTATGCCCTGGTGCTCCTTGATGAAAAGCATGTGTTTGGTCTGCCTTGTAATACCAAGGCAATGGTGATGGTACGGAGGGAGGTGGTCGTGTCTGGACCAACTTCTTCTGAATCAATGCTGGTAATAGCTCTGTATAGCTCATGGGAATATGGTTATAACTCTCCCTTCTTTGATTATACCCTTGATTCCCATGCTGGGACGGTCTCTGATAAGCAACAGTAGTTGGAGCGACATTCATAACAGGAGTAACTGAGGCAACTTGCTGATGACGCTGATAATTCCTTCTAGGAGCGTTTACCCTCCTCTCTTGTATAACATCATTTGCATCTCCTTCTTTCTTCTTGGTAAACCCATAAGATGGCTTCTTTACACCTCTGGATCCTTCACTCTTCGTCAAACGGCCTTCTCTTACATCCTCTTCTAAGAGGATACCCATTTCTACCATCTCAGTAAAGTCACTTGGCGCACTTGCTACCATCCTCTCGTAGTAGAAAGCACCCAGCATTTTCAAGAAAATCTTAGTCATCTCCTTCTCTTCCATGGGAGGAATCACTTGGGCGGCTACCTCACGCCATCTTTGTGCATACTCTTTGAATGATTCCCTGTATTTATGAACCATGTCCCTAAGTTGGTCACGGTCAGGCGCCATGTCCATGTTGTACTTGTATTGTTTGATGAATGCTTCTCCCAAATCATTAAAAGTATGGATATTGGCGTTGTCCAAACTCATATACCACTTCAACGCAGCACCAGTCAAACTATCTTGAAAAAAGTGAATCAACAGACGCTGATCATCACTATGGGTAGACATCCTCCTCACATACATTACCAGATGAGCACGAGGGGGAGTGTTGCCCTTATACTTCTCAAATTCTGGGACCTTGAAGTTAACAGGTATCTTAACGGTCGGGACCAAACATAGCTCATTCGCATTCTGCCCAAATAGCTCTTTCCCCTAAGGGCCTTCATCTCTCTTTGCATCTTGTCAAACTGCTCTTGAAAATCATCCATTATGTCATAAATACCTAAGTATTCACTCGGTGGAGGTAAAGGACGACACACATCATCATTAACAAACAGAACCATATTCACCGAAGGAGGTGCAGCAGGAACATCATGCAACACCGGAGGTGCTGGAGTAACAATAGTCTAAACCACTGGAGTATCTTGAGGACCAAGATTGAAACCTTCAGATGCGAAATTCTCTGGCATTCCCCATGGATAACCTTAAGGCATGCAATTCTGAACAACTGCCGGAGTAGCAGATACGGGAACAGTCGGAGATTCAGTAGTTGCCCTTGTTGGTTGAGGTTAAACACTCGGTGGCTGATTCTGAGCAGCCACCAGAGCTTCCATCAGAGTATTCAGATTAGCCATGCCGACCTTCAAAGCAGAAACTTCTTCGTGCAGCTCGCGATTCTCTTGTCCTAAGTTATCCATCTTCTTTTAGAAATTAGCCCGAGTGTTGTAGTGATAAGTCAACTTGCTGAACAAAGTAAAGAAGCTTGGTAAGACACCTGGATATGCATAACAAATGCAATAAAAATGTGTAATATGATGCATGATATGTAATGCACATGATTATTTTTACTTTGTTATTTAATATTTCAAGGGATTTATATATTTATAGACATATTGCAAACATCAAAGTAATAACGCTTTTGAAATACTTGAATTTTTTTATTATAATACTCCAAAATGGATTACAAGTTTCAATGATCCCAAGTACAAGATGAAAATAAAATCTAAAACCCTGATAAATAGAACTGATGGAGATTACTCTGTACGCTGGCGCTTCCCCATGAGCCTAGCAATATGAGCCTTCAACCTCTGGTTTTCTTCCGCATGTATGATGGCAACCTCCTTCCAATCATCTGCATCAGGAAGTGAGTAATCAACACCTAATTTAGGCCTAGGATAAAATAAATCCCCTTTCCTCCCCATAGACTCTACCGCTCGACTCTTAAGGATCTCAATCAAGTCGTCTTTCTCCTTTAGGTCTACTCTGTAGGAACTCTCTAAAGTTTGGAACTTGTTCTTCCAAGCCTCCCTTTCCTATTGCATCCTAACCAAAGCAATTTGCAGATATTCTAGATCATCTAATAAGGGAGGAGTGGTCTTCACAAATAGATCAGGCATGGGTGTCTGTCGGGTATATGGAATCTTTAACTGAATGGCTCTCGATCGGATCCATTGAAGATATGGCTCCAAAGAAACAACACCCCTAGGTCCCAAATCCTTCCTACTCTTCTTATGAATGTGACACTAGGCCTTCGCAATCTTCTCCCTAGCTTCCCTATGGTCTTCTCCTTCCTTCAGAAAGAAACTACTCAAATGAATACTATTCGGTTTACTCCTCATCAGATAACCAAGCTATCGCCGTGCAAGAACAAGGTTATAATTAATCCCTCCCTTTGTACCAAGAAGAGGTATATTGGGGAAACTACCACAACTGTCAATAATCTCTACATCCTGGTAAGCTCGATGATACCAATCAATGTCTGAGTGAGTAAGTGCCATGATCTTAGGAGCCCAACGGGGTTCCTTCTTGATATCCCAAAAAGCATCAGACTGAGGCATATGAGATATAAACCACCGGTACAACAGAGGCGTGCAACAGATAATCATCCCCCCATGATAAGAATTCCGAAAATGAATAGAGTAATAAACATCACACAATAATGTAGGAGTTGGGTTTCCAATCATGAAAATTCTAATAGCATTAATGTCGACAAACTTGTCCACATTAGGAAATAAGAACAACCCGTAAACAACTAGAGCAAAGATGGCCTCAAAAGCAACTGTACTCTTCATTCTAGAAAAGTAACGAGCCTTCTCCAATAAGAACTGAGCTGGTAATCCTCTAATCCCTCCTTTGGTAGTCATATGGGCTTCCACCTCAGACTTCCCAAGGTGAATCAAAACAATAATCTCATGTGGTTTTGGCTCACCCTCCAAATTAGTGAAAGGAATATGATCGGTAACAGGCAAATCCGATAGATAAGAATACTCCTCCAGTGTAGGCATTAACTGATAGTCAGGAAAAGTAAAGCAATGATACATCAAATCATAGAACTGGACCATGGTCGAGAGAATACCCTCCTTCATCTCCAGCTTCATGAGAGGAATAATGTACCCATACTTCTTTCGAAAGTCTGCAGAACACTCGATCTCGGGAATTAGACTGATCAAATAATCTATCTTGGGATCCTTGAAACTGTATTTTCTGGTCTTTCTCTTTCCAGAATCCATGGTTAGAAAGTACCTGAGATATTCACAAATAGTCAACCTTTAAATCACTTGAAATATGGTTTCTTCAAAAGATGCTTATGAGTGCATGGATGCATGATGCAACAATCACACATATAGTGTTCATAGGTTCAACGTCACAAGCATGAGGTCGAAAGTACTACCCATAAGGTATTGGTCTAAAAAGTTATCACATGCCGGACAAGGTTCTAGAGGTTCCCAGATTCTACATCCTTCCTTCGGATATTACCAACTTCCGGATTAACTCGGTAATTAGTAATATTCTCAAGAAAGACTCGTCCGAGCATAGTATCGTGTGACAACTATTTCTGGATTACTCTGTCATAGCTTCTGCACTACACCTAAAAGGCCAAGATGGGTTTGGTATTCTACGGTCCTCAGTTTCAGCAGGCTCCTAGGTCGAAAGCAGTCGTCTTCTCGATTACTCGGTAAACGACACAACAGTCAAAGAGGCCTCCACTGAGTGGGGGATCTCATGCCTCCTTTTTTGGTATTACTCCCTCAAAGTTAACATGACTATACCGCCCGTCCTATCTTAAAGTTTTCCCAAGTCCGGGTATAGGACTTATGAGTAATCACCAAGCACCCTAAAAACCAGGAAAATCCAGACAAACATATATACAACATATAACACAAAAAACAGTAATAACACATATACAGATATAAACAAAGATAGGCTTAACCCACTTAGGGATGGACCAGCAAGAGGTCAATCTTTCCGCAGTGAAGTCGCCATTTTTCTGTAGCGCTAGAAATGTTCAAGACTAAGCCATTGGATTGACTAGACTTTATACAAATCAAAATAAAAATCGCCACCGCGCTTTATTGTTTCCAAAGGAATGAGAAAAGAGCGAATAACCCAAAAAGAGGGGGAAATATTCAAGGTAAGGGGGTTGGTTATGCAAAGGGAAGGTATTAGCACCCTAAACATCTACGGTACTCCGCAGGAGCCTCTTTGTAAAATTTGTATATTTTGGCTATAAAAAATGATGTATATATAAAAAAATGGATGGTGGAGGTGAGGAAAGAAATATATTCATTTTTTTAATTTTTGCACTCGCCGCGGTTGCGAACCTTTAGTGCCTACGTACCACCTTTTCATGCAATAGGGGATCAGGGGACGCGTAGTTCCTCTTTTAAAAATTTAAAACACAAATGCGTTGGTTAATTTTATGAGATGAAACATCATTGTCATTGTTCGTATGGAAAACATACCTACTACCCACAATCATGAGAAAGGAGAATTCGCATCATCTCAAAGTGGAGGATATGGCTTGGATTTTAAAAATCAACAATGCCTCACTCAACACCCAAGTGGAAAATATCTCTCTTTACTACATATTGTAGAATTATAGTTGTTTGCATCACTACAAGGGTTGACAAGAGTTCAACCTTTTTTGAGAAAAGTTTAAAGATAAAAACCAAAGTGGAAAAATGGTTTGAAATGAGATTGATTGACTTTTAGTCTTCTCAGAAAAATGTCAAGGCATTATTAAATTGATTGGAGTTTATTTATGAAAAATAATTTGAAAATGCATGGACATAAGTCCAAGTTTATTATGAAAGTGGTTCAAGTTCAAAAATAAGAAGAGTTTTCAAAAAGGGAAAGAAGATATTTGAAACTAAAGAAGATGGGAGGAGAAGAAGGGACTATCCTTAAGCATAAGGTAAAAGTTGGGATAAGAACCATCTAACCAACAAGAAACCAATACTTGACATTATGAGCCAAGATAGAATTCCCATTCCTTGGATTGAAACCAATCAAGAAAAGAAATACTAGATCTCTTGAGAGAACCAAACTTCAAGTGTATTAAGTCTTCACAAAAAATTGGGCAGAGTAACGGCTGTATACGGGTGAATTCCAGATTACAAACAATGGGTGTAATCACAAAAACCTGCATACAAAAACAAACAAGCAACCCAATGTCTTGAGGTAAACCTCAAGAACTCCAGACAAAATAATCAGATAAGATCTCCAAGATATGTCAAGGTTTCTAATCCTAAGTCCAAGAAAAGTCCCATGCTCCATAATGCCAAGGATATTAACCAAATAGTCCAAGCACCATTAAAGATTCTTTAGGGTTTATGTTGATTATTAAGTGTCTTAAGAAAGGAAAAGAAAAGCTCAAGTGAGCAAAGTAAAAATGGCAAGAAAATAAATGCTTAAATGAGAAAAGATGAAAATGGCATGAAATGTAAATGCTAAAAGTAAATAGTACATAAAGCATAAAAAAATAAAAGTATAAGGTAAGCAAGTCAATAATTAGTGGTTAGTTGGATGAACATCTTGAAGCTTGCATTTGGAACTCATTGGAGGATTTGTAGAACCAAAGCCTCCACACAACAAGTTGCATTTGCTTTTTGTCAAGTATATCATCCATTTGGAATTCTCATAAGAACCATTTAATGATCAACGATGTTTAAGTGATCCGCGTTGACCAAAGGTGTTGTAGATCCATTAGAGGATTGGTAGAACCAAAGCCTCTACACAATGAATCTCAAGGTTATTGGATCAAATAGATCAAATTAACATACTTGGGCTTGCAATCATAAGTTTGGGCCACGAATGATCATTTATTCGAATCGGGACAAAATTTAGCGCTATGTTAAGCAATCGTAAGTGGACTTATATAGAAGTCGCACCTATTTTGAGGCCAGTCAATAGCAATCTATGCACCATTTGTTTTGAGACATGATATAAAGATCATGCTCCAACAACATTTAGTGCAATAAGAAAGGGATGAGATGAAGAGGGATGGGAAAAATATACAAACCACATTTGAATTAAATTTTAATCAAACTATTATTAAAATCATTCATCCATTTTTGTGGAGTTAAACTCAACACCATGGATCCAATGATGTTAATAAAGTTCATGATCCAAAATCTAACCCAAGATCAGCCAGAAAATAATCACAAAATAATATCACATTTAATATACACAAAAAAGGATTTTTAAAAATGTTTTAAAAATAGAAAATAATGAGAAAAATATCAACTATGTTCAAATTAATCACGTAATGAAAAGTAAGACCATAGAAAAATCAGAAAGAGGCCCAAGTAATTTTACAATTTTTTTTGGTAATTTTTTAAAGTCAGAAACTATTTTTAAAATTAAAATAAATGTGTAAAATAAACAAAAAATGGTAAAAAATTGTAAAGTTAGAAACAAAAATAAGATAAGGTCATCAATATTTGTCACAATATCATTGGATCATTCCATAATTTTTTCAGAATTTAAAAATGTATAAAAGTATTTTTAAACATTTAAAACAAATCAAATAAGTGTAAAATTTGTAAAAAATACCAAAACACAAAATTAAATTGTGAAAAAAATAAAAATCAGAAAGAGAATAATCAAAAATATTTTTCATAATTGTTTCAGATTTTTTGGACTAAAAATGAATTTTCTATGATTTTTTGAAATTTAAAACAATTAGAATATAAAAATCATAAAAAGAAAATAAAAGTAAAATATGTGGACCATTGGATGAAAGTCAAAACGCGTTAGTAATCAAATCCAAGGGATCTGGCGCACTGTGTATATCATGGTCATTAGTGAATATTGTACAAAATCATTAATTAAATCAGAATTTGAAAAATACAAATGGCGCGCCTTCATTGGTTAGAAGATGACACGTTGGTCATCTTTATCCTTCAGCCATCACGAATTGCAGGTCTCTCAAACTGTAAAGTCAGAAGCTCAGACCTATGCCATTCGCTTCGTCTCTTCAAGACGAAGACAACCACACCCTCGTGCTAAATTTATATAAACTGTAGCTCAAGCAATTTGGAAGGAAATTTTTGAAAAGGGATTTGAAATTTCATGGTCAAAACATGTTTCCAGTAAAATGTATGTGTTGCTACTAGAACCAGGGCAATGAGAGCAACACAATGATATCAGAGTTTTGAAGAATTGATGAAGTAATCTACCTATTGAAGTTGAGTTGCAGAGCTCTGAAACTGGACTTCTATGGAGCAGTATATGGCACGATTCTTAAATGTAATTATATGGTTAGCTTCAGGGAAGATCAAGGAAGGTGAATTAATGGAAAGATCGTATTGAAAAAGGGTCGAGAATTGATTTTGAAGTTACATAAAATTGAGTTATGGAGCAAGTTTGACAGGGTGATTCTGGCTATCCAAGCTTGGGAAATTGAATGGGATAGTTCATGTATTTATAGGAGAAGCGAATGGGATCAAAAGGAAGAGTGAATGATGAGTTTTGGAGGGAAATCTTGCACACCTGATGCACGTGTGAAGTGTGATACAAACTTCATCAAAACTCATCCAATTCTTGCGTTTTTATGCGCTAAACAAATCTGGAACTTCACTAAACATGTTTAGAGGCAAAAACGCGTGGAAACTTGTGATTAGAGGTCACATTATGGATTTCAAAATTCTGACTTGGTGAGAAATTTAATTTCAAAGTGCCAACTTCTGACGAATGGCATTTTCAACTCAAGGGGTATTAGGGCATGATTCTTGATGATTTAGAAAGATGAGGTTACAAGATTTGCAATGGAAAATGAATGGAGTTAAATGGATGCTTGAGATGAAGGTTGCATTGAGTCAAATTTGAAGAAAAAAGGGTTGACTTTCCATACTTAGAAACATTTCACATTCTTCTTAAAAAATGACCTATAATGTCTTGCATCCAAACATGGTCTTCCACTTGGAATTTTCTCTTGACCAAAAAAGATGGCATGAATTAGACCTCTTTAATGACACTTTGAAACTTGAATCATTCAAAATCTCCAAAATTTTAGCAAGTTATGACTTGTTGAAATTGGCAAAAAATCATGAAATGACCTATAATCTTTTGCATCTTTAAGGCAACTTCCATCCATTTTCCCACTTTGCACATAAAATAAGGCATAAAGTTCACATCTTCAAGATCATTATGGAAAAATAATGGACTCAAGGTGATAAAAATTGACGAAGTTAGGACAATTTGAAGTCACTCATGTAAAATTGTGGATTCATCTAGATGACTTGTAATCTTTCTTCTTCACCAAGTTCCTTCCACATGAAAACTCCTTGGAACTTTTGAAGTGATTTGTTGATAACCCTTTGAAGAGGAGGATATCTTTGGAATCACTCAAAAATACCAAAAGGTGAGAAATATGTACTCCTTTGAATTTCAAAACCCTAGCTCCTAGATCAAGAAAATGCTTTGAGGAACTTTGACAAGTTTGAACAAACTTCTTGTACAAATATTATTTCTTTGTGAATAAAAGTTGTTAAGGATGATAATGAGGACTCATAGCCACAAAAAAAACTTTTATATCTTGAAATTTGATAGAAATATGCTCTTGTGACCAATAGGAACAAGGCCTTGTCCAAACATGACAACTTCTCCAATCAACCCCTTGTACTTTTGAGTCAAATATAATAACCTTGAAATGTGATGAACCAAAGCAACCTTGCCATGCAAATTATCCCAAAACCAATCCAATGGTGAGGTTTGAACTTCTCAAACTATATTGACTTGGGCATGTAAATAAACTCATGAACCCATGGGGTAGCTTGTTAAATCTCATTGCCTTCACCTACTTGGATAACAAGCAAGACAAACCAACATTGCATTTTATTAGTTAAATGAAGAAAACAAAACAATATTAATGATCACAAAAGGAACATCATAAGTCAAGGTGCTTGGTAATCCCTCAAAAAGGGCAAAACTAAATGTAGGAAGGGGAACCAAGAATCCTAGTGTGATCTTGTTGTGAGTGAATCAACATGGTATGATGAAGGGATCTTAGGAGGGGAAATTTGGGTACAACATTTACGCTCCTAAGTACAATCCTGATGCAATATGTGCGTATCACTCCAACAGTCCGGGGCATGACACTGATAGCTGTTGGACGTTGAAATACAAAATTCAAGACCTGATTGATGAAGGAGCATTGGAATTCACACAAGATGGTCAACTGGAATTTTTCTGTCATTCCTCCAAGGCCCATCATTTGAAGTGACAAGATCAGACAAAGAGGCTTTTGTTCATTAGAATTTTCAATTTGTAATTTTCTTTTGATTGTTCGAAAATTTATTCATATCAAACTTTGTTACTTTATCAATGCATTGGATATGTCTATTTTGAATCAATTCATTTGTATTCACTATATTTAAACTGCTTTCGTTTTTGTGAAATCCAACTCTCGATCAAAAGCTCTGAGCCTTTAGAGGGAAGATGACGAAAATGATACCACAATCTCTACAGTATGCTTTTGAGCAGACCCTGCTAACGATGTACAGGCGTTGTTTCAAATCCTAAATAGTGGAGTTATAAGGAAGATAATACCTAGTCAACCACTTTGAGCCAAAGAATTAGGAGTTTTTCTTTTCACACAAATTAAAACCCTTTGATCATAACTTGGGGCAGGGTAGTTTTCTCAGTTAATTCAAAGGCGCATTCAGTCGCAAGCTCATCCTTCATACACGACAAATACTGTAGAAGATACCTTCCAAAAGATGGTGATGGTTCCGCATAATCATTAAAGCAGGCAGTCATTATCTCTCAAAACAAAAGCCCATTAAGTCAAAACCTATGAAGGAGACTTAAGAAAAAACCTGGGCATCCCGCTGACTGTAATTACAAAAGAAACAGTTCAGGAAAAAGTAGGGATAAAAAAATAAAAAAATAGGTCCTACAAATCCTTAACAAAAGAAAAGGTTACAAAAATGACTGCCTTCTCAAACAAACATTCAATTTCTGAACCATCACCAAATATTAGAGCAAAGATTCCATACTCAATTGGGATCTAAACACACAATTAACTGAGCATAGGACTGAAGAACATCACAAAGAGCGGGTTGGGTACAAATAAAATTTGAGCCTTTATCCTTTGTTTCTTGAACCGTGAACCAGGCCACGTTATAACCCTTAAAAGTCCTAATTGAAGCATGGGTTAGTTCGAAAGTATACTGTTACAAAAGGTATCCTGACTTCTGTAGGGTTCGCTATAAATCCTGAGTTGACATCACGCTTTTACAAAATTTGTTTGTTTCACTAAAAAATGAATTTTCAAACTTCAAGACAGACATAAGCTTTGCATTCTTAAAATACCATTGTTTGCATATGACTATCTGTTCAACAGCAGAGAAATTTGCATGACGAATATCTAGTGAACAAAAACCTTCTCAATGAAAATGATCACCTCAAGTGGAAAAAAACTTCCAACCAAGGGGCACGACATGATCATTGTCCATCATTTGGGGAAGTCAAGTCAAGATTCAAGGAATCTCTCAAAGATGCCAAATAGCCAGGGGAAGATCTCCATCTGAATCACTTGGGGCATTGGGCATGAATTCCAACAACGAATCATGTACGATCAAACAAATATCTTCTGGCAGTGTGGCAACACTTACTACTATGGACAGTGACAATTCTCTGTACCTGGTGAACATGGACATAGTCGGAAAACACTAGGCATGAACAAAGACCCGCTAGGTTGATTGGCAAAAAAGGGTTCGGGAAAAAATTAGGGATATACATATGGAAAAAATTGTACACTCGGCAAGTCAAAAACCTGAAAAGGTGGATTGGGCAAAAAAAGGGTATCCCGATGTACTGAAAATCTGAAAAGACAGTCCAGACAAAAGTTAGGGGTTAAAGCGTACGACTACGTCCCGTCATCTCCTCACTTGTCTAATCAGTAGAAGATTTATTACCCTGATCTGCATTCACCAAGGACTCCAAGGGTTGGGATAACAGTCAAACCATCTACAAAATCCCTGTTTGATATTTTCTACAACAGTTATCAAGACAGGGGAATTCTACTACAAGGTCACCTCCATATTCTCAGCTTACAACCTATTGATGTCAGGTGTTCTCATATCCTCGGCAGAATAAAATCTCCAAATTAATGCCTCAAAGAAAATTCCCCAATGAAGTCGCCAAGCTTCTCAAGATTCCCCAAGCGGATTACAGAGTTTCCCTTCCTCAAAGAAAACATTCTGAATAAAGCAGATTCTCATCTAGAAACGGTTCAAGTACGATCCAAAGACGGATGTCATCCTGACACTTACTCCAGATTCTCATCTAGAAACGGTTCCAATATGATCCAAATACGGATGCCATCCTAACACTTACTCCAAATTATCATCTAGAAACAGTTCAAGTATGACCCAAAGACGAATGTCATCCTGATAGTTATTCCAGACTATATTCTAGCAACAATTCAGGTACGATCCAGAGACGGATATCATCCTGATACTTATTCAGATCATCTTCTAGAAACAGTTCAGGTACGATCCAAAGGCGGATGTCATCCTGACACTTACTCTAGATTCTCATCTAGAAATGGTTCAGTTCAGATACGATCCAGACACGGATGTCATTCTGACACTTATTTCAACACATAGATCCATCCACAAAGCCTCCGCAGGTACTTCCTCCAACAGGTACAAGGGCAGAAACGTCTTGATGCGAAGTCATCACCGTATCCTCAATATACGACCACGTGATATCTACACTCCCTACAGAGTAGAGGCTACCAAAAGTTTGGATCTCTTCTTCCCCAAATAGGATTTACTTTCCCCAACAAGGTTCCTTCAGAGAGCCGATATCTATATTCCCCAGCCGAGTTTTATAATCGCAAACGGTTTATAAAGCTTTCTATCGAGTAGAGTTTATTTCTATAACTGCGAAACCTCTTCCCGAGCAGAGTTTATTTCTCTGAATGCGGAAGCTCATTACCCAATGGAGTTTATTCCTCCAGCTACGGAAGTTCATCCCCCAGCGAAGTTTATTTCTCCGAATCGGCCAAATCTTCCAGCAGAGTTATTCCCCCGCAGAGTTATTCTCAAGCAGAGTCTCTCCCCGACAGGATATTCGCAAACAGAAAGGAGTAAATCCCCAGCATAGTTATTCACCATCCCCAGCGGAAATTAAGAATTCAGCTTCCCAATACTTTTCAGCAACAATCCGAGATTTATTTTCCCTGACTAAGAAGTACCGCAATAGCATCCCATATGCATACATCAGGGCATGCGCATACATATTGCATACAACACAGTCTCATTTATTTTGAGAACATAATCACAATTCATTTTATACATCATGGAATTGCATACGACTAACTCTTTACCTTTCAGGGAAAATATCAAATTAACAAGCTACGTCTAACAAAGGGTTATTCCAGGATTTCCTCAGAAAGATGTCCTCACAATATTTTCCCTGGGCCAGACAGGTCGACCCTAAGATCTCTCTGATTATTATGGGAGTGGAAGATATTCCAAGACTTTCGTCTGGGTCAGTTGAATCGCTACTAAGATTCTCCTAATTATTATGCCAGTCAAAGTTAACACAAGATTTCCCCTGGGTCAGACAGGTTGACACTAAGATCTCTCTGATTACCATTCTAGTGAAAGATACTCCAAGACTTTTGTATGGGTCAGTTGAATCGCTACTAAGATCCTTCTGATTACTATGCTAGTCAAAGTTAACACAAGATTTTCCCTGGGTCAGACAGGTCGACACTAAGATCTCTCTTATTACCATTCCAATGGAAGATATTCCAAGGCTTTCGTCTGGGTCAGTGGAATCGCTACTGAGATTCTCCTTATTACTATGCCAGTCAAAGTTAACCTAAGATTTTCCCTGGGTCAGACAGGTCGACACTAAGATCTCTCTGATTACCATTCCAGTTGAAGATATTCCAACACTTTCGTCTGGGTCAGTGGAATCGCTACTAAGATTCTCTTGATAACTATGCCAGTCAAAGTTAACCTAAGATTTTCTCTAGGTCAAATAGGTCGACACTAAGATCTCTCTGATTACCATTCCAGTTGAAGATATTCCAAGACTTTCGTCTGGGTCAGTGGAATCGCTACTAAGATTCTCCTGATTACTATGCCAGTCAAAGTTAACCTAATATTTTCTTTGGGTCAGACAGGTCAACACTAAGATCTCTCTGATTACCATTCCAGTTGAAAATATACCAAGACTTTTGTCTGGATCGGTTGAATTGATACTAAGATTATTCTGATTACTATGCCAGTCAAAGTTAACCTAAGATTTTCTCTGGATCATCCAGATCGACACTAAGATCTCTCTGATTATCATGCCAATGGAAGATATTCCAAGACTTTCATCTGGGTCAGTTGAATCGCTACTAAGATTCTCCTGATTACTATGCCAGTAAAAGTTAACCCAAGATTTTCCCTGGGTCAGACAGGTCGACACTAAGATCACACTGATTATTATTCCAATGGAAGAGGTTCCAAGATTTTCCATGGGTCAGACAGGTCGACACTAAGATCTCTCTGATTACTATGCTATTGGAAGATATTCCAAGACTTTCGTCTTGGTCAGTTGAATCGCTACTAAGATTCTCCTGATTACCAGTCCAGTCAAAGTTAATCCAAGACCTTCTTTGGTTCAGTCAGATCGACACTAAGATCTCTCTGATTCCCATTCCAATTTAAGACATTGTGAAGCCTAGATTTTGACCAGATAACAGTATAAGGTGCTGCGAAGCCTAGAATCCAACCAGATAGTAGTTCACTTCTTCAGACACTGGAGCCTGGATTTCGATTAGATAACAGTATAAAGCACTGCGAAGCCTGGGATCCGACCAGATTGCAGTTTACTATGTCAGTTACTATGAAGCTTGGATACGACCAGATAAGGGTACACCTCAGATTCAAGTTAAAGCCTGGACCCGACCAGATAACATCTTAATTTCTTCAAACCGCTGAAGCCTGGATACGACCTGATAACAGTTCAATGTCTACATTACTGCGAAGCCTGGAATCGACTAGATAGCAGTTAATTTCATATTCCCAAGTAAGTCACTGTGAAGCCTGGAATATGACTAGAAAGAAGTCAGCTTTATTATCCTCAGCAAGTCACTGTGAAGCCTGGATCCCAACCAGATAGCAGTTCACTTCCGTCTCTTCAATCAAAAGATGACTCCCCAGTAGAGTAATGGACAACTGAAGCTCCTGAGCTCTATTTCCTAAATCAGAGACCAAAATTCCTCAGTGGAGTCCTCCCAAACAACAGGTATAGGAATTCCCACAAAGGAATATCTCATGAAGACAACATTGTTCTGGATGGCATCTTTAAGCCCATCTCTGATGACTCTCCGTCATATTCTCTGGATGGCGTCTTTAAGCCCATGTCTGACGATCTTCCATCATCTTCTCCAAATGGAATCTATAAGCCAATTCTCGATTATCTACACAATCAAGTATCATTTCAGACGAGTGCAAATTTCTGGGCACTCTAGTATTCAATCATCTTCCACCTTCAGATCGCGAAAGGCAGACCAGCCAATCTACATCCTCAAGTTTAAGAAGATTGAATAGGGACAACTGTTGTACCCCAAAATTTACCCTCTTTATTTCGACCTTTTTGGCTTACATTTCATTATTACATACACGCATAACATTGGTTCTATGGTTATGGGATCAAGGTATATTTAGCAAGCTTCTTCAGGTTACAAGTGACGTTTATTTCGCCAATGGATGTTCTCAGAGTATTTTCTATGCTGAAGATCGGTTCGCTGTTTCGCAACGATTCGGGATTCAAAGATTCACAAGTCCAACCCAATGAATTATATTCATGTGTTCTTTTGCCAAGATATTCCTGATAACATATTCTAAAATTCAGGTTCGGCTCGTGGGCCAATTCTTTAAAGAAGATCTCTGAATCTGAGATTTTTCTCGAAGAAATATGGTGAAAAAGTGTGCTGAAAGTGTAGTTTTTACGCACTAAAAAATTCATAACTTGAAGATCGTGGCTCATTTTGAACCCGTTCAGATGGCCAAAATTCCGTCTTGACATCATATACGTTTTCTTCTCTCACGGCTGGAAGCCAAATTCGATCAGAAGATCTTCAAAAATGTGGATTTATCAAGTATTTTTAATCAGAAAATTTGTGACAGAAGTTTATTTGCGTCATTTTCAGAAAATCATAACTTGGTCTATTTTCATCGTATCGAGTTGGTTATGGCGCAAAAATTTAACAAATTGAGTTGGCTATATTTTCACAGGAGGTATCGATTTCGAACAGTATCCAAAAGGCCTTCATTTTTTGCTCAGAGTTTGCGTGACACGCTGAAAATCCTAAATGCTGAATATTATTTCATCTGAGTCAAAACTTCGAAAATTCATAACTCGGTCAATTTGTATCGGACCTGGCCCATCTTTTTACACAAGGTCACTGACTCTGATATCTACGTCTTTTCTTCCAAAGTCGAAACCAGGTTCTGCACTGATAAATACCAGTTTTTTATTGAAGAACATGTCAGAGATGACACTAGAGCCCAAAATAAGTTTGTCTGAGGCGAAACTTCAAAAGTTCATAACTAATTCACCGTTTATCCGATTGAGCCTATTTTCAAACAGGAGTTAGTTCTCGATGTCAGATACATGTTGTTTTCACATTTCAACTTTGAAAATTGTTTTTAAGTAACTGCGATTTAGCCTGGAACGTGTCAGACTCAAGTGAATAAAAATCTGCATTATTGCTTGTGGTTATTGGAGGATCAATTACACATTCAAAGTCCATATCTTTGCTCTAATTTCCATTATATAATCTCATTATTTTCACACAAACATGACACGAAAAAAACTTTTTCCACAACCCTATCAAAATATCAGATTCCTTCAAGAACCCTAAAAACCTTAAAATCCTTATTACAAACCCCCATCTCACTACAAACAAGTCATCCTTGTTACAAACCCCCATCTCACTACAAACAAGTCATCCTTGTTACAAACCCCCATCTCACTAATTCTCCAGTAAGGATAAGGTTGGTTGATCTCCATGATCAAAAGGGTGTAGAAGCATTCATGCATGCCATATCGGTTTTAACATTATAAAATTTAATATATTTGCTTTATTTGTATTTCATGATATAGTAATTTATTTAATGTGTTCATGAGATTCAACACTGCAGATTTAGACAGGGCCCCATGCAGGGTTATTATAAAACACTGAGGTCGGATCATAACAACCACCAATGCATGGCAAGGAAGACATCCTGAGGAGGTTAAGGGCGTGGGTTCAACACTCACCCCTATTGGTTATGGTTTTCTTCCTTTCTATTTATCCTTTTACCTATTTTCCTTCTTTCTGTTTAAAACCACATTTCTCATAAAACCTAACATTTTTCACAAACCTTTGATTTTTCATAATAAACTCGAATAATTAATTTTAAGTTTTTTTAATTTAATTTTAGGTTTTTAAATTAATTTTTGGTTCAACACCCACCCATGACATTTACATTATTTGTATTTTCTAACCCTATTTTCCATTGATGCTTCTTCCTCTATCTATTTTTTTGCAAACTTAATCCTTTTTTTTGTTAATCATTAAACATAAACTTATTTTAAAACCTTTTTTTAATTAAAATTAATTAGGTTTTAGGTTTTTTTAATTAACCTTTTTTTCAAAATTAACCTTTTTTTAATTAAAATTAATTAGGTTTTTAGGTTTTTTTTAATTAACCTTTTTTTCAAAACTAACTTTTTTTTTTAATTTGAACTAATTAGGATTTAGGTATTTTAAATAACTTTTTTTAAGATTAACATTTTTTTATTAATTAAAATTAATTAAGTTTTTTAGGTTTATTTAATTAATTATCATAAATTATTTTTTTCATAAAAAAATCACCAAAACATTTTCTTTGCTATTTTCATTTTATTTTTATTTTCCTAGATAAAGTGTATATGGTGCGTTCAACTGTAATAATGTAGCTTTATTTTTCCCGTATTTTTTTATCATTATCATGTAATTGCTTCCTGGATGTAATAGTTTTAGGATTTCTTTTCCGCACTCTTCACTATTATATAACTGCCCCAAAGCTCTGTAATAGCTTAGGTTTACATTTTCGCCTTTACCTTCTGCTACTTTATTTTATGAAATGCTTAGATTAATAGGATTGTATGAAAAGATAAAAATGAACGATAGAAAACCCTAATTGCAAGATAAATATAACTGAAAAAACACACGGTTGCACACTTGCACCCCTAGGGTACTCCCCATTTGATTGCCTCGGAAAATAATGGTCATGTCCCTCGAACGTTAGGATATCTTAGCAAAAGACCCTCAATATAAAAGTCATCATAAAGATCATAGTCCCTTAACATCCCTCGAGTTGCCTACGTGAAATGATCTTGTCCCTCGATGTTGCCTATATGATGACAGTCCCTTCTAACTGCTAAGGTATCCCTATATGTTGCCTTCTATGACCATAACAATGACCCGTGCTTGTCCCTCATACATCCAATGATAGGGCTACC
The DNA here is from genome assembly GCA_948472305.1 of Vicia faba. Lineage (NCBI taxonomy): Eukaryota > Viridiplantae > Streptophyta > Magnoliopsida > Fabales > Fabaceae > Vicia > Vicia faba. The sequence goes on along the minus strand of OX451738.1, from coordinate 119,855,475 downwards.
TACTCACTAATAATAGGATAGCACTGTCTAAATGATAGGGAGAAAAGAATGACATTTTCGAGTATAAGTAGATAAGTTCTTAGATGCTTGCTCAACACAACTTTTTGCACCTACACAAAAATATTTCAAAACACTTTTAAAAACATTCGCCTTGTCAACACTCTTGAGTAATGATACAAGAGTTATCACAAAGTGAATCGCCGCACTAAGGCATTTTCAAAACACACAAAACACAAGGAATTTTCAAAACATGAGCTAAGCATCTAAGAGCCCGTAGAAAACTACCGATGGAAAGGGTCTTAACACCTTCCTTTTCCATAATCTACCCCCTTACTCAGAAATATCGAAAAAAGGTCTTTTTCCGTTCTTTCACCCTTTCCTTTGTTGGATAAAAGAAAAGTAGGTGGCGACTCTTGCTTACCGCGACATTTGCAAACAAAAAACGCAAACCAGTATTAACAATCGGTTCTTCCACCTTATCACAGGCAGCATCTAGGGTTCTACTAGCATAATATATGACATGTAATTTCTTATCTTTACTCTTCCCTAGAACAACACCAATGGCATAATCACTAGCATTGCACATGATTTCAAAAGGTTGTGTCCAATCTAGAGGTTGCATGATTGGAGCTGAAATCAGTGCTTGTTTCAAAAGGTCGAAGGCTTCAATACATTTCTCATCGAAAACAAATTCGACGTCCTTCATCAAAAGATTAGTTAAATGCTTTGTTATTTTTGAGAAGTCTTTGATAAAACACTGGTAGAAACCAGCATGTCCAAGAAAACTTCTGACTTCCCTAATAGTTTTAGGTGGCTTGAGGTTCTCTATTACTTCTATTTTGGCTCTATCGACTTCAATGCTTTTTTCAGAGACAATGTATCCTAATATTATACCTTCATTAACAATAAAATGAGACTTCTCCCAATTTAACACAAGGTTTACCTCAATGTATCTTTCTAGGATTTTCTCAAGGTTAGAGAGACAATCTTTAAAATCAAATCCTTATACAAGATAGTCTGCGAAAATTGACATCATACAACGCTGGAAAGTTCCTGGTGCATTACAGAGTCCAAAGGGCATTCGTCTATAGGAAAATGTTTCGTAAGGACAGGTAAAGGTCGTTTTTTTCTTGATCCTCAAGGTCAATAGGGATTTGGAAGAATCCCGAGTACCCATCTAGATAACAAAAATACGAGTGTCTAGCTAGACGTTCAACCATTTGATCTATAAAGGGAAGAGGGAAATGATCTTTCCTAGTCGCTTTGTTTAACTTTCTGTAATCTATACACATACGTCAACCTCCTTCTGTTCGCTTGTAACATGTTCACCTTTCTCATATTCCGTGACTGTGATGCCTCCTTTCTTAGGTACCACATGTACAAGACTTACCCATTTACCATCCGAAATTTGATGAATTATACCAACCTCTTGCAACTTAAGAACTTATATCTTAACAACATCACTCATTAAAGGGTTTATCCTCCTTTGATGTTCTCTAGAGGGTTTATAATCTTCCTCCAACATAATCTGGTGCATGCATACATATGGGCTTATTCCTTTTAAATTAGAGATGTTATACCCTAAGGCTGAGGGATATTTTCGTAAGATATCTAAGAGTTGTTTTGTCTCGTCTTTATTTAAGGTAGCACTAACTATAATAGGAAGATTCATTTATTCATCTAAGAACTCATGTCTCAGATTCTTGGGTAGTTATTTAAGTTCTGAAGATGGTTTCTTAAGGAAAGGCATAGGATCTGGAGTAAGGGCTAAACATTCATAGAGTTTTTCATCAAAGTAGGGCTCTAGTATTTCAAATCCATCGTCCTCCCAAATAGGGGTTGAAGGTAACTTGATAGTTTCAATAGGTTCTTCTTGATCCAGTTCCAATATGCACTCATCAATAACGTCAATGGCATAACACACATCTCCTATGACTGGTGCCATTAAGAACTTCGAAAGAATAAATTCTATCTTTTCATCACCTACCTCAAAAGTCAATTTTCCTTTCTTAACATCTATTATGGCTCATGTGATTGATAGGAATGGTCTACCTAGAAGGATTGGGATTTTTTCGTCTTCTTTAATATCCATGACTACGAAATCTGTTGGGATATATAGCTGACCTATTTTAACTGGTATGTCTTCTTGTATGCCCATAGGATATTTAACTGATCTATTTTTCAATTGAAGAGACATTTTTAGTCGGTTGCAATTCTCCTAAGTTTAGCCTCTTACAAACTGCCAAAGGAATTAGAATGACACTAGCTCCTAGGTCTAAAAAGGCTTTGTCCACCATGTGATTTCCTAGGATACAAGGTATTGAAAAACTTCCTGGGTCCTTTTCATTCTTGGAAAGTTTATTTCCGGAAATGAAATTGCACTCTAAAGGTTTGGGATCGTCAAATCTACGCTTGTTGGTCAGAATGTATTTTAGGATTTTTGCGTAAGCTGGTATCTGAGTGATAGCTTCGGTAAAAGGAATCTCTACATGGATATTCTTTATAACCTTTATTAATTTTTTATATCTATTATCAATATTGGTTTGTTTAAGTCTTTGCGGAAATGGGATCAGAGGTTTGTATGGGGTTGGCGGTGTATAAGTTTTATCTTTAGTTTCCATTCCTGGGTATTTTTTCTTTTTAGGTTCCTCTGGTGCCTCTACCTGGACTAAAGGCACTACATTTTCCTTAGGTTGTTCGGGAACGCTTAATGTTGGGTTTTTTGGTCCATCGTAAGAAGTCCCACTTTGTAAGGTAATGGCATTAGCTTGCCCATTGGGATTTGGTTGAGGTTGTCCAGGGAATTGTCCTTCAGGTGTAGTTTGAGGAGCTTGTGTCTGGGCTACCTGAGAGATCAAGGTTTCAAGCATCTTGTTATGAGTAACTATCTGGTCAACCTTAGTTCCTAATTGTGTGATTAGTTCATTTATATGAATGTTTTGATTCAAAAACTCTTTATTTTGCTGAGTCTGGGCCGAAATGAGATTATTCATGATTTTCTCAAGGTTTGGTTTTGGTGGTACAACTTGCATAGGTTGATTTGGTCTTAAGGCTTGGAAAACTTGGGGTCTCGGAGTTACAAAATTCTGAATCGGGTTGTTATTCTTATAGGAAAAGTTTGGATAATTCCTCCATATAGGATTGTATGTGTTTGAGAATGGGTTCTGTGATACAGTGGGAGAACTGACCTTAAGGTTTTGCGTTTGATCACAAATGTTGCGGTTAGCAAGAGTCGCCACCGACTTTTCTTTTATCCAAAAGGAAAGGTGAAAAAGCACAGGAAAGACCTTTGAGATTATTTCTTGAGTTCGGGGGGTAGATTATGAAAAGGGAAGGTATTATCACCCTTTTCATCCATGGTTTTCCATGGGCTCTTAGTTACTTGCTAGATCAGTTGCTTTTTGTTTGAAATTGTGCTTTATATGTTTTTTTGAAAGTATTTTGTAAAGAGGCCATTGTTTAGGCAATCTTTGTAATGATTCTTGTTTGTAAGAATGTATACAAAGATGTTTGATATTTTGAAAATGTTTTCAATTATGTAAGATGTTTGAAAGTGTAAGTGATTGTTTTTGAAAATAGCAGGGATGTTTTGTTTTGAAATGGAGCAAGTAATTAGGAGCATTCTACCTACTCAAAAGTCTTTCGTGTCCATTTTATTTTCCTTTGACATTGTTGTCTTACCATTGATTTGGTAAGCCACCCTATCTTTGGATGTAAACGGGATGGGCGTGGGTCATCGTATAACCATGATTAGCAATGTTGCAAGGTATCTTAGCATTCTTTTTAGGGACTAAGATCATTTTAAATGCAACTTAGATAGTGTCATTGAGGGACTATGATCTTGCATTTGCTTTGTTTTTGCTAAGATACCTTACATGCGTAATATGACCATTTTGTATAAGGAAACCAAGTGGAACAACCCTAGGGTGCTTGTGTGCAAGTGTATTGTTTTCATGCTTGTTTTTGTCTTGAATTAGGATTTTCTAAGTATTGGTTTTAGTCTTTCCATACAAACACTAATTACTAGCATGTTATATATAAAAGCGATAAATTGCGGAATTTAAAGTTACTACGCTATTACAACATTTGTGGAGAGGGGGTGTACAATTTGCAAATAGGCATTGCAAAAATATAAACCTAATTAATCTATTACAACCAAATTAAATTTGTACAAGAATTTAAATGAACATAATGCATAAAAATGAATAAATGTACAAAAATTCAAAATTTAAAGTAAAGGAATATTTTATTTGGTTTTCATGAGAAAAAGGGAAATTGTTTTAACCTAATTAATTAAAGAAAATAATTAATTAAACTTAAATTTATTAAGAAAAGATTTAAATAAAACCCTAGTTCTATTAATTGATTAAAATAAAATAAGTTTAAGAAAGATATTTTTTGGTATTTTTATCTTGAAAATATTTATAGTATTATAAAATATTTTTGGCCTTTTTATGATATTAAAATAATATATTTAATGGGTGTAAAAGAAAATAAGTAAATAACCTAGTTTTAATTAAATTTACAAGATAATAAGTAAAAATAAATAAGGTATGATTAATAAAATAATTTTTGTGTGAGAAAAAATAAATAAACTAAGTTAAAATTCTTTTGTATTTTTATGATTTTTTTGTATTAGGAAAATATTTTAAGAAAATAAATAAAATGAAAATAAAGAAATAAAATAAAAACGGGCCAAGGTGCAAATAGCCTGCAGGGGGGTGAGGAATAGCAAAAAAACAAAATCCCAAAGCTAGAGCCCAACGCCTGCAAAAAGTCAGAAAAAGCAAAAAAAATGTAAAAAATACAAAAGGGTACCACTGGGGCACGAACCCAGGTCCCATAGGTTACAGACGCGCGCTTCTACCACTGGGGTGGCTATACATCCGTTAACATAGGTAAATCAATAAATATGTAAGACAAAGCGCGCCCTAATGACTTCATCTTTAACCTCTAGCCAGACCAACTATAACTTGCTCATTTCTCATCAAAAATGAAAACTGTAAACATGAAACTTGTAGCAAATTTTCTCACGGTTTCAAAAATGTAAAGCATTAAAGTTATAGATCAAAGATAAGAATGAATTTTAATGGCCCTAATATGAACCCTATAAATCTCAGAAATTTCAGTTTCAAAATTCTCTAAGCTCAAGCAAAATTAATGGAAACTATGGACATGGTTAGCTTCATGGTAATGATATCTACATGTTTTATTCATAAATAAATCATTTATGATGCCTGTATGAAGAGTTCCAAGTTGAGAAAACTAATCTCAAAACTGGAAATCATTTTTTGAGTTTGAGCTTGTTTCAAGTGATGGTGATGATCAGGTTAGCTTCCTTGAGGTCCCAAGAAGCTAATGCAATGATTAGCTTGAGCAATGGATGGCTGAAATGATCTGGAGAAGTCAATGTGCAGAACTCTGTTTTTGAAAATGGAGGATGGTTTTAATGGTGTTACAGTTCTATAACAGGGGGTGGGATTGATTCTATGTGATGTTTAGAAACTTTAGAAACCAAAAGGCCAAGAAACGCACGAGTAGATTATGAATTTCAAGTTTTTGGTCAGTTTGTGTAAAAATGAAAGTAAGAAGTGTGATTCTGAGTTATAGGTTCTTTCAAGGCTTTAGCATTCATGTATTTGTGTATAATAGTTTGTGTATGTATAAATAAAAGTGTTTGAGTGCATTGGCAAGTCAAAAGTTCAAGTTTCTAGCTTTTTTCTAGGTTACTTGATTTTAAAAAAAGAGGGAAACAAGTTTCTAGGAGAGGTACAAGCATGGGATGGGTGATTGTAATTGTTTTAAACATTTCTCATGAGTTATAGGACCTGTTTGATCAGAAGAGAACAAGTGCAAGGCTCAAGAACAAGTTTTGTACAAAAACTCACTTTATCAAAATGGCAATGTAACCTTTCTTCAAAAAATGGATAAAAAGCATGTCCATGCATTGAATGCTTGAAGTGAGGCCTCTAACAGCTGTGTAAACCATTAATTATAGAGTTACTAACAAGTTTGAGGCCTGCAAAGTAGTGATTATGCAACATGGTTTGAATTTGAATTTTGTTCATCACTAAAATGACTTGTAATTAAAGTGATAAAACCCTAATTTCATCTCTTCGATTCTCCCAACTCAAGAATGATCTCAAGGAGTTCTTGGACATTTTGGAAAGCTTGTAATGTTCTCTACAAACCATATTTTTAATTTATTTTGAAGATTCAATTTGGAACTATATGAAAAAGTGTCATGAAGTTAGGTCAAAATCCTGGCCAAATTAGGGCAATTTTTCACTAAGTGTTTAGTTTCATGACCACATGTTCATAAAATTGTAACTTGAGATCCAAGAATTTTTGGAAGGAGTTATGTAAAGAAAAGTTGTATATTTCATGGAGATCTACAACTTTTATGTTGGAAGTTTCTCTTGAATCATCTTGTATCATGGTGAAAAATTTGTTCAAAGTTATGAAAAAACATGAAATTTCCAACACAGAAAAATTTATAAGTTTAGAAATTTTGACTTTTCAAAATGAAATCTTGACTTTTTGATTTCTTGATGAATAAGTTTCATATTTTGACATGTTTTGATGAATTATGATCTTTGTCACTTGAGTTTGACCAAAAAGTCAAAGTTTGACTTTTCAGTATACAATTGAATTTTGATCAGTTGACTGAAAAATTCATCTGTCAATCCAATGGACTTGCAATGTTTTGAACCATGTCATTAGGAAAAAATGATGAAATTGGACTCTTGAGATCATTCCTTAAACCAATTGACCATTTTCTAGGACAAAAATCAGAAATTGCCCTTTCCCCAGTCAAAACCCTAATTTTGACCATTTTTCCCTTTTGGAGATTTGATCAAATTTCTTAAGGAATTGTGGTCCAAACTTGATTAAATGATACATATGAGTCTAAAATGTTGATGTGGATAAAAATTATGAAGTTTGACTGTGAATTGGCCATAGATGACTTTTTTCCTAATATAGCTAATTTTTAGGTGAACTGCTCAATTGATTGAGCAAAATTGTGATCCAAGGCTTGAAACTCGACATGAGTAATATTGAGGGTCCATAATGATCCACGAAAGTCATATGGGGCATTGGAAGTTCAAAAATCCTTGTGCAAACTCAAACCCTAATTTTGGTCATCAGTGCTTAAGGAGGTGCCTTGAGTTGATCAACCATAGTGCAGTCTTTAGCCCAAGGAGATCTTGTGAGAAAAATTCTTGATAAGTGAGAGGGAAAATTTTGGAGTACAACAACTTCCCCTATTCAATATTCTTAAACCTGAAGAGTTAGATTGGCGAGTTTTTCCATTCATGACTCGAAGGTGGAAGATGATTGAACACTAGAGTGCCCAGAAATTTGCACTTGGTGATGTGATGGTAGAGAGAACGGGCTTAAAGATGCATTTGGAGAGATGATAGAAAGTTGTTGGAGATGGGCTTGTAGATGCCATCCAAAAGTGATTGTTGAATATGAAAGAGAATCTGAATGAGTATCAGAATGGCGTCCGTGTCTGGAGCGTATCTAAACTGTATCTGAACGTTGAGATTTTGAATTAGCATCAAAATGGCATCCGTGTATGGAGCGTATCTGTACTGTATTTGAGAAAGAATCTGAATGAGTATCAGAATGGCATCCGTGTCTGGAGCGTATCTAAACTGTATCGGAAAGTTGAATCTGAATGAGCATCAGAATGGCATTCGTGTCGGGAGCGTATCCGAACTGTATCTGAAAACTTTGAAAACTGAATGAGTATCAGAATGGCATCCGTGTCTGGAGGGTATCCGAACCGTATCTGAAAACTTTGAACATTGTTAATGGTAGTTGTTAACCTTATCCTGAAAAGATTAAAATCTTAGCTAAAATGCAAAGTCATGTTGTATGAAATGCATGGTATGATGCATTCGTGCTATCAATGTTTATGATATATGGATGCGATGTATGCGTATGTGAGCTAATTTGCTGCACTACTGTTAGACTGGGGAAAATAAATCCCTGACTGCTGCTGAGGATATGGAGTGTAAGTCTTCATGTTGTGAAGTCTAAGTGTTGATGAATTTCTGCTTGGAGAAATAAACTTTGTTGTAAGGGAAATGTCGTGTACTGCTTATAAGACTTTGTTGGGAAATCCTGAGAGTTTGAACGACTTCTACTGGGGATTGATAATTGGAAGCTTTATTCCGCTGGGGATTAAACTGCTAACTGCGGGGGACTTATGGAAATAGCATAGAGAGATTTTCCTACCTCTAAAAGCCATTTGTGACTGTCTTTCTATTTTGTTTATTTGTAAACAGTGATTATGTTCAAATGCATATGTTCAAAAATGAATCATTTGGATGTTTTTGTAAACAAAACACAAAATTAAAGAAAAAACAGATAGTTTTGCACTTTCAAAGGGGTATCTTTGTATTGACTTTGAGTAATTATTTTTGTACAATGAGACAAAAATTATAGTAAGAGAATGTCGTCGTAAAAAATTAAAATTTTGATACAAAGAAAAGATAGCTATGTGCAATAATCCCATGGGGTTCCCATTGTGCTATAGCCTTCGTATCTCTGAGCATCTTATCTATTTGTTGCCTCGTCTGAAGATGATTGAATTGATCAAAACCTATGAGCTTGTCAGGTTGTCCGTAAGGTGATCCAACAGAACATAGTCATACACTTTAAATCCCTAACTTTTTCCTGGACCACCCTTTCGGTTTTTCAGTCCACCGGAATACCCTTTTTTGCCCAAGCCGCCCTTTTGGGTTTTCAGCTTGCCGGGTGTACAGATTCTTTTTGTTTTATCCCTAATTTGTTCCTGAACCTTTTTGGTTCGCCTGGATGCCCTTGTTTTTCCTAGGTGTGTCAACCTAACGGGTCTCTTATGTGTAGTATTATTTGATTATGTATGCGATCGTAGGGTGCGGCAGGTCGTCACCATCCATGGTGGTCAAAATCATTGCTCCACCAGAGAATATGTTTTTGATCACAAATGTTCCTTCGTATGTAGGAGTACATTTTCCCCTGGGATCACCTTCCGGCAGTATGATACGTTTGATCACCAAATCCCTGACTTGATACACTTGGCGTCTAACCTTTATTTTTAAAGCCTTGATCATCCGTTTTTGATACATCTGACCATGACAGACAGTAGTAAGTCTTTTCTAATCAATCGAGTTTAGTTGATCAAGTCGAGTCTCGATCCGATCTTCTTCATTCAAACCTTTATCCTTCATAATTCTTAGAGAGGGGATCTGGACCTCAATAGGAAAGACAACCTCCATGCCGTAAACCAGAGAGTAGGGTGTTGCCCCGGTTGATGTGCGTGCCGTGGTACGATACCCGTGGAGAGTGAATGGTAGAATCTCATGCCAGTCTTTGTAAGTGACTGTCATTTTATGTATGATCTTTTTAATATTCTTATTCGCGGCTTCGACAACACCATTCATCTTTGGCCGGTAAGGGGAAGAATTGTGATGCTAGATCTTGAATTGTTCGCACAAGGAGGTGACCATATTATTGTTCAAGTTTGTACCATTGTCTGTAATGATTCTCTCTGGGATACTGTATCGACAGACGAGATTTTGCTTGATGAATCGGGTGACAACATTCTTGGTAACGGAAGTAAAAGAAGCTGCCTCCACCCACTTTGTAAAATAGTCAATGGCCACTAAAATGAAGCGGTGTCCATTGGATGTTGTTGGCTTGATTTCCCCAATCATATCAATCCCCCACATAGCAAAGGGACAAGGAGATGTCAAGACATTCATAAGAACCGGAGATACGTGCACCTTGTCAGCATAAATTTGACACTCGTGGCAAGTTCAAGAGTGTTGATAGCAATCTGCTTCTATGGTAGACCAGTAATATCCTGGCCATAGGATTTTATTTGCCATCGTATGCCTACTAGAATGGGTGCCAAAAGTGCATTCATGTAATTCATCCATGATCCTTTCAGCTTCAACCTTGTCTACGCACTGAAGGAACACAAAGTCATGGTTGCATTTGTAAAGAATGCCATTACTAAGGAAGAATTTAGCAGAGAATCTCCTTAAGAACTTCTTATCGTTTACTGAAGCTCCTTCTGGATATTCCTGAGTTTTGAGATACCTCTTGACTTCGTGAAACCAAGGATGGTCCACTACTTCTTTGGTATTAATCTTGTGACAGTGTGCTGGTTCATCCTTTCGTTCAATGGTGATCTGGGGAGCCTCGTTATCCTGTTTAAGTTTAAACATAGATGACATTGTGGCTAGTGCGTATGCTAGATGATTTTCTTCTCGCGGGAAGTGCTCGAAGGTAATCTTCTCAAAATGTGGGAGCAATGTCAAAACATGTTCTTTGTAAGGGATAAGGTTATGGTGTTTGGTGTCCCATTCCCCTTTGATCTAGCTAATAACTAAAGCTAAATCTCCGAATACATTTAAAGATTTGATCCCCAAGTTTATGGCAGCCCTGAGACCAAAGATGCACGCTTCGTATTCCGCCATGTTATTTGTACAATTGAAACAAAGTCTTGCCGTAAAATGAGTATGACATCCTTTAGGAGATATGAGTACAACACCAATACCATTTCCGAGTGCGTTAGATGCCCCATCAAAAACCAGGGTCCATCGGGATCCTTGTTCAGGTCCGTCATATGGCTTAAATTCTTCACAGTTGTTTACCATCACGATGTCCTCATCTGGAAATTCGAACATTATGGACTGGTAGTCTTCTACAACTTGGTGAGCAAGGTGATCAGCTAGCACACTGAGATTTATTGCTTTCTGGGTAGTATACTGTATGTCATATTCTGTTAGGATCATCTTCCATCTCGCTATTCTCCCAGAGAGAGCAGGTTTCTCAAAGATGTATTTTATTGGATCCATTTTAGATATCAACAAGGTAGTATGGGTCAGCATATACTGTCTTAGCCGGGGAGCAGCCCATGCCATAGCGCAACAAGATTTCTCGAGCAGTGAATATCTTGTTTCACAGTCGGTAAACTTTTTGCTCAGGTAATAAATAGAGTGTTGTTTTCGGCCAGACTCGTCATACTGCCCCAACACACACCCCATTGAATTTTCCAAAACAGTCAAATACACGATCAATGGTCTTCCCTCGACTGGTGGCATCAAAACAGGAGGCTCTTGTAGGTATTCTTTGATTTTGTCAAAAGAAATTTGGCACTCATCATTCCACTTGACTACCTGATCTTTCTTCAGTAGTTTGAAGATTGGTTCACAAGTAGCTGTCAGGTGAGAAATGAATCTGGAAATGTAGTTCAAACGTCCCAAGAATCCTCTAAATTCCTTCTCAGTACGAGGAGCGGGTATCTCTTGTATCGCTTTCACCTTGGCAGGATCTACTTCAATACCCTTATTGCTGATGACAAATCCTAGGAGCTTACCATACCTTACTCCAAACGTGCATTTATTTGGGTTCAACCTCAGCTTGTACTTTTTCAGTATCTCAAACAGTTTTTGTAAATGACCAAGATGCTCTTCTTCTGTTTGAGATCTTGCTATCATGTCGTCCACATAGACCTCTATTTCGTGATGTATCATGTCATGAAATAGAGCTACCATGACACACTGATAGGTTTCCCCAGCATTCTTCAGTCTGAATGGCATAACCTTGTAGCAGAATGTCCCCCATTGTGTGACAAAGATTATCTTCTCCATGTCCTCGGGCGCCATTTTGATTTGTTTATAACCTGAGAAACCGTCCATGAAGGAAAACACTTTGTGTTGTGCTGTATTGTCAACTAGAATATCAATCCGAGGGAGTGGGAAATAATCCTTAGGGCTTGCCCTATTTAAATCTTTGTAGTCCACGCACATTTGTACCTTGCCGTCCTTTTTGGGCACGGGAACAACATTGGCAACCCATTGCGGGTAAGAGGTGACGGCCAAGAATCCAGCATTGAATTGCTTCATGACTTCTGCTTTAATTTTCTCTGACATGTCTGGTCGCATGTGACAAACCTTTTGTTTTACTGGTGGGAAGTCCTCTTTTGTAGGTAGACAATGTACCACAATATCCGTATCAAGTCTTGGAATGTCTTCATACGACCAGGCAAAGACCTCAACATATTCATGTAACAACTGAATCAGACGCTCTTTGACACAGGGTTCCAGATTAGCACCCACCTTGACCTCTCTTTTGTCTTCTTTGGTACCTAAGTTGATTATATCCACTGGTTCCTCGTGGGGCTGAATAGTTCTCTCTTCTTGTAGTAGTAACCTGATAAGTTCTCCTGGTACTTCATAATCTTCCTCACCTTCATCTTCGGCTTGGTAGATTATATTTTCAAAGTCACAGAAGGCCATAGCAGAACCGTTACCCATGGGATCCCAAATGGATGTAGACCTGCATTGTGAGTGTGAGTGTGTGTAAGACTATAACTATCTTTGAAAAAATGAAAATGTAAAAAGAAAAACAATGAGCACAAAGTTTGTATGCAAAAACATCCATGATTCATTGATGTCATATGGAAATGAGATAATAACCCTTACAAATGGACCATTGTGCCTCGAGTAAGACACAAGGTTTTAAGAGTCTGAATTGTTTTAATATTATAGATCCAACAAAATGTAAAGACAAATTACTACGGGATGAAAGTGATCGGGATGAAATATCTAGCCTCCCAGTTGTTGAGCCCTCCACTGACAGTTGGAAAAATCCAATCATCTAGGTTGTAACTACCTTCATCATCTTCCACCGCACTGACTTCGCGGTTGATCATCTTCAAGGGTGGTCCTCCGGCATGAGCGCGGCTTATGGCCTTCTGGGCACCTGAAGTGAAACCCAGACCAAACTTGTCAGATTTGTATGAGATATCTGGGAGTTGTCCCCAGATAGTGCACCCGCCTTCTTCTATCACTGCCTTGGCATCCTTCAAAGATGACATCCTGAGTGGAGGCCTTGTGATCTTGGGAACTTGAGACACAACATTGGTCACTGCCACCTCTTGCAGGACTTCTTCAAAGTGCTGGAATGGAGTTTCAATAAATTCTCCATCTAATTCCACATATCTGAAGGAATTGAGATGGTTGATCATATACTCTTCTTCTCCATGAACGATGATGATTTTCCCTTGAATTGGATATTTCAGCATTTGGTGCAGCGTAGAGGTAACAACGCCAGCATTGTGAATCCATGGTCGGCCTAGCAAGAAGGAATATGAAGGGAGAATATCCATTACATAAAAATTTGAATCAAATGTTTGGGTTCCAACCTTTCTGGGATACCCACTTCCCCATGTACCATCCTTTTTGAGCCGTCAAAGGCTCTCACTAATATTTTGCTTGGTTTCAATGTCAATCCCTCATAGTCAAGCCTATCAAGAGCCTTTTTAGGCAATACATTCAGAGACGAGCCAATGTCCACCAAGACATGAGCCAAGGTTATGCCCCTGCATTCAACTGAGACGTACAATGCCTCATTATGCTTCCTCCCTCTTGGCGTTAAATCAACATCTGAAAAACCTAAGCCATTATCTACAGTTAAGCTGGCTACGCAGTCTTGGAACTGATCGACAAATGTTTCTTGGGGTACATGGGCGGTTTTTAGGAATTTTACCAAGGCTTTTGCATGCGCCTCGGAACATAGTAGTAAAGCCAACATGGAAATTTTGGATGGAGTTTGCCCCAGTTGCTCAACTACATTTTAGTCGCTTCATTTTATGATCTTTAGAATTTCCTCCATCTCTTTCCGAGAGGTCTTAGGGATAACCAATGATTATGCCTTCGTCAGGACAGGCTCAATCAGAATACTTTTACCTCGAGTCTCGGTTGACTCGGAAGCAGGAATGTCAGTAGGAGTGATAACAGGGGTTGTAACAGCTTTTTCGGTTGGAGTACTATCGGAGATGATTGTAGGATCGGGAACAGCCTTTGAAGGAGCAACAACAACAACAGGAATGATTACGGGTCCAGAAACTGCTTTTGGGGGAGCGATTTCTGGAGAGAATATCCTTCTGCTTCGGGTAATCTTGCTAGTCCCTGAAATATTACTGACATCGGAGTCAACTTTCACAGAATTTGAATCTTCAGCAACTGGCCATTCTTGCTTGATACCGTGGTAGTAGACATCCCCTCCATAATTCCATGGTATAGTTTTATCTAACGAATATGGGACTGGTCCAGGCATTGTAATTATTAAAGGAGCTACTTTTGGAACTGATGTATTCTAACGGGTATTTTGGTGGAGACCCTGGAAGAATTGTCGGAAATGGTCACGATGGAAACATCATTATAAGAAACAAGTGGAACAGAAGTCTTTTCTAACAAAATTTCCTTTTTGTCTATTAGGCACTGAACGCCTTCTTTCAACAAAGGACAGTTGGTTGGTGAGGACAAAAAGGAATGACAGCTTTCATCACAGCCTGGGAAAACACTGGCATTAAATAAGTTCTTTTTGATAATCAGGAGTGGGGTCATAAGTTCATCAACTAAAGTAACAAACATATCTTCTTCAATGGCGTTGGCATTATGGTCGTGCTTGGGCATAGGAACAGAAATGACATTGGGCTTTTTTTGTACTTTGTTTTTTAGAGCCCAACAATTGTTAGTGTCATGGTCGGGACTTTCAGAGTGGTATGCACAACGGGCATTAGGATGATAGTGAGGAGAGGTTGTGTTAGGGTTCTTTGGAGCTTCTTTCAAAGTCACTAGGTTTGATCTCAACAAATGTTGCAATACTTGAGATAGTGTCATATTAATTCGGGTGAATTGTCTTACTAGTCTTTCCGTTCTTGGTTGGTTGTTTCTCTGCGGATCAGGCGCAGGTTTATGAATCATAACAACCCCCATCATTGGACGGCTTTCGGCCCTATCTTGATTTCTCCGAGGATATACAACAACCACATCTTTCTTTTTGATGAACGGCTTTCTTACAGAAGAAGAGGATGCATCTTTTTGAATCTTTCCATTTTTTTATCCCGACTTCTACCCTTTTTCTGGTCAATATCAATTCAGTAAAACCTGCCGATGAACTCCGAATTAAGTGATTGAAGAAAGGACCAGACAAGGTGCCCAAAAACATGTCTAGCAACTCTCTTTTTGATAGGGGAGGTTGAACTCTTTCGGCCAAGTCTCTCCATTTTTGCACATAGTCCTTGAAGCCTTCACTTGAAACCATGGCCACACTCTGGAGTTGAGTACGGGTAGGCGTAAGATCAACATTGTATTGGTATTGTTTGTAAAAGGCTGCAACAAGATCTTCCAAGTTATGAACATTGGATCTTTCTAACTGATAAAACCAATCAAGTTGAGTTCCAGACAGACTGTCTTGGAAGAAGTGTACCCATAAATCTTTGTCAGCGGTATGGGGCTGGATTTTCCTCACATAGGACTGGAGATGCATTTTGGGGCATGAGATTCCGTCATATTTGGCGAACACAGGTGCTTTGAATTTTGTAGGAATGATAATTCCCGATACCAGTCCCAACTCTTCAAAGTCCAAGCCAAGCACTTTTTGGATTTCCATTGCACTCAACTGTTCTTCTAGATGCTTATACTTGTCGTCGACTGGAGGGTATTGTTCTTCAGAATAGTCTTCTTCTTCCTCTTCCTGTTCTGAATCAGACTGAACAACTGTTTCTTTTCCTTTCCCATCTTGGTTGTCTTTCTCACCGGATGTCGTTGCAAAGTCTAAGGCCCTTCTTGTCTGCCCTTGGAATCTTCTTCCCATGTTCAGAATTCCGGTTATTTTCTCCGTCTTCTTTTTCTTCTCCTCAACCAGCAAGGTCTTCAACTCTTCTTGTCCTTTGGCTAGAGTTAAGAACAACTGTTGAAACTGTGCATTCTGAGCTTAGAGGTCCTTCACTATTTGCTCAAGATCCATCTTACTGAAATAAACAGTAGAGAGATGAGGAGACTTGTTGCAAGAAACCTGCTTATGTTATGATGAATGATAAATGCATATGCAATGATTTCAAGGATCTTAATATTCAAATTTGTTTTAGACAAAAGGAAACATACGTTATATTAATAAATTAAAGCTTTTAGTACATCAATGCCTTCTTGGGCAAAATAATACAAGAACTCTAAGATAAAAAGGTAGTACGCATCCTCTTTGGTGCAATGTAGGCATTCAGAGTCTAATCCTCATGAAGTAGTCTAGTGAGTTCCAAAACCTTCTTCTCGCTTGCGTAGAATTGGGCTTCGAAAGTATCTCGCTCCCCCTTGAGTTGTATCCAATCTCTTTGTAGGTCTTCAAAAGAGGTGGGCATGTCAGGATGTAGGATAGTATATGGAACATCTCCTTCCATGAAAGGCTCAATGATTACCGGGAGAATGGAGGGATATGGCATCATAAGACTCTGAGCACTAGTTCGTACCCATTTGAGGTAAGGCTCAAGAGGGATGGAATTTTTATGCCCCAAAGTCTTGATATCTACCTTGTTCAACATCCTCCAAGCTCGGATAAATATTTGGCAAAGACCTTGATCGTCGTTGTCGTAATCAAATACCAAACCTTGAATCAGCATCTCGTGCGGACCATCCCTTCGGGCGTAACCAATCTGTCTTAAGGCTAAGAAAAGGTTATAGTTGATGCCTCCCCTAATTCCAAGTAAAGGGACATTAGAAAATTCTCCACAATGGTCAACAATAGTAACATTCTCTATGGATCGGGAACACCAATGGATGTCTGAATGTTTGAGCGTCATCAACCTTTGTGACCACCTTGAACCTTGCTCATTATTTAATGCAGATTTGGGAAGATGTGAAATAAACCATCTTGCCAAGAGAGGAGTACAACACATAAGAATACCTCTTTTCCTCATTGTGCGAGTGTGAAAAGAGTGTAGGATATCCCCTAGAAATGTAGGCACCGGGTTGCGGGATATGAAGATTTTGGCGTTGTTCATGTCTATGAGTTGGTCAGAATTTGGAAACAAAACCATCCCATAGATGAGGAGAGCCATAATTTCCTCAAAAGCTTGCAGGTCTAAAGAATTCCAACAGTTTTGGGCTTTCTCAAACAAGAACTTTGCTAGGAAACCTTTGACACCACTCCTTGTTTCCCAATGAGTTGTGACATCAGATGAGTGAAAGTGTAGAGCTTGAGCAATATCTTCTGGCTTTGGGTCTCTTTCTGTACCATTGAAAGGTAGTTGATTGATAATGAGAATCCTCAAGAGTTGGGAGAATTCTTCCAAAGTTGGCACAAGTTGATAATCGGGAAATGTGAAGCAATAGTGAAAAGGATCACAGAACTGAAAGAGCACCTTGATTATGTCTTCATCAGTGTTGGAGGTGACCATGTTGAATAGGCGACCGTGTCTCTCGGTGAATGGAGATTTTTCAGGAATCCTTGAAGCTAGCTCCTTAAGTTGTGGAGGGATCCTTACAAGGTTGACTTGAATAGTTTTCATGCGAAGAGAATCCATATCCTACAAAACAAGAACAAAGATGAATCCAAAAATCCTTGAAATAGTTAGTGAATGTGTATGATGTTATGATGTTCATGATTTTATGTACAAGTATGTATATACAAACAAAGAAAACAACTCCTTAGGTTTAGTTTTGCATGGAGTT
This sequence comes from Vicia faba, assembly GCA_948472305.1. Taxonomy (NCBI): domain Eukaryota; kingdom Viridiplantae; phylum Streptophyta; class Magnoliopsida; order Fabales; family Fabaceae; genus Vicia; species Vicia faba. Next base: position 119,837,959 of record OX451738.1, on the reverse strand, counting down.
TTATAGGTAAGTACCCTCTTGAATTTTAGTTGGCTCAACCTGTCTTAGTAATAGTAACTGGGTTCTAAGGAGCTCAATATCACTGGTTTGTTTCCTTGGTCGTTGTTTAAGCACAATCCTCTTTAATGGCGATCGGAACATCCCAAGAAACCAAACCTCAATGAGCATAGTATCGAGTATCTACCAACTTCGGACTGCACCAAAGTCGGTCATCTCACTACATCCTAAATGGCCAAGTTGGTCAAGTAAAGGTTCTAAGAGTTCATTAGTGCTTTATGACATCACTCAGCGACCCCATATTCTCCTTGATTAACTCAAGGGATACCGGTACCCACAAATATGTCGCACTAACGTAGCTATTGCTTAGACCATGTCAGTATACCCCACACAGTTTCCATAATGTATTGCTACTTACCTATAAGGTATCCCAAAATCCGGGTAGAGGATTCAAACCCAAACAAATAACCATAATGTAAAGCATACAGGTCAAATAATGAAAGCAAGTAAATGTGATCTAACACTAAGGTCACCCCACTTTTAGAATTTCTCCCCAGCAGAGTCACCAGTTCTGTGATACGGTGGGAGAACTGACTTGAAGGTTTTGTATTTGATCGCAAATGTTGCGATTAGCAAGAGTCGCCACCGACTTTTCTTTTATCCAAAAGGAAAGGTGAAAAAGCACAGGAAAGAGCTTTGAGATTATTTCTTGAGTTCGGGGGGTAGATTATGAAAAGGGAAGGTATTAGCACCGTTTTCATCCATGGTTTTCCATGGGCTCTTAGTTACTTGCTAGATCACTTGCTTTTTGTTTGAAATTATGCTTTATATGTTTTTTTGAAAGTATTTTTTAAAGAGGCCATTGTTTAGGCAATCTTTGTAATGATTCTTGTTTGTAAGAATGTATACAAAGATGTTTGATCTTTTGAAAATTTTTTCAATTTTGTAAGATGTTTGAAAGTGTAAGTGATTGTTTTTGAAAATAGAAAGGATGTTTTGTTTTGAAATGGAGCAAGTAATTAGGAGCATTCTACCTACTGTAGCGATAAAAAATGTAGCGGGGTAAATCGGAGATCGAATTATTGATTAATTCGTCTCACAAAAGCAAGAGTCGCCACCGCGCTTTATTATTTCCAAAGGAAAAGGGAAAAGAGCGAAATAAAACCCTAAATATGCAATGTAAATAATACCGAAAATACAAAGCGATTTTTTGAAAAAAAAAGATCTTATGGTTCGGGGGTTGGTTATACAATGGGAAGGTACTAGCACCCAATGCATCTATAGTACTCTATAGGAACCTTTTGAAATATCTGTTTTATTTAAAATTGATCGCTTGATTGAAAATGAATCGTTTTGGCCGAAAAAAGGGATACAGACGGGTTTTTGAAAATACGACGACCTAATGTCGAAGTTTTGGCTTAAAAGGTATAAGTCTTGAAAAGGTTGAAATTTGGAAGTAACGTGAATGTTTGAGGAAAAATTATCCTAAGTTTTAATGCAATGCGAAAATTTGCGCAGTTAGATTTGGAGACAGGAAGTCAACAAATTTACTGTTCTTTCCTTTTGGATTTAAACATAAATAGAGTAAACAAAGATACATGAACAAGGAAAAATATGCGAACAATAATTAGATAGCAATAATATAAATAAAAGATGCGAACAATGCGTTTTATGATTTTTTTTGTTTGTTTAGTGTTAACGAAAAAAAACTTAAATCTTTTTACGCATTTTTGAATAGGATAAATCACAAGATTTAATTAATGAGGACGTGGCATTTTCAGTTTTTTGAGTTATTAAGTTTTTTATATATATATTTAATATTAATTATGGTGATAAAATATTTTTTGTTTTTTTCTATTCTTATGTCTTTTAATACAAAAGTATTAGGAATTATTTTAGATTAAATAAAACTAACTAAAACCTATTTTTTCAAGAAAAGATGTTAAATTAAATCTTGAAAGTTGGATTGATAAAAAAAGGTCTATTATCAAAATACTTTAAATTATTTTGGGTTATCTAAAATAAAAATCAAAATTACCAAGACTTTAAGAAGGTAATTAAAATGGAAATGGATTAAGGGGGGTGCAACTAAAACTGAATGGGCCAGGTAAATGGGATAGGGCCCAAAACGAAAATGAAGACAAGGGGGGGTGTACAGCGTTTTATGGGCTTAAGCTGAGAACATAGGGTCCAAGGGATTAAGGTATGATTAGGATTATGTTATGTTTGTACAAAGGGATTTAGGGTTTGGCTTATGGGACAGAAACGGCGCCTCTCTTCACGATCTTCATCTTCTTCGCCTCTCCTTCGCATCTCTTCTCTGCATCTCTGCTGTCTCCTTGCTACGGCCACCCACACTAAGCTCTTCTTCCCTCCACTGGACGAGACGGCTTAAGCAGAGACGGTAAGGACAAGTCTTTTTCGTTAACGTTAGATTTAATTCGCATGTAGATTTTTACAGTTTCGTTGTTGATTTTACGGTTTCGCTGTTGATTCTGACTAGTTTTCATATTTATCTACCCATGTTGATTTGAATGCCCTTTAAGGAATAAGAAGGAAGAAAGTTTGTTACCTAGGTGGAGAAGGAGGAGGAGCTAGGGGTGATGGAGGCCGGACAGCAGGGAGACGGCAGGCGCACACGGTGGTGAATGGTATTTGCGATTTTCCTCTTCCTATTGCTTGAACGTGCTACTGTGTTTGTTTTGCTTTTCTTGTTGGTCTGGGTACCGCTACTTCGTTTCTTCCTTCTTCTTCCTGAGTATGATACTGCACTTGTTCTTCTTGAAACTTGTTGAAACTGTACTTTGTTTCTTTCTTCTTCTTCTTGAGTGTGATATTGTACTTGTTCTTCTTGAAACTGAAAAATGGTTTGCAGGAATGATGTTGGCTTGAGCGATTGTTTGAAAGGCCAATGAGGTTGAACTGAGGCTTAGTCGGTTGTGTAGAAATTTTCAGGTTGTTGGATGGATAATGCACAGGTTTGGGCAATGGTTGGACATGATGATGGATGTGGGATTTCTGTGTAGTTTTTTTTGATGTTTTTTTTTTATGGCAGTGGGATGATGATATTGGCTCTAGAGGCTCAATCGGTTGTGTAGTGTTTTTGTATGGTTTGGAAAATAGTTTTCTCAGTATGATTATGCAGGTTTTTCAATCTCTATGGTTTTCTTTTGAGGCTTTGATATGTTCTCCCTGTTCTTGGTTTTGCTTTGTTATGTAATATAACAACTCTTCCCTCTTCTTTTTCGCTACAGGCCAGGAATTTGAAAACAAAATGTCTTGGGATCTCCCTGAGCATTCTGCACTATGCTGACCCTCCAATTTTGTTTCTATTCTTATTTTGTGCTATTAGTTCTACTGGCTATATTTTATTTGTCATGTATAACCACTTCTGCCTATGCTAAGCCTGCAAATCCCACACTTCCCCCTCTCTTTTTTTCTCTCAGCATGGCTTTGACAAAAGGATGATAAGCTGTACATGCTCTGAAAATGTAATGGCTGAAAAATGATGAAAAAAAGGAATTTGTGTTGCTTGCAAAAATGGTCAAACTGCATATTTGCTTTTAATACAAATGTTGTTTGTTTCCTGCTGTGTAGGCAAAGGTTAAAAGGGCATGCTTGCATATGTGGTTACTGCATATTTGTATGCTTATGCTGTATGCTTTTTTTTGAAACAAAATGCAATTAGTTTAAATATGCAGTTTTGGAAAACAATTTGTGCATATGCTTTGAAATTCTTTTCTTTCTTTTGTGAACCGGGAGTAATCCCGTGATTTGCAAAAACGAAATAATAACTGATTCCGGCCATTACGTTTAATGATGAGCACTAAACTTATTTTTGCATTTTAAATATTTATTCGAATTCTAATTTCTTTCGTTTAATTGCAGGTAACATTAAATGAGCGGACAAAACGCATTGGGTCGGAAGCTTTAGAATTAGGATAGATTAGTTTTTTATTTCATTTTAATTTTTGGCAATTCATTATTGTAATCTACTGTAATATATACAATATTTACAAAATAACTTGTACAAAAAGAAATGAATAAAAGAAAACTATTTATCCATTAAATTCTTCATCTTTATTTATTTATCGTTTATTATTTTTCCACACGAATAATAATTGAAACCAAATTTCAATTACCTGCATTCAAAATAATAAACAGATAAATAATAATTATCATTGACCAACTAATATCTTCGGTTATTTAATCCATCATTCCCAACTAAATTATAATAATTAAAATAGGATTTCAATTATTTAACTTAGAACGACGAACGATTAAATAGTCGTTATTGACCAATGAATTTCCTCAAATGCTTATTTATATTATTCATAACCTTTAAATTATGTAATAACTAAGAATAAATCCTAGTTATTTAAATTTAAAATAATGAGTAAATAAATAAACCGTCCACACAATTAATGCGCCTCTTCTATGATGTTTATTTTATTATCCATACATCTTTAAACTAAATAATAATCGAAAAAATGGATTTCAATTATTTAAATTTTAGATAATGAACAAATTAATAAACATCATTTTTTTGCACGAATCGATTAAATTATTTAATGTTCAGCATAGATAGCTCCTGGCCTGAAAAAGTCATGAGTTTTGAAATCGATGGGTCAAAACAAATGTAATGTAAATATGTAGGTAGGAGACAATATCTTAGGTCAAAATTTGGGGTACAACAGCTGCCCCTATTTAAGTTTCTTCTATCCGGAGATATGAAGATTAAAATCTTCGTTTCGACGTGCTTGAAGGTACTTAAATACATAATTACGCAAATTTTGTCCTAAGATGCCGTCATCACGCGGTGGTATGAATGTAGTGCTCGAATTCACAGAGAAAGATATTGTATGAAACAAGACAATGTTGGAGGAATCGAACACCAACAAAACACAGAGACATAAGGTGTACGCTACTGGGGAAGCGAACTATCGACTTCAAAAGACAGACTCTTGACAGCGAATAAGATCGAGGGAAAACAACCTCTAATCCTAACAAAGAGAGCATCTTGCATAGGCCATAACAGATTATTGACCCCCAAAACAGTGAGTTCGCAGCTCAAGGTCGATGGTAGACAGAGAGTATCAAATTGCTGATAACGGATTACCGACTTCTGGAGGTATAGATTCGTAACGGACTTCTCTGCTAGATTTTCAGAGATGTACTCATTAATGCTGAGGTAATAAGATTGTAGATACGAAGGTTGTTCAAATAAAGAAAACTGCCGTTTGTCGTCTTCCAAAGAAAATACCAATAACATACAAGCTGCTCAAATAAAGAGGCCGCCGCCTGCTGTCGTCCGAAGAAAAAAACCGATAACATACAAGCTGCTCAAATAAAGAAGCTGTCGCCTGCTGTTTTCCGAAGAAAATACCGATAACATACAAGCTGCTCAAATAAAGAAGATGCCGCTTGCTGTCGTCCGAAGAAAAAAAACCGATAACATACAAGCTGCTCAAATAAAGAAGCTGCCACTTGCTGTTTTCCGAAGAAAAGTAATAACGTACTGGTAACTCATGAAGAGTTTGCTGCTTGTTGCTTTCAGAAAAAATAAATATAAAAAAAAATGACGCACTAGTAGCTCATGAAGAACTGCTGCTCGGCGCTTGCGAAAAGATAAAATGACGCACTAGTAGCTCATGAAGAACTACTGCTCGGCGCTTTCACAAAGTCATAACTGACGCACTAGTAGCTCATGAAGAACTGCTGGCGTTTCAGAAAATAAATAACGCACTAGTAGCTCATGAAGATCTACTGCTCGGCGCTTCAGAAAGATAAAAGGACGCACTAGTAGCTCATGAAGAACTGCTGCTCGGCGCTTGTCGAAGATAGTAACGTACAAGTTGCTCGTGAAGAGCTACCGCTTGTCGTTTTCCAACATAATTCAGAGGGAGACTGCGATGATACTGGCAGAGAATATAATCCTCGTCAAAGAGAAACTTGAATCAAACCCTCCCGAGGAGATCATATACCTTAATGTGCAAAATAAATGCACCAACTGTCCAGGTTGCGATTTCATTGGGAAGAATCAAAGGGATAGCCTATGCAAGAGGCAACAATTTCATCCAGGGATAACCAGAGAAACAGTCGAACAAGACTCCACCTAATGAGAAAGTAACTCGATTGGGAATTTAGAAAGGAAGCACGTTTTCTGCCTAAGCTAACTTTCTACCTGGAAAGAACATATGTACGTTGTTCGAACAAACAAAACAAGACTAAAAAATCAACGGCAAATGTGGATATACATGCTGATATGAGTGTAGATGAATAAGTGAATGTTATGCTGCCAAAACAGACAGATGAAATATCTTGGAGATAATGGGATGTCACAACAAAATAGATACTCGGCCAATCTTGAAAAGATGGAAGATAGACGGAATCGGAAACACCCAACAACGTCGGAGGGTACCACGCTATAAGGTCCAAGTCTTCTGAGGAGAAGAACATCCAAATCCAAACTTCTACCATTAATAGATCAAGGTATGAGACAAAATGCACCACATTTCTGAAATCGCCTAGATCGAGATAGCCAAAACGAAGCTCAACTGGAACAGCTGGGGAGTCACTAAACTTAGTATCCCGAAAAAACACAATTTAACACAACTAACACCTCACGACGATTTTGAAACGACACACACTCCTGATGCAAGGATAAACTACCGTACTGCTTTGCATTTTATGGCTTGACCATCCTTGGAACAAACTGTTAATATTCCTTTCGTTATTCACGACACATTTTTAAAAATGAGAACATTTTAAGTAAATTTGTTTCAAGTATTTCCAAAAATTAAAATTTTGCCCACAGAAGGTAAATGCTCAAATTCATTAATAAGATGGTAGTTCGCTAACAACGCGACTCCAACGATTTACAAAAATGTGGGAAATAGTACATGAAATAAAAGGTCACACAAAAACAGTGATCGCTATTCTCCCTAACAACTTTGAATTCCAGAATGTGTCCAGAGGCTGAAACTGATTTGACCAGAAAATTGCTTAAGCGAAATACTTCTTGACTGCATCGGCGTTCAGGGGACGCGGGAGGTCTTCGCCATCCATATTGGCGAGAATCATGGCACCTCCAGAGAAAACTTTCTTAACAACATACGGTCCTTCATAGTTAGGAGCCCACTTTCCCCTAGAATCAGGTTGGAAAGATAATATCTTCTTGAGCACAAGGTCACCTTCTCTGAACTCGCGCGGTCGAACCTTCTTATCAAAAGCCTTCTTCATTCTCTGCTGATACAACTGACCGTGACACAAAGCTGTCAATCTCTTTTCTTCGATTAAATTCAACTGATCATACCTACTTTGACACCATTCGGCCTCAGAAAGCTTGGCTTCCATCAACACTCTCAGAGACGGAATCTCAACCTCCACGGGGAGTACTGCTTCCATACCATAAACTAGGGAGAAAGGGGTCACGCCTGTTGAAGTTCGAACTGAAGTACGATACCCGTGTAAGTCAAACGGAAGCATTTCATGCCAGTCCTTATAAGTTACCACCATCTTCTGGACAATCTTCTTGATGTTCTTGTTAGCAGCTTCAACAGCCCCATTCATCTTTGGTCTGTAAGGAGAGGAATTATGATGTTCGATCTTGAACTCTTCACAAAGCTCCTTCATCATCTTGTTATTCAAGTTCGACCCATTATCAGTGATGATCTTACTCGGGATACCATACCGACAAATGATCTGATTCTTGATAAATCTGACTACCACCTGTCTGGTTACATTAGCATAAGATGCGGCTTCCACCCACTTAGTAAAATAATCAATCGCTACCAAGATGAAGCGATGACCATTCGAAGCTTTGGGTTCAATCATCCCAATCATATCAATGCCCCACATGGAGAAAGGCCAAGGTGAAGATATAACATTGAGGAGGGTCGGCGGCACGTGCATCTTGTCCGCATAAATCTGGCATTTATGACACTTCTTCACATACTTGCAGCAATCAGATGCCATGGTCATCCAGTAGTAACCAGCTCTCAACATCTTTCTAGCCATTGCATGTCCATTGGCATGAGTGCCAAAGGATCCTTCGTGTACTTCTTGCATCAGCGTGTCTGCTTCACGTCTGTCTACGCATCTGAGCAAGACCATGTCGTAATTCCTCTTATACAACACTCCTTCATTCAGAAAGAAACTGCTTGCTAATCTTCTCAACGTCTTCCTATCTTTATTGGATGCCCCAGGCGGATACTCTTGAGTTTGAAGAACACGTTTGATGTCATAGAACCAAGGTTTGTCGTCGGTGACTTCTTCCACTGAGAACACATGAGCAGGTCTGTCGAGGCGCATAACCCGGATCGTAGGCACATCATTCCAATCATTCACTTGAAACATTGAAGACAAAGTAGCCAAAGCATCAGCCATTTGATTCTCATCCCTAGGGATATGATGTAATTCCACCTTGTTGAAGAAGGTTAACAACCTTCTAGCATAGTCTCTGTAAGGGATCAAACCAGGATGGCGAGTTTCCCATTCTCCTTTGATTTGATTAATCACCAGTGCCGAATCTCCGTAAATATCCAAAATCTTAATCCTTAGATCCACCGCTTCTTCGAGACCCATAATACATGCCTCATATTCCGCCATGTTATTCGTACAGTCAAACTTCAGTCTTGCCGTGAACGGGATATGAGTACCTCGGGGAGTAACGATAATTGCCCCAATTCCATTTCCATAGGAATTCACAGCTCCGTCAAATATCAAACCCCACCGGGATTCAGGATCAGGTCCTTCTTCAGGTAACGGCTCCTCACAGTCTTTAGCTTTCAAGTACATAACATCTTCATCGGGGAAGTCAAACTTGATGGATTGATAGTCTTCAATTGGTTGGTGAGCCAAATGATCGGCCAAAATACTCCCTTTGATTGCCTTCTGAGTGTGATACTCAATGTCATATTCAGATAACAACATCTGCCAACGGGCTATCCTTCCATATAAGGCGGGCTTCTCAAAGATATACTTGATTGGGTCCATTTTGGAGATCAACCAAGTAGTGTGATTAATCATATACTGGCGCAGACGGCGAGCAGCCCAAGCCAAAGCACAACAAGTTTTCTCCAACAATGAATATCGAGACTCACAGTCTGTGAATTTCTTACTCAGATAATATACAGCATGCTCCTTCCTTCCAGTCTCGTCTTGCTGACCAAGCACACATCCCATGGAATCTTCTAATATGGTCAAGTACATAATCAATGGTCTTCCTTCCACTGGAGGAATCAAAATGGGAGGTTCGAGAAAATATTCTTTGATGCTATCGAAAGCTTTCTGACAATCCTCTGTCCACACACATCCTTGGTTCTTGCGGAGAAGCTTGAAAATCGGCCCACAAGTAGCAGTCATGTGAGATATGAACCTAGAAATGTAGTTCAGTCTCCCAAGGAATCCTCTTACTTGTTTTTCCGTCTTGGGTGCGGGCATTTCCCGAATAGCTTTGACTTTATCAGGATCTACTTCAATGCCTTTCTGACTGACAATGAAACCTAAAAGTCTTCCTGAACGAACGCCAAAAGTGCACTTATTGGGATTCAGACGGAGTTTGTACTTTCTCAAACGCTGGAATAACTTTAACAAATTCTCTAAGTGATCTTCTTCAGTCTGTGATTTGGCAATCATGTCATCTACATACACTTCGATCTCCTTATGCATCATGTTATGGAATAAAGCAGTCATAGCCCTCTGGTACGTTGCACCAGCATTCCTCAAACCAAACGGCATAACTCGATAACAGAAAGTTCCCCACGGTGTAATGAAAGCGGTCTTTTCCATATCTTCCGGTGCCATCTTGATTTGGTTGTAACCAGAGAAGCCGTCCATGAAAGAAAAGACTTTGAACTTGGCAGTACTGTCGACCAATACATCAATATGAGGTAATGGGAAATCATCCTTCGGACTGGCTCTGTTCAGATCTCTGTAGTCTACACACATCCGAACCTTACCATCCTTCTTAGCAACGGGCACGATGTTGGCTAACCACTGAGGATAGACCGACGTCACAAGAAAACCTGCGTTGATCTGCTTCTGAACTTCCTCTTTAATCTTGTCAGCCATATCAGGACGAGTCCTTCTCAACTTCTGTTTGATCGGTGGACACTCAGGTCTCAACGGTAAACGATGCTCTACGATGTCGTTGTCCAACCCTGGCATATCTTGGTAAGACCACGCAAACACATCAACATACTCTCTGAGAAGCTCCAACATCTTCTCCTTAACTTCCGGGATAAGCAATGCTCCGACTTTGACTTCCTTTTTATCCTCTTCATCACCTAAGTTGACCAACTCTACAGGTTCTTCAAAAGGTTGAATGACCTTCTCATCTTGCTCAATCAAACGGGAAATCTCAACAGGAACCTCTTCATCATCCCCTTCTTCGGCTCTGAACACAGGGAATTCAAAATTGGGAGAGGGCATAGGATCATTGTTTTCGATGGTTAAGTCATGAAGTAATCTGCACACATGATTATGCTTTATTTTAGAAATCGATTTGTGCAAATAAAACAAAATGTTCTTAATCAATTTTCAATATTATTTCCCGAAAAAAATGAAAAATAAAACAGCAGTGGACAAGATATCATTTTTATTCATTAAAGGGGAAATACTTGAAACAGCAAGCCCAGACATTTCTCTTTTGCCTTGGGCAGAGCAAAAGGAGTTATTTTTCATAGCCCGACACAAAATACGTTTCGCCTTGGGCAGAGCGATCTTTTTCAAAAAGGAAAATAAACAAAACATTACTCGGAAATATGCATAACCACAGGAATATCAACAGCTATCCAGTTTTGGCAAGCCATGCCAGTCGTCACAAACACGGGCAAATCCTCCTCGGAATCATCATCTATGACGGCATCAACCTCAGGATGCACAAACCCTGCACTCCGAAAGACCTCTTGAATTGGACGAACAACCCCTTCTTTCTTGACCCTTGCCGCTATTGGATGAAAACCCAAACCTTCCCCAGACTTGTTCTCAGGTAACGTTAACACCTGGCCCCATCCTTCGGCCGAACCACTTTCCACTACTCGCTGTGCATCCTCAAAAGAAGAGATGGATGCCCCTTGCTTCTTCACTGTATTCTCAGCAACAGATAGACCCTGAAACTGGGTCCCGACGTCCTCGTCAGCATCAATAAAAGAAAACGATGATAAATGACTTACCACCATGGCCTGCTCTCCCCCAATCATCACTAGTTTCCCATGTCTCACAAACTTTAATCTCTGATGGAGCGTGGAGGTGACGGCCCCGGCATCATGGATCCAGGGACGGCCCAATAAACAACTATAAGCAGCACGGATGTCCATCACTTGGAAAGTGATTTGAAAAGTATGGGGACCAATCACTATGGGAAGATCCACTTCACCAATAACTGTCTTCCTGGAACCATCAAAGGCTTTAACAATTACTCCGCTAGGCCTCATAGGAGCACCTGGATATGAAAGTCGAGACAACGTGGTCTTGGGCATCACATTCAACGACGAGCCCGTATCCACCAACACGCTTGATAAGGTATCGTTTCCACAACTTACTGAAATGTGCAGAGCCATATTATGGTTTCTCCCCTCCTCCGGGAGCTCTTCATCACTGAAACCCAAGTTGTTACACGAGGTTATATTCCCCACAATCCCGTCAAACTGATCAACTGTCACATCATGGTCTACGAACGCCTGGTCCAACACTTTCATCAAGGCTTCTCTATGTGCCCCAGAATCTCTCAACAAGGCAAGCAAGGAAATCTTGGAAGGTGTTTGCAGAAGCTGGTCCACAATCTTATACTCGCTTCTTTTGATAAGCTTTAAAATTTCATCTTCTTCAGGGTGAGGGATAGATTCACTGGATCGACCTATCTCAACCCTTGGTTCATTTCTTACAGGAATCTCCGCCGGCATGGGCCTCCTTACTTGAACTTCTGGTCTTCTCGTCGGTACTGCGGCGAAAACACGCCCACTTCTTGTCACTCTACTTACATCGGCAATATTAACGAAAGACGGTCTAGTTGGTATGGGGATCTCTACCCCATTCTCGATCATGGTGGCGTTATACTTGTACGGCACGGCTTGGTCTGAGCTATAAGGCACAGGGCCAGGTGGGTAAATAATCAAAGGATCAGCAGACGCAGTCTGGCTGTTGTAAGCAATCTCTACTGATTCTGGCAAGTTAAATTGCGGGGTGATCACATTCACTTCATCTTCAGGATTTCGGTCATAGGTAATAGTAATAATTCTCTGATCTAACAACTTCTGAATGTCCTCCTTCACAATAGGACAATCCTCTTCTCTTGAACAAAACTCACAAACGTCATAATCATGTTGGTGCCTAACAAAGGCAAGTCTTCTCAAACTCTGATGTAACCTGATCAATGATTCTCTGATGTGCTCAACCTGGAAAACTCGGAACTTCCCCGGACAACCCTCCACCATGTTCACAGAAGCTGCCCCATGTCGGGGCAAAGGGTTATCTCTGACGTTTGGATTCACATCCTTAAAAGACAAGATGCCATTCTTAATTAATCTCTGCACATCCGCCTTCAACGCAAAGCAATTCTCAAGGTTGTGCCCCGGCGACCCTTGATGATATTCACAGAATTGATCCGCCTTGTACCACGGAGAAGCACTGTTCGGTGCGACAGGAGGTGGCTTTGTTGTGATGAGATTCTTTCTGATGAGAGCAGGGAAAATTTCGGTATACGTCATAGGAATGGCATCGAAATGCGGCTTCCTGGGCGAACGGTTTTGATTATTGAACGGATAAGCCTGTTGTCGAGGCTGCTGCTGAAACGGTCGGGGTTGAGTTGGCGGAATCTGATGAGAGGGGGCTACCAAAGCTGGGCGGACAGCCGGAGTGACTGCCGCGACGTGAGAGTAGCCTCTCCTAGGCCTACCTGGAAACAAAGCACTGACATCTTGCTCTTTTCTCTTCGGGAAAACACCTCCGAACTTCTTCACACTGCTAGACGGACTCCCTTCTTTAACCAGATGCCCCTCGCGAATTCCTTCCTCTAATCGCATACCCATGCTCACCATTTCGGTAAAGTCACTGGGCGCGCTGGCTATCATCCTCTCATAGTAAAAGGATCCCAAAGTCTTCAAAAATATCTTAGTCATCTCTTTCTCCTCAAGAGGTGGATAGATTTGAGCAGCAATTTCACGCCACCTCTGGGCGTACTCCTTAAAAGATTCTCGGTCTCTCTGCGACATTGCCCGGAGTTGATCCCTGTCCGGCGCCATGTCGACATTATACTTGTACTGATGGACAAAGGCTTCACTAAGGTCGTTAAAGTTGCGGATCCGAATGCTGTCTAAACCCATGTACCATTTTAGAGCAGCACCCGTCAAGCTGTCTTGAAAATAATGAATCAACAAATCATGATCATCGGAGTACGTGGACATCTTCCTCACGTACATTGTCAAATGACTTCTAGGACACGAATCACCCTTATACCTCTCAAAGTCCGGCACTTTGAACTTCGCTGGGATCTTGACGTTCGGAACTAAACAAAGATCGTGCGTACTCTTCCCAAACAAATCTTTCCCTTTCAATGCCCTAAGCTCCCTCTGCATTTCCTGGAACTGATCCTGAAATTCCTCCATTCTGTCAAAAAGACCCAAACTTTCAGCGGGCTCAGCAGGATAAACTGGTTCATTCAAGTATGGTACTGAGTGGACCACAGGAGCAACGGTCGTCATAACTGGTTGCGGAAAAGGTGTTACAGATGGAATTACTGGCGGCAGGGCAGTCGTCTCTGGTTGAGGAAGAGACAATGCAGACTGAAATATAGGTTGGGCGGTAGGCTGATACCCCTCTGGCATAAAATTGTAAGGCATTCCCCAAGGAAAACCTTTCGGCATCTGATGTTGAAGCGGAGAGTTGACTTGAGTTGTGGATGCAGGAACTGTAACAATTTCGGAAACCACTGGAGTAGACGTCTGAATCTCGGCAGCCGTAGTCGATGGCTGATTCTGAACAGCCACCAAACTTTCCACCAACGCTGTTAACTTTTCCATCTCGGCACGAAGTGTAGCAACTTCCCCACGAAGCTCGTGATTTTCCTGTTCCAAATCTTCCATTTTCTTTTGACGATTGGCCCGAGTGTCGTATCGGTGAGACAGCTTGACAACCTTCGGTGGAAAAAGAACAAGAATGAGACTCTAGAAAACATGTGATGTGGAATGTGAAATGATGCATGATGGTAATACAAATGATGACCTATTTCGAAAGTTTTTCAAGGAACTTTAGTAACTTGGCATACATCAATGGTAAAGGAATTTAGAACAACAAAAACTCAAACCGTTAATCGAAAGCAGTAAATTACAGCTTACAATTTGGAAAAGTAAATTATAAATTTGCGATAACAAATCCACTAATGAAAGCAATAAATTACAACTTGCAACATGAAACCCATAATAAAGTGATAAATTACATTCTTGAAACACGAAAGCAGTAAATTACAACTTGGAGCATGAAGCCCAAAATAAGACAATAAATTACAACTTCGGAGCATGAAGCCCTTAAGAAAACAATAAACTACAACTCGGAGCACGAAGCCCTTAATAAAACGATAAATTACAATTTCGGAACATGAAGCCCTTTTACATGGTTTTTTTTCAAAATGACATCAATAGAATAAACTAAAGCTAAAGCTTACTCGGAATCCTCAGATGACGGACCAAATACCAATTGTAACCGGAGCTTCTTGATCTTTTCTTCGTAAAAGTCTTCCATATCTTTCTTTTCCGCTATCAGTTGATTGACGATTTCTTCCTGTGGATTAGGAACGAGAGCCACGTTTACTGAACATTCCCTTTTTCTCTTCCTTTCACTCGCGTATTTCTTCAACAAGGCGTCCTTCCGGCGAAGCTTCTCATCATGGTCAACGAACCGGCCGTCTTGAATAAGCAACAATTCCTTCTTTTCTTTCAGCTGTCGAGTCAGGACTCGATTCTCGTATTCGGACATATGGTACTTTTCCTTCCAAGCATCCCTTTCGGATTTCATCCTAGCCAGGTTCCCCTGATATTCTCCTACATCTGCGATAGGGATAACAACTGATGATGGTGCGATGGCAGGGAATAACGGTTTCTCAAGTTTATACGGCATCTTGAGAGCATGAGCCCTAGCACGGACCCACTGCAGGTAAGGTTCCAAAGAGACGGCACCTCTATGTCCCAGCATATCTCTCCCTTTCTTATGGATGTGGCGCCAAGCTCCCTCAATCTCCCTCTTAGCAGCCTGATGATCTTGTCCTTCCTGAAGGAAGAAACCACTCACATGGATACTGTTCGGCTTATCTCTCATCGGGTACCCGAACTGACGACGCGCTAGAACAGGGTTGTAGTTGGTTCCACCCCTCGTACCAAGAAGAGGTACGTTGGGAAAAGCACCACAGCTGTCGAAGATCTCCACGTCGTGGTAAACTCGATTGTACCAGTCAATATCAAAATGAGTGAGAGCCATAATCTTTGGCGCCCACCGCGGTTCCTTCTCAAAATCCCAAAAAGCGTCGGACCCAGGTAAATGCGAGACGTACCACTGATACAACAATGGCACACAACAGATGATCATCCCTCCTTGATAAGAGTTTCGAAGATGGATAGAGTAATACGTGTCCCCTAGCAGCGTAGGGACCGGATTTCCAATCAGGAAAACTCTGATAGCGTTGACATCCACAAATTTATCAACGTTAGGGAATAAGAAAAGACCATACGCGAGTAGAGCAAACACGTCCTCGAAAGCAACGGTATCCTTTGTATCAGCAAAGTAACGAGCTTTTTTCAACAGAAACTGTGCCGGCAAACCCCGGATTCCTCCTTTCGTAGTCATATTCTCCTCTATCTCTGACCTCTTCAGGTGGGTGATGGTTGCTATCTCATGGGACTTAGGCTCCTCTTCTAACCCAGAAAAAGGAACACGGTCGACGATCGGCAAACCAAGAATATAGGAGTACTCCTCTAAAGTAGGCATCAACTGATAATCCGGGAAGGTGAAACATCGGTATAGGGGATCATAGAACTGAACCAGCGTGTTGAGGATGCCTTTCTTCATCTTGCGCTTCATGAGCGGTACGATGGACCCATATTTCTTCTGAAAATCTGTCGGACTCTCTATCTTCAGAATCAAACTCTTCAGTTCTTCAATTTCGGGCTCCTTGAAGCTAAAGCTTCGAGTATTTCTTCTTCCAAATTCCATAATACCCTAAGACGTTTGCAAAAATCAATCCAAAGTTCCTTGAAAAACGAGTTTTTTACAAAGATGTTGATGAATGCATGAATGAATGATAGTGCAACAGTCACACATAAATTTGCAAACATGGGGTTTAAAGGTTCAACGTTCAGCATGGAGTCGGGGGTAAAGCCCACCCAAAGGTATGTACTAATGGTTCAAACGCACCTGTAAGACATGGTTCTAAGAGTTCTCAGAGTCTACATTCCTCCTTCGGATATTACCAACGTCTTGATTACTCAATAATTAGCAATATTCTCAAGAGAAACTCGTCCGAGCGTAGCATCGCGTAACAACTACTTCCGAATTACTCCGTTATAGTCTCCGCGCTACACCTAAAAAGGCCAAGATGGGTTAGGGTTCTACGGTCCTCAACTTCTCGGGCTCCTAGGTCGAAAATAATAACGTCTTCCCGATTACTCGGTAAACAAATATTAAGTTCAAGAGGGCCTTCCATTGAGTGGGGGATCTCATGCCTCCTTCTTCGGGATTACTCCCTCAAAGTTAACATGATTATACCGCCCGTCCTATTCCTTAAGTGTTACTTAATCCGGGTGTAGGATTTGTCCTTTGCGAAAAACCCGAATAACCCCAGTTTAAACATATAATCAAGCAAATCAAATATAGTAACAGATAAAACAAATTAGGCTTAACCCACTTAGGGATGGACCAGCAAGAGGTCAATCATTCCCCAGCAGAGTCGCCAATTCTGTAGCGATAAAAAATGTAGCGGGGTAAATCGGAGATCGAATTATTGATTAATTCGTCTCACAAAAGCAAGAGTCGCCACCGTGCTTTATTATTTCCAAAGGAAAAGGGAAAAGAGCGAAATAAAACCCTAAATATGCAATGTAAATAATACCGAAAATACAAAGCGATTTTTTGAAAAAAAAAGATCTTATTGTTTGGGGGTTGGTTATACAATGGGAAGGTACTAGCACCCAATGCATCTATAGTACTCTATAGGAACCTTTTGAAATATCTGTTTTATTTAAAATTGATCGCTTGATTGAAAATGAATCGTTTTGGCCGAAAAAAGGGATACAGACGGGTTTTTGAAAATACGACGACCTAATGTCGAAGTTTTGGCTTAAAAGGTATAAGTCTTGAAAAGGTTGAAATTTGGAAGTAACGTGAATGTTTGAGGAAAAATTATCCTAAGTTTTAATGCAATGCGAAAATTTGCGCAGTTAGATTTGGAGACAGGAAGTCAACAAATTTACTGTTCTTTCCTTTTGGATTTAAACATAAATAGAGTAAACAAAGATACATGAACAAGGAAAAATATGCGAACAATAATTAGATAGCAATAATATAAATAAAAGATGCGAACAATGCGTTTTATGATTTTTTTTGTTTGTTTAGTGTTAACGAAAAAAAACTTAAATCTTTTTACGCATTTTTGAATAGGATAAATCACAAGATTTAATTAATGAGGACGTGGCATTTTCAGTTTTTTGAGTTATTAAGTTTTTTATATATATATTTAATATTAATTATGGTGATAAAATATTTTTTGTTTTTTTCTATTCTTATGTCTTTTAATACAAAAGTATTAGGAATTATTTTAGATTAAATAAAACTAACTAAAACCTATTTTTTCAAGAAAAGATATTAAATTAAATCTTGAAAGTTGGATTGATAAAAAAAGGTCTATTATCAAAATACTTTAAATTATTTTGGGTTATCTAAAATAAAAATCAAAATTACCAAGACTTTAAGAAGGTAATTAAAATGGAAATGGATTAAGGGGGGTGCAACTAAAACTGAATGGGCCAGGTAAATGGGATAGGGCCCAAAACGAAAATGAAGACAAGGGGGGGTGTACAGCGTTTTATGGGCTTAAGCTGAGAACATAGGGTCCAAGGGATTAAGGTATGATTAGGATTATGTTATGTTTGTACAAAGGGATTTAGGGTTTGGCTTATGGGACAGAAACGGCGCCTCTCTTCACGATCTTCATCTTCTTCGCCTCTCCTTCGCATCTCTTCTCTGCATCTCTGCTGTCTCCTTGCTACGGCCACCCACACTAAGCTCTTCTTCCCTCCACTGGACGAGACGGCTTAAGCAGAGACGGTAAGGACAAGTCTTTTTCGTTAACGTTAGATTTAATTCGCATGTAGATTTTTACAGTTTCGTTGTTGATTTTACGGTTTCGCTGTTGATTCTGACTAGTTTTCATATTTATCTACCCATGTTGATTTGAATGCCCTTTAAGGAATAAGAAGGAAGAAAGTTTGTTACCTAGGTGGAGAAGGAGGAGGAGCTAGGGGTGATGGAGGCCGGACAGCAGGGAGACGGCAGGCGCACACGGTGGTGAATGGTATTTGCGATTTTCCTCTTCCTCTTGCTTGAACGTGCTACTGTGTTTGTTTTGCTTTTCTTGTTGGTCTGGGTACCGCTACTTCGTTTCTTCCTTCTTCTTCCTGAGTATGATACTGCACTTGTTCTTCTTGAAACTTGTTGAAACTGTACTTTGTTTCTTTCTTCTTCTTCTTGAGTGTGATACTGTACTTGTTCTTCTTGAAACTGAAAAATGGTTTGCAGGAATGATGTTGGCTTGAGCGATTGTTTGAAAGGCCAATGAGGTTGAACTGAGGCTTAGTCGGTTGTGTAGAAATTTTCAGGTTGTTAGATGGATAATGCACAGGTTTGGGCAATGGTTGGACATGATGATGGATGTGGGATTTCTGTGTAGTTTTTTTTGATGTTTTTTTTTGATGGCAGTGGGATGATGATATTGGCTCTAGAGGCTCAATCGGTTGTGTAGTGTTTTTGTATGGTTTGGAAAATAGTTTTCTCAGTATGATTATGCAGGTTTTTCAATCTCTATGGTTTTCTTTTGAGGCTTTGATATGTTCTCCCTGTTCTTGGTTTTGCTTTGTTATGTAATATAACAACTCTTCCCTCTTCTTTTTCGCTACAGGCCAGGAATTTGAAAACAAAATGTCTTGGGATCTCCCTGAGCATTCTGCACTATGCTGACCCTCCAATTTTGTTTCTATTCTTATTTTGTGCTATTAGTTCTACTGGCTATATTTTATTTGTCATGTATAACCACTTCTGCCTATGCTAAGCCTGCAAATCCCACACTTCCCCCTCTCTTTTTTTCTCTCAGCATGGCTTTGACAAAAGGATGATAAGCTGTACATGCTCTGAAAATGTAATGGCTGAAAAATGATGAAAAAAAGGAATTTGTGTTGCTTGCAAAAATGGTCAAACTGCATATTTGCTTTTAATACAAATGTTGTTTGTTTCCTGCTGTGTAGGCAAAGGTTAAAAGGGCATGCTTGCATATGTGGTTACTGCATATTTGTATGCTTATGCTGTATGCTTTTTTTTGAAACAAAATGCAATTAGTTTAAATATGCAGTTTTGGAAAACAATTTGTGCATATGCTTTGAAATTCTTTTCTTTCTTTTGTGAACCGGGAGTAATCCCGTGATTTGCAAAAACGAAATAATAACTGATTCCGGCCATTACGTTTAATGATGAGCACTAAACTTATTTTTGCATTTTAAATATTTATTCGAATTCTAATTTCTTTCGTTTAATTGCAGGTAACATTAAATGAGCGGACAAAACGCATTGGGTCGGAAGCTTTAGAATTAGGATAGATTAGTTTTTTTATTTCATTTTAATTTTTGGCAATTCATTATTGTAATCTACTGTAATATATACAATATTTACAAAATAACTTGTACAAAAAGAAATGAATAAAAGAAAACTATTTATCCATTAAATTCTTCATCTTTATTTATTTATCGTTTATTATTTTTCCACACGAATAATAATTGAAACCAAATTTCAATTACCTGCATTCAAAATAATAAACAGATAAATAATAATTATCATTGACCAACTAATATCTTCGGTTATTTAATCCATCATTCCCAACTAAATTATAATAATTAAAATAGGATTTCAATTATTTAACTTAGAACGACGAACGATTAAATAGTCGTTATTGACCAATGAATTTCCTCAAATGCTTATTTATATTATTCATAACCTTTAAATTATGTAATAACTAAGAATAAATCCTAGTTATTTAAATTTAAAATAATGAGTAAATAAATAAACCGTCCACACAATTAATGCGCCTCTTCTATGATGTTTATTTTATTATCCATACATCTTTAAACTAAATAATAATCGAAAAAATGGATTTCAATTATTTAAATTTTAGATAATGAACAAATTAATAAACATCATTTTTTTGCACGAATCGATTAAATGATTTAATGTTCAGCATAGATAGCTCCTGGCCTGAAAAAGTCATGAGTTTTGAAATCGATGGGTCAAAACAAATGTAATGTAAATATGCAGGTAGGAGACAATATCTTAGGTCAAAATTTGGGGTACAACACCTACTCAAAAGTCTTTCTTGTCCATTTTATTTTCCTTTGACATTGTTATCTTACCATTGATTTGGTAAGCCACTCTATCTTTGGATGTAAACGGGACGGGCGTGGGTCATCGTATAACCATGATTAGAAATTTTGCAAGGTATCTTAGCAT
The DNA here is from genome assembly GCA_948472305.1 of Vicia faba. Taxonomy (NCBI): domain Eukaryota; kingdom Viridiplantae; phylum Streptophyta; class Magnoliopsida; order Fabales; family Fabaceae; genus Vicia; species Vicia faba. The sequence goes on along the minus strand of OX451738.1, from coordinate 119,817,205 downwards.
TCTTTTTAGGGACTAAGATCATTTGAAAGCCAACTTAGATAGGGTTATCTAGGGACTATGATCTTGTATTTGCTTTGTATTTGCTAAGATACCTTACATGCATAATATGACCATTTTTTATAAGGTAACCAAGTGGAACAATCCTAGGGGTGCTTGTGTGCAAGTGTATTGTTTTTATGCTTGTTTTTGTCTTGAATTAGGGTTTTCTAAGTATTGGTTTTAGTTTTTCCATACAAACCCTAATTACTAGCATGTTATATATAAAAGCGATAAATTGCGGAATTTAAAGTTACTACGCTATTACAACATTTGTGGGGGGGGGGGGGGGGGGGGGGGGGGTGTACAATTTTTAAATGGGGATTGCAAAAATATAAACCTAATTAATCTATAACAACCAAATTGATTTTTTAAAAGAATTTAAATGAACATAATCCATAAAAATGAATAAATGTACAAAAATGAAAAATGTAAAGTAAATGAATATTTTATTTAGTTTTCATGAGAAAAAGGGAAATTGTTTTAACCTAATTAATTAAAGAAAATAATTAATTAAACTTAAACTTATTAAGAAAATATTTAAATAAAACCCTAGTTCTATTAATTGATTAAAAGAAAATAAGTTTAAGGAAAAACGCACGCTTCTACCACTAGAGTGGCTATACATCCGTTAACATAGGCAAACCAATAAATATGTAAGGAAAAACGTGCCCTGATGACTTCATCTTCAACCTCCATCCAGACCAACTGTAACTTGTTCATTTCTCATTAAAAATGAAAATTGTAAACATGAAACTTGTAGAAAATTTTCTCACTGTTTCAGAAATGTAAAGCATTAAAAATATAGATCAAAGATAATCATGAATTTTAATGGCCCTAATCTGAACCCTAAAAATCTCAGAAATTTCAGTTTCAAAATTCTCTAAGCTCAAGCAAAATTAATGGAAACTATGGACATGGTTAGCTTCAGGGCAATGATATCTACATGTTTTGTTCATAAATAAATCATTTATGATGCCAGTATGAAGAGTTCCAAGTTGAGAAAACATACCTCAAAACTGGAAATCGTGTTTTGAGTTTGAGCTTTTTGAAGTGATGGTGATGATCAGGTTAGCTTCCTTGAGGTCCCATGAACCTAATGCAATGATTAGCTTGAGCAATGGATGGTTGAAATGATCTGGAGAAGTCAATGTGTAAAGCTCTATTTTTGAAAATGGAGGATGGTGTTAATGGTGTTACAGTTCTATAACAGGGTGTGGGATTGATTCTATGTGATGTTTAGAAACTTTAAAAACCAAAAGGCTAAGAAACGCACGAGTAAATTATGAGTTTCAAGTTTTTGTTCAGTTTGTGTAAAAATGGAAGTGTGAAGTGTGATTCTGAGGTTCTAGGTTCATTCAAGGCTTGAGCATTCGTGTATTTGTGTATAATGGTTTGTGTATGTATAAACAAAAGTGTTTGAGTGCATTGGCAAGTCAGAAGTATAAGTTTCTAGCTTTTGGCTAGGTTACTTGATTTTGAAGAAAAGAGGGAAACAATTTTCAAGGAGAGGTACAAGCATGGGATGGGTGATTGTAAGTGTTTGAAACAATTATCATGAGTTATAGGACTTGTTTTATCTGAAGAGAACAAGTGCAAGGCTCAACAACAAGTTTTTTACAAAAAGTCACTTTATCAAAATGGCAATGTATCCTTTCTTCCAAAAATGGATAAAAAGCATTTCCATGCATTGAATGCTTGAAGTGAGGCCTCTAACAACTATGTAAACCATTAATTATGGAGTGCATAACAAGTTTAAGTCCTGAAAAGTAGTGTTTATGCATCATGGTTTGAATTTGAATTTTATTCATCACTAAAATGACTTGTAATTAAAGAGATAAAACCCTAATTTCATCTCTTCGATTCTCCCTACTCAAGAATGATCTCAAGGAGTTCTTGGACATTTTGGAAAGCTTGTAACATTCTATACAACCCATCTTTGAATTTATTTTGAATATTACCTTTGTAACTATATGAAAAAGTGTCATGAAGTTAGGTCAAAATCCTGGCGAAATTAGGGCAAAATTTCACTATGTGTTTAGTTTCATGACCACGTGTTCATAAAATTGTAACCTGAGATCCAAGCAGTTTTGGAAGGAGTTATGTAAATAAAAGTTGTAGATTTAATGGATATCTACAACTTTCATGTTGGAAGTTTCTCTTGAATCATCTTGCATCATGGTGAAAAATTTGTTCAAAGTTATGAAAAAACATAAAATTTCCAACACTTTGAAAAATTTCTAAGTTCAGAAATTTTGACTTTTCAAAATGAAATCTTGACTTTTTGATTTCTTGATGAATAAGTTTAACATTTTGACATGTTTTGATGAGTTATGATCTTCGGAACTTGAGTTTGACCAAAAAGTCAAAGTTTGACTTTTCAGTATATAGTTGACTTTTGATCTATTGACTGAAAAATTCATCTGTCAATCCAATGGACTTGCAATGTTTTGAACCATTTCGTTAGGTCAAATTGATGAAATTGGAATCTTGGGATCATGCCTTAAACCAATTGACCATTTTCTAGGTCAAAAATCAGAAATTTCCCTTTCCTAGTCAAAACCCTAATTTTGACCATTTTGCTCTTTTGGAGATTTGATCAAATTTCTTAAGGAATTATGGTCCAAACTTGATTAAATGATACATATGAGTCTAAAATGTTGATGTGGATAAAAAATTATGAAGTTTGACTGTGAATTGGCCATAGTTGACTTTTTCCCTAATACAGCTGATTTTTAGGTCAACTACTCAATTGACTTAGCAAAAGTGTGATCCAAGGCTTGAAACTCGACATGAGTAATCTTGGGGGTCCATAATGATCCATGAAAGTAATATGGGGCATTTGAAGTTCAAAAATCCTTGTGCAAAATCAAACCCTAATTTTGGTCATCAGTGCTTAAGGAGGTGCCTTGAGTTGATCAACCCTAGTGCAGTCTTGAGCCCAAGGAGATCTTGTGAGCAAAATTCTTGATAAGTGAGAGGGAAAATTTTGGGGTAAAACAGGTTCCCTTTGGTATAGTTGACTTGGTCTGCACTAGACCCATTCAATAGGTTACAGTCTGAAGTTTGATGTCCTTGGGTCCCACATAGTTCATATTTCGAGTGTACTGCAACTACAGTGTTCGGGCTCCGAGACATGTTTTCAACTTTTAAGGCAAGAGCGTCCATTTTGGCTTGCACCATGTCCAGGAAATTTATCCTATGTACTCCTCCTTGGGCCTCCTTTTTCTCTAATGTTGCTCGTTCTGCTCCCCATTGGTAATGGTTTTGAGCCATATCTTCTATGAGAGAACAAGCTTCAGGGTAAGGTTTATTCATCAGTGAGCCACCAGCGGCAGCGTCGATAGACATCTTCATGTTATAATGGAGTCTATTATAGAAGGTGTGGATAATTAACCATTGCTCTAGGATATGGTGTGGAAAAGCTCTTAACAGGTCTTTATATCTCTCCCATGCTTCAAAAAGTGATTCTCTTTGGTTTTGAGTAAATCTAGTGATCAGATTTCTAAGGATTGCGGTTTTGCTTGGCGAGAAATATCTAGCAAGAAACACTCTCATATGGTCTTCCCAAGTCGTTATTAAATTGGCTGGAAGGAAATCTAACCAATCATGTGCTTTATCTCTGAGGGAGAAAGGGAATAGTCTTAGACGAATCGCCTCAGGTGAAGCACCATTGGTCTTTAGAGTGTCCTCTAATTAGATAAAAACTTTCAAGTGCTGATTTGGGTTCTCTGAGGCGAGACCAGCGAATTGATTTTGTTGCACTAATTGTAATAATAAGGGTTTTAGTTCGAAATTATTGGTGGTGATGGCAGGGTTTACTATACTTGAACTAGGCTCCTCGTCTGATGGTTGGGAAAATTCCTTAAGGGGTCTTCAGTTATGATCTTCGACCATAGTTCTCTTTATCTTATGGAGAAAAATAAGTGCCTGAGTGTCACGATCAGGTTCCAGTAAAGGATCTACTAAGTTTCAGGTACTGTGATTCTTGCATATTTACCGGCTAATAAAGCCTTAGTATAAACGGGATAACAAGAGGGTACAAATGACGAAGTTTGGTCCCCGACAACGGCGCCAAAAACTTTTTCAGTCGGCTTATAGAGTCTAATATGTAACTGCGAGTGCAAAGCCTATCGAAGTAATATAAAGGATTGTCGAACCACATAGACCAATCGTCAATCTATCAACTATATTATTAAGTTGCGTATCTAAGGCGGATCGATTCAGTTGAGGGAGTATAATGCAAAGGAAATAAATAGATAAAGTAAATTCAGACAAATGACAGGCTAGAATGTAAATCACATTGGTAAAATAACATTTCAATTTGTATTTAATAGAACTACTCATGGGGCAATATTTTTCACTCTTGTAAAGGAACAATTTGATGGGAACTTGTCGCTTTCGCTAACTAAGAACCGAGTTTACTCTCTAATCAAATCCTTCTATTGTCACTTATAAAAGGGCGCTTCAAGCATTAAACAACAAACCTATTTTTAAGAAATTAGTTTCTTAACTTAGTAAAAAAGTCGCTTCAACTCGGAATGATTGACATAAAGAGATTCTTGGCTTTCGCTCGAGAATCGAATTGCAAACCTATAGATGCATCCAAAAATAGTTTCAAAATCGTTTTCTAAAAGTGTCAAAAATCCCTAATTAACCAGTCAAAATGTTTTCGCCCTTATTGAATGGTTAAAAACTAACCAAGTTTACTCTTTGAAATGAACGACTTTCGATCTTATCCAAAAATATTAAGTACGGAAAACTTGTGTTAAAATATTTAGCCAGTCATGGAAATAAAAGCAAGCATATAAAAGTTGATCGAAATAAACATAGTAATAAAGGTAGGGAAATGTAATAGAATAAGTAATGCAAGTGCAAAACAAAGCGATTGAATAAAATAAAATAAAAACTTAAATAGAAACCTGCTCCAAACCAGAGTCTTTAAATCTTGGTACAATTAGAAAGTAAATGCTTGAAGTAAAATGGCGGCAAGATTTTAAATAAAAGAGATGCGCCAACCTAATCAAGACTATGGTGCAATAATCCTCCGATGTGGCGAATTATTGCTTTTACACAAGTGAGTATAGGGTTAGCGTTGCAAGACTAAGTTGGATGATGGAAAATGAAATGAAAACTACTATTTATAGAAGTCCTCCAGGCTACGCTTTGACATAAATCCCCCCAACTCCTTTTGGGCGGGAAGAAACTTAACAAAGACCGCGGCCGTCGAGGCCCCTTCGTGGGCGCTGAGTGAGCCAACAGAGAGATCGTGGGGGACGTGGCAGTCATCCCCTGGGTGGAGTGGGACATATCACAACGCCCCCTATAGCGGCCGCTGAGCTGAACGCCATGTGTAGGATTTCACTTAAAATCTCGATTTCTTAGCCTTTTCGCTTGGTTTCTTCAAGAAGAGCTCCAAATGGGCATATTGCTTGAAAACAAGACAAATACAAGCATAACGCAAGAAAAAAGTACTAAAAGTTATGAAAAACATGTGTTATTTGAGTCAAATATGCAGTGCGATCAGGTGTTATCAATGTCAGGACATCATGTCTGATGAATCTTCACAGTAGTCCAGTCCAGAACACAAAACTTGCTAAACCTGCTAAGTATCACTTCAGAGAAAGTCCTAGGATGGAGGAAGAAAGTCCTGAAGTCATTTGGTGTAGACGAGGAAGAAGATAAACTACATCTTCAAGAAAAACCAAGCTACTCTCCCTCAAACTCAGAACCAATTCTTGATATGGAGTCTCGAGAGAATTTTCCTGTAGCCTCAAGAAACCAAGAAGAATCCTAACTTGAATAACCAAAGTTATAAGACCATGTGACAAAAGCAACAAATATTATAAGATCATGTGATAGAAGCAAGAAGACACACTATACCAAACAAGATGTTAGAATATCTTGAACGAAATCTTGTATACACCCACAATGACAAGATGTTAGAACATCTTGAACGAAATCTTGTTTACACCCACAACATAAGACATATCACATGAAGGAACATAAAACCCTTATGACATAAGGTCATACTCCTCCTTAATTGTTGCATATAGTAGAACCACAATGCTCTAAAACACAAAGCTTCCCAATGAATTTCAAGTCTACTATTTTCATCCAGGCTCAACTGAAAAAACTGATCACAATGTCTAAACATCATGTCTGACATCTCACATCCAACAACAGTACATCCTTTGAGCCCTACAACCTTCAGAGATACCAGAACCCAAGTTTTATGAGAGAATGCAAGCTTTGTTCAGACTGCAACCCTACAACAACATATCAGACATGTACACATCTCCCATATTTAGTTAGGCAAGATGTCATGCACATAAGATTTGACATCATGCACATACACCACCACTAGAGAAGAACATTTCCTCATGTTCCTTCCTTCATAACCTCCCTTAGATGTACAAGCAGCAGATAAGGCTACCTCCTCACAAATTTTGAGCACTATAGAGATTAAAATGTTTGATCTGACATCCTTCTTCTGAACACCACTAGCACACGTGGATACTTCATCATAATAGATACTCACACCATAAACCACATCAGATTTTTACAGTGGCTTAACTTTATACTCCACCTTTATCAGACATTCTGATTCTGAATCTAATGGTGAGCAACACTCTCCACAACATTAACTCTAAATTATCTCCCAAGAAAACAACTCCTTTTTTTGGAACATTCATACTAAACATCTTAGATGAGACTCCAAGGAGAACATATGAAAGGAACAAGCAATCATCAGCTTCCTTGCGCTTTACCCATTGCATGGTTCATAAAAGGTTGTGACAGATCTTAGAGACAACCATACAGATTGAGAACACAGAATCCAACACGCATAGCTCATAACAAAGGAAGGATGTTAGAACATCTGGTAAGATATTCTGCAAACAACTACACCACAAATAGTAACAGAAACACAATGGACTACTCTTCCATTAGCAGTTGTAATACGCTGGGAGAAATGACTTGGTTTGCGTTTTATGACAAATGTTGCAGATAGCAAGAGTCGCCACCGACTTTTCTTTTATCGAATAAGGAAAGGGTGAAAAGAACAGGAAATACCTTCGTGATTTTTGAGTTCGGGGGGTAGGTTATGAAAAGGGAAGGTGTTAACACCCTTTTCATCCGTAGTCATCTACGGGCTCTTAATTGCTAGCTCACTTTATTTTGAAAACTGCTTTGTGAATGTGTGTTTGAATAATATTTTGAAAGATTTCCAATGTAAGGAGAAACTTTGTAATGATTCTCGTATATGTCCTCGAGAACGCGTACAAAGTGTTTTTGAAAATTTTTTTGAAGAGTGTTTGTGAAAAGATGTTTTTGTTTTCAAATGTTTGTGAACAAGCGATTATAAGAGGTCTACCTACTCAAGGTCTTTCTTGTACTCTTCCTTTCCTTTAGATAATGATATCCTACCATTAGATAGTAGGAAGCCCTATCATTGGATGTGAAGAGACAGGCGCGGGTCATCGCACAGTCATCGAAGGAAACTGGAAGGGACGTGTTGTACCCCAAAATTTTCCCTCCCACTTATCAAGAATTTTCTCACAAGATCTCTTTAACTCAAGATTGCATTAGGGTTTGACCAGCTCAAGACACCTCCTCATGCACTGATGACCAAAATTAGGGTTTGAGTTTGCACAAGTATTTTTAGACTAAAAATGCTTCATATGACTTTAAAGTATCATTAGGGACCCCCAAGATTACTCATGTCAAGTTTCAAGCTTTGAATCAAACTTTTGATCAGTCAATTGGACAGTTGACCTAAAAATCAAGTGTATTGGGGAAAGAGTCAACCATGGCCAATTTTCAGTCAAACTTCATAATTTTTTATCCACAACAACATATTAGACTCATGTGTATCATTTGATCATGTTTGGACCACAATCCCCCAAGAAATTTGATCAAATCATCAAAAGGGCAAAATGGTCAAAATTAGGGTTTTGACTGAGAAGGGGCAATTTCTGATTTTTGACCTAGAAAATGATCAATTGGTTTGAAGGATGATTTCAAGAGTTCAATTGCATCATATTGACCTAATTACATGATTCAAAACATTACAAATTCATTGGATTGACAGATGAATTTTTCAGTCAACTGATCAAAAGTCAACTGTATACTGAAAAGTCAAACTTTGACTTTTTGGTCAATTCAAGTGCCAAGGATCACAATTCATCAAAACATGTAAAAATTTGAAACTTGTTCATCAAGAAATCAAGGATTGAAGATCTTGTTTTGAAATTTGAAATTTCTTAACTTAGAAATCTTTCTAAGTATAGAAAATTTATTATTTTTTCTCAACTTTAGGCCAAATTTTCACCATGATACAAAATGATCCAAAAGAAGTTCCCAACATGAAAGTTGTATATATCCATGAAATCTACAACTTTTCTTCACACAATTTCCCCTAAAGATGCTTTTATCTCAAGATATAATTTTGTAAATACATGCTCATGAACTAAAATAACTTAGTGAAATTTTGCCCTAGTTAGGCAGGTTTTTGACCTAACTTCATGGCAACTTTTCACCCAGTTCCAAAAGGAATTTTCAAATTAATTTCAAAGATGTGTTGTAGATCACACTAAAAGCTTTCCAAAATGTCCAAGAAATCCTTGAGATCATTCTTGAGTAGGGAGAATCGAAGAGATGAAGTTAGGGTTTTATCACTTTGATTATAGGTCATTTTCATGAAGAACAAGTTTTCAAATTTGCAAATTGGTTGTACAATCTTCACTTTTCAGGCCTCAAACTCGTTTTTCAGTCCACCATTAATGGATTGCACAAGGTTTCATGCCCTAAAGCCAAACATTCAGTGCATTGTACAAGAGAATAGCCATTTTTGGAAGAAAGGCAACATTGCCATTTTGGGAAAGCATGCTTTTTGCATTTTTGCATTTCTTGAGCCTTGGACTTGTTCTTTCTGCACAAACCAAGCCACTAAACCTGAAAAAAAACATGTTTAAAGCTTCAAGCCACCCTACAAGATCATAATCATGCCTTAAGAAGTCACTTCTCACACTTGCTTCAAAAACAAGAAATGTAGCAAGACATGTGATCTTGTACTTCTGAGCAAGCACAATTCCTCCAACCTTTTGCTCTATATAAAGCCATCATTTTGCAACTAAAACCACGGATTCCCAAGCCTTGAAACACCCTAGAATCAGAAGTTGCATACCAAGCCTCCAAACTTTCCATTCCTGACTTGTGAACTGAATCTTCCATTTCACTCGTGCGTTTTCAGGCCTTTTTCTTTCCCAAGCTTCCTTACCTTACAAGTAAATCATCCCACACCCTGAAACATCACTGTAACTCCATCTTCCCCATTGTTTAAGTTCAAAAATAGAGCAACACAGGTGGACTTCTCCAGACCATTCCAGCCACCCTCAAGACAAGCTAAGCATTGTATTAGCTTCCTAGAGGTTCAAGGAAGCTAACCTGATCATCACAGCATCCTAAAGCAATCTCATTTTCAAAACACAATTTCCATTTTCAAGGTGAGTTTTCTATTTTTCTAACTCTTAATACAGGCATAGTTAGCTTTCCATTTGTGAATATAAAATGTAGACATCATTGCTACGAAGCTGTACATATCCATAGCTTGCATTTATTTGGCTTGAGTTTAGAGAATTTTAAGTTTGAAGTTTCATAAAAAATTAGGTTAAGAATTAGGGCCAACAAAATTCTCTCTGATCTTGGACTTATAGTTTTAGTTATGCACATGGTTAGAATCGTGAAGTAAAATGCTATAATGTTCATGTTATCACTTTCCATTTTTATTGAGAAATGAAAAAGTTACAGGGGGTCCGGCTTGCTAGAGGTTGAAGATGAAGTACAGGGCAAGGCAATGTTTTGTGTTATGTATTTGTGTTTTCATTTAGACTAACGGATGTATAGCTACCCTAGTGGCAAGGCAGCGCGCTGGTAACCAAGAGGGCGTGGGTTCGAACCAGCGCGCTACCTTTTATTTTCTGGACATTTTCTTTTTGCCAACTTCCAGCACGTTGGGCCTCCGTACTTGGGCTTGGTCATTTTTGCCCCAATACACCTTTGCATTATTATTGCACCACATAAACCCATACATATTTGTTTGTTTTTGCTACAAAACTCTCAAAATTGTTTTTTCACCCCCCTGGTTAATTTATTTTTATATTTCTATTTTCATTTTCATTTATTTTTGTTTTTAATTCAAAATTAATATTATTTTATTTTTATAATTTAAAAACCAAAAATATTTATTATTATTATATTAGGTAAAAATATAATTTATATTATATTCTCTTAAAATAAAAAGAAGACAAAAACAATTTTATTTGTTAAACTCCTTTCTTAAAAACATAATAGATAAACTTAGGTTTTTTTTATTTCTTTTTTCATAAGTTAAATTAATCTAGAATTTAGGTCTTTAATTTAACTACTTTTATTTTCTTAAAAATAACTTAGAATTTAATTCTTTTTTTTCTAGAAAAAAAAACCTAAATAATTTCTAACTAGTTTAGGTTTAATTTATTTTGTTTATAATTAAAATTATTTTCTTAAATAAATTAGGACAAAAACAAATCAAAATTCCCTTTATATAAAAACCAAACAAAAATCATTTTCATTATCCTATGCATATTTATTTGTTTAAATTTTTGTACAAATTCGATATGGTTGTAACAGTCAATTAGCTTTAATTTTCTCGCAATCTCCATTTGTAAATTTGTATACTCCCCCTCCCCACAAATGTTGTAATAGCGTAGTAACTTTAAATTCCGCAATTTATCGCTTTTATATACAAATGCTAGTAATTAGGATTTGTATGGAAAGACTAAAACCAACACTTAGAAAACCCTAATTCAAGATAAATAAACAAGAATGAAAACAAAACACTTGCACACAAGCATCCCTAGGGTTCTCCACTAGGTTGCCTTATAAAATGGCCATATTACGCATGTGAAGTATCTTAGCAAAAACAAGAAAATATAAGATCATAGTCCCTCGATGATACTATCTAAGTTGCCTTTCAAATGATCTTAGTCCCTAAAGGAGAATGCTAACATACTTTGCAACATTACTAATCATGGTTATACGATGACCCACGCCCGTCCCGTTTACATCCAAAGATAGGGTTGCTTACCAAATCAATGGTAAGACAACAATATCAAAGGAAAAGAAAATGAACAAGAAAGACATTTGAGTAGGTAGATTACTTTTAGTTACTTGCTCCATTTCAAAACAAATATCCTTGTAATTTTTCAAAACAAACACCTACACACTTTCAAACATCTTACAAACATTGAAAACATTTTCAAAAAGGCAAACATCTTTGTATACATTCTTACGAAGGAGAATCATTACAAAGATTGCCTAAACAATGGCCTCTTTTACAAAATACTTTCAAAAAATGACACAAAGCACAATTTCAAACAAACGCAAGTGATCTAGCAAGTAACTAAGATCCCATGGAAAACCATGGATGAAAAGGGTGCTAGTACCTTCCCTTTTGATAATCTACCCCCCGAACTCAAGAAACAATCTCAAAGGTCCTTTCTGTTCTTTTTCATCTTTCCTTTTGGATAAATGAAAAGTCGGTGGAGACTCTTGCTAACCGCAACATTTGCGATAAAACGTAAAATAATAAAGTTAGTTCTCCCACCGTATCACAGAACGGGTGACTCTGTTGGGGAAAGTTCTAAAAGTGGGGTTACCTTAGGGATAGATCACATTTACTTGCTTACATTGTTTTATTTGTATGCTTTATATTATGGTTCTTTGTTTGGGTTTGAATCCTCTATCCGAATTTGGGATACATTATACGTAAGTAGCAATACATTGTGGAAACTGTGCGGGGTATACCGACATGGTCTAAGCAATAGCTACGTTAGTGTGAAATATTTGTGGGTACCGGTATCCTTTGAGTTAATCAAAGAGAATACGAGGCCGCTGAGTGATGTCATGAAGCATTAATGAACTTCTAGAACCTTTACTTGACCAACTTGGCCTTTAGGATGTAGTGAGATGATCGGCTTTGGTGCAGTCCGAAGTTGCTAGATACTCGATACTACACTCATTGAGGTTTGGTTTCTTGGAATATTTATGTCGCCATTAAAGAGGCTTGAGCTGAAACAATGACCAATGAAACAATCCAGTGATATTGAGCTCCTTAGAACTCGGTTACTATTACTAGGACAGGTTTAAGCCAACTAAACTTCAAGAGGGTACTTACCCATAAAACTCCATGAAAGCCTAAACTAAGGACTTGTACATAACATCATGGACATCATGAACATCATATACATCCACTAATCATTTCAAGGATTTTGGGGATTCTTCTTTGTTCTTGTTTTGTAGGATATGGATTCACTTCGCAGGAAAACTATTCAAGTCAATCTTGTAAGAATTCCTCCACAACTTAAGGAACTAGCTTCAAATATTCCTGAGAACTCTCCATTCACCTAAAGACATGGACGCCTACTCAACTTGGTCACCTCCAACACAGATAAGGATATGATGAAGGTGCTCTTTCAGTTCTTTGATCATTTACATCATTGCTTCACATTTCCCGACTATCAACTTGTGCCTACTTTGGAAGAATTCTCCCAACTCTTGAGGATTCCCATTCTCAATTAAGTACCTTTCAATGGTACGGAAAGAGATCCAAATCCAGAAGAGATTGCTCAAGCTCTACACTTGCACTCATCTGATGTTACAACTCATTGGGAAACTAGGAGTGGTGTCAAAGGCTTCTTGGCAAAGTTCATGTTTGAGAAAGCCCAAAGCTGTTGTAATTCCTTAGACTTGCAAGCCTTTGAGGAAATTGTGGCTCTTCTTATCTATGGGATGGTTTTGTTTCCAAATCCTGACCAACTCATAGATGTGAGTACCGTCAAAATCTTCATATCACGTAACCCGGTGCCTACATTTCTAGGGGATATCCTACACTCTTTTCACACTCGCACAATGAGGAAAAGAGGTGTCCTTATGTGTTGCACTCCTCTCTTGGCAAGATGGTTTATTTCTCATCTTCCCCAATCAGTCTTAAAGAATGATCAAGGTTCAAGGTGGTCACAAAGGTTGATGATGCTCAAACATTCAGACATTCATTGGTGCTCTCGATCCAAAGAGAATGTTATCATCGTCGACCTTTGTGGTAAATTCCATAATTTCCCTCTACTTGGCATTAGGGGAGGTATCACCTACAAACTATGGTTAGCCTTAAGAAAATTTGGTTACGCCCGAAGGGATGACCCGCACGAGATGCTGATTCAAGGTTTGGTATTCGACTACGACAACAACGATCAAGGTCTTCGCCAGAGATTTATCCGAGCTTGGAGGATGCTAAACAAGGTGGTTAGCAAGACTTTGGGGCACAAGAATTCCATTCCTCTTGAGCCTTACCTCAAATGAGTACGAATTCGTGCTCAGAGTCTTATAATGACTTACCCCTCCATTCTCCCGGTAATCATTGAGCCTGTTAAGGAAGGAGATGTTCCATACAATGTCCTACATCCTGACATGCCCACGTCTCTTGAAGGCCTACAAAGGGATTGGATACAAGTCAAAGAAGAGCGAGATACTTTAGAAGCCCAATTCTATGCGAGCGAGAAGAAGGTTTTGGAGCTCACTAAGCTACTTCATGAGGAGCGGACTCTAAATGCCTACGTTGCACCAAAGAGGATGCACACTACTTTTTTATCTTAGAGTTTTGTATTATTTTGTCCAATGGGAATTGATGTACTCAAACTTTATCTTATTAATATAACGTGTGTTTCTTTTTGTCTAAAACAAACTTGAATCTTTGAAATCCTTGAAAACATCGCATATACACATATCATTCATCATAGCATAAAAAGGTCTTTTGCAACAAGTCTCCTCATCTCTCTACTGTTTATTTCAGTAAGATGGATCTCGAGCAAACAGTGAAAGATTTCAAAGCCCAGAATATGCAGTTTCAACAATTACTCATGACCTTAGCCAAGGGGCAAGAAGAATTGAAGACTCTGCTAGTTGAAGAGAGGAAAAAGAAAACAACGAAGGTAACCGGAGTCTTAAACATGGGGAGAAGATTTCAGGGGCAGACAAGAAGGACTTTGAATTTTGGAACAACATCCGGTGAAGGAGAAGGGTAAGGCAAGGAAACAGTTGTCCCGTCAGAATCTGAAGAAGAGGAAGAAGAAGAGGAAGACTACTCTGAGGAACAATATCCTCCAGATGATGACAAGTACAGACAACTCGAAGAGCGTTTGAGCGTGATGGAAATACAAAAGGTGTCGGGCTTAGACTTTGAGGAATTGGGACTAGTGTTGGTGATTGTGATTTCTCCAAAATTCAAAGTGCCTATGTTTTCAAAATATGATGGAGTGTCATGCCCTAAAATGCATCTCCGGTCATATGTGAGAAAAATCCAACCCCACACCGCTGATAAAGACTTATGGGTGCACTTTTTCCAAGACAGTTTGTCTGGAACACAACTCGACTGGTTTTACCAACTAGAAAGAGCCAACGTCCATAATTGGGAAGATCTTGCCGCAGCATTCTACAAGCAATATTAATACAATGTTGATTTGGCACCTACCCGTACTTAACTCCAGTGTATGAACATGGCTTTTAATGAAGGTTTCAAGGATTACACACAAAAATGGAGAGATTTGGCTGGAAGAGTTCAACCCCCTTTGTCTGAAAGGGAATTGGTGGACATGTTCTTAGGCACCTTATTTGGTCCCTTCTTCAACCATTTAATCAGAAGTTCATCTGTAGGCTTTACTGAACTAATATTAACCGGAGAGAGGGTGGAAGCTGGTATAAAAAGTAGAAAGATTCAGAAGGATTCATCTTCTTCTACAACTGTAAGGAAGCCTTTCATCAGGAAGAAAGAGGTAGTTGATGTATATCTGCAAAGGAACCAAGATAGGTCCGAACGCCGACCAATGGTGGGGGTTGTTATGATTCCCAAGCCTACATCTGATCAACAAAGAAGTAATCAACCAATGGTGGAAAGGCCAGTCAGGAAATTCACCAGAATTAACATGAGTTTGTCTCAAGTATTACCGCATCTTCTGAGATCCAATTTGGTAACCTTGAAAGAATCTCCGAAAGACCCCAATACAACATCCCCTCATTATCATCCCAATGCCCGTTGCGCGTATCACTCTGAAAGTCTTGGTCACGATACTAATAACTGTTGCGCCTTGAAGAACAAAATACAAGACCTCATTGAAGCAAAAGAAATTGAGTTTGATGCGCCCGAGAAGCCAAATGTCATTTCTGCTCCTATGCCCAGACATGGTCACAATACCAATGCTATTGAAGAAGATTTATTTGTTACCACAGTTGATATACTCATGACTCCACTTCCAACCATTAAGATAAACTTGTTGAAAGCCGGTGTGTTCCCGGGATGTAATGAAGTTTGCCATCTCTGCTTGTCCTCACCAACTGATTGCCTTTTGTTGAAGGCAGGCATTCAGTGCCTGATAGATAACAAAGAGACTTTGTTTGAAAAAACTCTTGTTTCACCTATTCCTGTTGAAGATGTTTCTATCATTACCATTTCCGCCAATTCTTCCAGGGTCTCCACCAAAAGACGCATTAGAATTACATCGGTTCCGAAAGCAACTCCTTTAATAATCACAATACCTAGGCCAGTCCCATATGAATCAGACAAAATTGTGCCGTGGAATTACGAAATGGGACATTTACTACCATGGCATCAAACAAGACTGGCTGGCCGCCGAAGAGATAAACTCCAAAGAAGAAGATTCTGACATCAGCAATATTGTCGAAACTAGTAAAATTACCCGAAGCGGTAGGATCTTTTCTCCAGAAATTGCTCCCCCAAAAGCAGTTTCTGGACCAGTGATCATCCCTATGGCTGCTCCAAAGGTTACTTTCGTACCCGTAATCATCTCTGCAAGTGCTCCTATTGAAAAAGATGTTACAACCCCTGATATCATTCCTACCAACACTCCTGCTGCTGAAACTCGAGGATAAAGTATTTTGGTCGAGCCTGTCCAGACGAAGGCCCAGCCATTGACTATCCCCGAAACTTCCAAGAAAGAAATGGAGGAGATCCTAAAAATTATAAAGAGGAGTGACTACGATGTAGTTGAACAATTGGGGAAAACTCCCTCCAAAATCTCCATGATGGCATTACTACTGTGTTCCGAGGCACATGAGAAATCCTTGGTGAAGTTCCTAAAAACAGCCCATGTGCCTCAAGAGACGTCTGCTGATCAATTCCAAGACTGCGTAGCCAGCTTGACAGTAGATAATGGCCTAGGTTTCTCGGATGCTGGTCTAACATCGAGGGGAAGAAATCACAATGAGGCATTACATGTCTCAGTGGAATGCAGGGGCACAACTCTGGCCCATGTTTTGGTGGACACAAGCTCTTCCTTGAATGTATTACCGAAAAAATCTCTTGACAGACTTGACTGCAAGGGACTGACGTTAAAGCCAAGCAATATAGTAGTAAGGGCATTTGATGGCTCGAAGAGGATGGTACACGAGGAAGTGGATATCCCCATAAAGGTTCGGACTCAAACTTTCAATTCAACATTTTATGTAATGGATATCCGCCCTTCTTACTCCTATCTGCTAGGACAGCCATGGATCCACAATGCTGGCCCTATTACCTCTACATTGCACCAGATGCTGAAGTATCCGGTTCAAGGGAAGATTATCACTGTCCATGGAGAGGAAGAATACATGATCAGCCATCTCAATTCCTTCAGATATGTGGAATTAGACGGTGAATTCATTGAAACTCCATTTCAACACTTCGAATAGGTCCCCTAAGAGGTGGTAGTGACCAAGACTATGTCCCAGATTCCCAAGATTACAAGACCTCCACTCTGGATGTCATCACTAAAGGACTCCAAAGTAGTGGTAGAGGAAGGTGGATGCACCATCTGGGGGCAACTCCCAGATATCTCGTATAAGTCTGACAAGTTTGGCCTAGGTTTCACATCAAGTGCTCAAAAGGTTGTACGCCGTGCCCGTGCTGGAGGGCCACTCTTGAAGATTAGCAACCGTGAGGTCAACGCGGTAGAAGATGGTGAAGATGATTGCAACCTGGAGGATTTGATCTTTCCAATTGTCAATGGAGGACTCAACAATTAGGAGGCTAGAGACTTCGTCCCAATCACTTTTATCCCACAGTAATTTATCTTTACATTTTGTTGGATCTGTAATATTCAAAAATAATTCGCACTCTTAAAATCTTGTGTCTTACCCGAGGCACAATGGTTCATTTGTAAGGGTTATTATTTCATCTTCATATGACATCAATGAATCATGGACATTTTCGCATAAAAACTTTTGTGCTCATTGTTTTTATTTTACATTTTATTTTCTTTCAAAGATAGCTATATCCTTACACACACACACACTCACAATGCAGGTATCCATCCATTCTGGATCCCATGGGTAACGATACTGCTATGGCCTTTCG
The DNA here is from genome assembly GCA_948472305.1 of Vicia faba. Lineage (NCBI taxonomy): Eukaryota > Viridiplantae > Streptophyta > Magnoliopsida > Fabales > Fabaceae > Vicia > Vicia faba. Next base: position 119,799,726 of record OX451738.1, on the reverse strand, counting down.
TGACTCTGAGAATATAATCTACCAAGCTGAAGACGAAGGTGAGGAAGATTGTGAAGTACCAGGGTAACTGGCCAGACGACTACAACAAGAAGAAAGAACCATTCAGCCTCATGAGGAACCCATGGATACAATCAACCTGGGTACTGAAGAAGACAAAAAAGAGGTCAAGGTAGGTGCCAATTTGGAACCCAGTGTCAAGGAGCGTCTGATTCAGTTGTTACATGACTATGTTGAAATCTTTGCCTGGTCATATGAAGACATGTCGGGACTTGATACAGACATTGTGGTACATCGTTTTCCTACAAGAGAAGATTGTCCGCCAGTAAAACAAAAGGTTCGCCACATGATACCTGATATGTCTGAAAAGATTAAAGCAGAGGTTATGAAGCAATTCAATGCTGGATTCTTGGTTGTCACTTCCTACCCTCAATAGGTTGCCAACATTGTTCCCGTACCTAAAAAAGAAGGCAAAGTACGAATGTGTATGGACTACAGAGATTTGAATAGGGCGAGCCCTAAAGATGATTTTCCACTCCCCCACATTGATATCCTAGTTGACAATACGGCATAACACAAAGTGTTTTCCTTCATGGATAGATTCTCAGGTTACAACCAAATAAAAATGGCACCTGGGGACATGGAGAAAACAACATTTGTCACACAATTGGGCACATTCTGCTACAAGGTGATGCCATTCGGAATGAAAAATGCTGGGGCAACCTATCAGCGCGCCATGGTAGCTTTATTTCATGACATGATACATCATGACATAGAGGTATACATAGACGATATGATAGCCAGATCGCAAACAGAAGAAGAGCATCTTAACTACTTACAAAAACTGTTTGAGAGACTGAAGAAGTACAAGCTGAGGTTGAATCCAAACAAGTGTACATTTGGGATACGGTCTGGTAAACTCCCAGGCTTTGTCGTCAGTAACAAAGGTATTGAGGTTAATCCTGCCAAAGTTTAAGCAATACAAGAGATGCTTTCTCCCTGTACTAAGAAGGAAGTCAGAGGATTCTTGGGACGTTTGAACTATATTTCCAGATTCATTTCTCACCTGACAGCTACTTGTGAGCCAATCTTTAAGCTCTTGAAGAAAGATCAAGTAGTCAAATGGAATGGTGAGTGCCAAGTTGCTTTTGACAAAATCAAAGAATACTTACAAGAGCCTCTTGTATTGATGCCACCAATCGAGGGGAGACCATTGATCATGTATTTGACTATTTTAGAAAATTCAATGGGGTGTGTATTGGGGCAGCATGACGAGTCTGGCCGAAAAGAGCACGCTATTTACTACCTGAGCAAAAAGTTTACCGACTATGAAACCAGATATTCACTGCGCGAGAAAACTTGTTGTGCTCTAGCATGGGCTTCTCGCCGGCTAAGACAGTATATGCTGACTCATACTACCTTGTTGATATCTAAAATGGATCCGATAAAATACATCTTCGAGAAGCCTGCTCTTTCTGGGAGAATAGCTAGATGGAAGATGATCCTGACAGAGTACAACATACAATATACTACCCAGAAAGCTATAAAGGGTAGTGTGCTAGCTGATCACCTTGCTCACCAAGCTGTAGAAGACTATCAGTCCATGAAGTTTGAATTCCCGGATGAAGACATCATGACATTAGACTACTACGAAGAAATCAGGCCATATGACGGACCTGAACAAGGATACTGATGGACCCTGTTCTTTGATGGAGCATCCAATGCACTTGTTAATGGTATTGGTGCTGTACTCATATCTCCGGAAGGGTGTCATACTCCCTTTACTGTCAGACTTTGCTTCAATTGTACGAACAACATGGCCGAATATGAAGCGTGCATCTTAGGTCTCAAAGCTGCCATAGACTTGGGGATCAAATCATTGGATGTATTCAGAGACTCAGCCTTGGTCTTCAGTCAGATCAAAGGGGAATAGGACACCAAACACCCTAACCTTATCCCTTACAAAGAACATGTTTTGACATTGCTATCACATTTTGAGGAGATTACCTTCGAGCACTTCCCGCGAGAAGAAAATCAGCTAGCAGACGCTCTAGAAACAATGTCATCTATGTTTAAACTTAATTGGGATAACGAGGCTCCCCATATCACCATCGAATGAATGGATGAACCAGCACACTGTCACGAGATTTATACTGAAGAAGTAGTGGACCCGCCTTGGTTTCATGAATTCAAGAGGTATCTCGAGGCTCAAGAATATCCAGAAGGAGCTTCAATCAATGATAAGAAGTTCTTAAGGAGATTCTCTGCTAAATTCTTCCTTAGTAATGGCATCCTATAAAAATGCAATCATGACTATGTATTGCTTCAGTGAATAGATAAGGTTGAAGATGAAAGGATCATGGATGAATTACATGAAGGTACTTTTGGCACCCATTCCAGTGGGCATACGATGGCGAAGAAAATCCTATAGGCAGTATTGTTGGTCTACCATGGAAGCAGATTGCTATCAACACTCTTGAACCTGTCATAAATGCCAGATTTATGCCGACAAAGTGCATGTACCCCTGATTCCTCTGAATGTCTTGACGGCTCCTTGGCCTTTTGCTATGTGGGGAATTAATATGATTGGGGAAATCAAGCCGACAACCTCCAATGGACATTGCTTCATCCTAGTGGCCATTGACTATTTTACAAAGTGGGCTGAAGAAGCCTTCTTCGCCTCCGTTACCAAGAATGTTATTGCCCGCTTCATCAAGCAAAACCTTATTTGCCGGTACGGTATCCTGGAAAGTATCATCACTAACAATGGTACAAATCTCAACAACACTGTGATCACCGCATTGTGCAAGCAATTCAAGATTCAGCATCACAATTCTTCTCCCTATCGGCCAAAGAAGAATGGTGTTGTCGAAGCTGCAAATAAACATTAAAAAGATCATACAGAAAATGACAGTCACATACAAAGACTGTCATGAGATGCTACCATTCGCTCTCCACGGGTACCGTACCACGGCTCGCACATCAACTGGGGAAACACCCTATTCTTTGGTTTACAGCATGGAAGTTGTCTTGCCTATCGAGGTCCAGATCCCCTATTTAAGGTTTATGAAAGATGCAGGACTGGATGAAGACGATTGGATCCAGACTCGACTTGATCAACTAAACTTGATTGATGAGAAGAGACTTACTGTTGTTTTCCAGGGTCAAATGTATCAAAAACGGATGATCAATGCTTTTAACAAGAAAGTCAGACACCAAGTGTATCAAGTTGGGGATCTAGTGATCAAACGCATCATCTTGCCACAAAGTGATCCCAGGGGCAAATGGACTCCTACATATGAAGGACCGTTTGTAATCAAAAACATATTCTCCGGTGCGGCAATGATCTTGACCACCATGGATGGCGACAACCTGCCACACACTACAAACGCAGACATAGTCAAAAGATACTACGTATAAGAGACCCGCTAGGTTGACATACCTAGTCAAAACAAGGGCATCCCGGCGAACCAAAAAGGTTCGGGAAAAAGTTAGGGATAAAACAAAAAATCTGTATACTCAGCAAGTTGAAAACCCGAAAGGGAGACTTGGGCGAAAAAGGGTTTCTCGTTGGACTGAAAACCTGAAAGGGCGGTCCAGGAAAAAGTTAGGGAATTAAAGCGTATGACTATGTCCCATCGGATAACTTTACAAACAACTTGTGGCTTCCATTGAAAAACTCAAGTTCTGATCAATTCAGTCATCTTCGGACGAGGCGACAGATAAGCAAGATATTTGAGATACGAAGACTATAGCAGAATGGGAACCCCATGGGATTATAACACATAGCTATCCTTCTTTGTATCAAATTTTTCTTTTTTTTATGACAACATTCTCTTACTAGAATGTTTGTCCCCTTTGTACAAAAATATTTTACTCAAAGTCAATACAAATATATCCCTTGGAAAGTGCAAAAACTATTGGTCTTTATTTTCTTTACGCTGGTGTTTTGTTTGCAAAAACATCCAATGATTTATTTTTGAACATATGCATTTGAACATAAGTACTGTTTACAATTAAACAAAATGGGAAAGACAATTACTGATAGGTTAAAAGAATAGGAAAATGTCTCTAGGCTATTCCATAAGTAATCCCCTACAGTACACCATTTAGATTCCCATCGGAACAAAGTTTCAAATTATTGATCCCCAGTAGAAGTCGTCAAATTTCTCAGGATTCCCCAATAGAATTTTACAAGCAGTACATGGCATTTCCCTTACGACAGAGTTTATTTCTCTCAGAAGAAACTCACCAATACTTCAACTTCAAGACGTGAAGACTTACATATCCTCAGCAGCAGTCAGTGATTTATTTTCCCTAAATCAAACACCAATGCAACAAATAAACTCACATACGCATACATCGCATTCATATATCATAAACATTGATAAACACGAATGCATACAACATAATCCCATTATGCATACATTTCATGTATCATGACTTGGCATTTTAAGCTAACATTTTACCCTTTTCAAGATAAGATTAACAGTTATCATTAATAATGTTTAGAGCTCTCAGATACAGTACAGATACGCTCCAGATACGGATACCATTATGATACTCATTCAGATTCAACTTTTAGATACAATACAGATACGCTCCAAACACGGATGCCATTCTGATATTCATTCAGATTCAACCTTTTGATACAGTTCAAATACGCTGTAGACGCGGATGCCATCCTGAAACTCATTCAACTCTCAGATACAGTACAAATACGCTCTAGATACGGATGCCATTCTGATACCCATTCAGATTCAACTTTCAGATACAATACAGACACGCTCCAAACACGGATGCCATTCTGATATTCTTTCGGATTCGACTTTCAGATACAGTACAAATACGCTCCAAACACAGACGCCATTATGATACTCATTCTTCCAACTTCCAAATTACAATTCAACAGTCACTTTTGGATGGAATCTTTAAGCCCATTCCTTCTATCATTGCATCACCGAGTGCAAATTTTTAGGCACTCTAGTGTCCAATCATCTTCCACCTTCGAGTCACGAATGGAAAAACTCGCCAGTCTAACTCTTCAGGTTTAAGAAGATTGAACAGGGGAAGCTGTTGTACCCCAAAATTTTCCCTCTCACTTATCAAGAATTTTCTCACAAGATCTCTTTGACTCAAGACTGCATTAGGGTTTGACCAGCTCAAGACACTTCCTCATGCACTGATGACCAAAATTAGGGTTTGAGTTTGCACAATGATTTTTGGAATATCAATGCTTCAAATGAATTTCAAGGATCATTAGGGACCCCCAAGATTACTCATGTCAAGTTTCAAGCTTTGAATCACACTTTTGATCAGTCAATTAGACAATTGACCTAAAAATTAGTTGTATTGGAGAAAAAGTCAACCATGGCCAATTTTCAGTCAAACTTCATAATTTTTTATCCACGTCAACATATTAGACTCATATGTATCATTTGATCAAGTTTGGACCAGAATTCCCCAATAAATTTGATCAAATCATCAAAAGGGCAAAATGCTCAAAATTAGGGTTTTGACTGAGAAGGGGCAATTTCTGATTTTTGACCTAGCAAATGATCAATTGGTTTGAAGCATGATTTCAAGAGTTCAATTGCATCATCTTTACCTAATGACATGATTCAAAACATTACAAATTCATTAGATTGACAGATGAATATTTCAGTCAACTGATCAAAAGTCAACTGTATATTGAAAAGTCAAACTTTGACTTTTTGGTCAAATTCAAGTGCCAAGGATCACAATTCATCAAAACATGTCAAAATTTGAAAAATTTTCATCAAGAAATCAAGGATTGAAGATCTTGTTTTGACATTTGAAATTTCTTAACTTAGAAATTTTTCTAAGTATAGAAAATTTCTTATTTTTTCTCAACTTTAGGCAAAATTTTCACCATGATACAAAATGACTCAAAGGAAGTTCCCAACATGAAAGTTGTAGATCTCCATGAAATCTACAACTTTGCTTCACACAATTTCTCCTAAATATGCTTGTATATCAAGATATATATTTGTGAATACATGCTCATGAACTAAAATAACTTAGTGAAATTTTGCTCTAGTTAGGCAGGTTTTTGACCTAAGTTCATGGCAACTTTTCACCTAGTTCCAAGAGGAATTTTCAAAAGAATTTCAAGTGTGGGTTGTATAGAACATTATAAGCTTTCCAAAATGTCCAAGAAATCATTGAGATAATTCTTGAGTAGGGAGAATCGAAGAGATGAAGTTAGGGTTTTATCACTTTGATTATAGGTCATTTTCATGAAGAACAAGTTTTCAAATTTGCAAATTGGCTGTACAATCTTCACTTTTCAGGCCTCAAACTCGTTTTTCACTCCACCATTAATGGATTGCTCAAGGTTTCATGCCCTAAAGCCAAGCATTCAATGCATTGTACAAGAAAATAGCCATTTTTGGAAGAAAGGCAACATTGCCATTTTGGAAAAGAATGCTTTTTACATTTTTCCATTTCTTGAGCCTTGGACTTGTTCTTTATGCACAAACCAAGCCTCTAAACCTGAACAAAACATGTTTAAAGCTTTAAGTCACCCTACAAGATCAAAATCATGCCTTAAGAAGTCACTTCTCACACTTGCTTCAAAAACAAGAAATGTAGCAAGACACGTGATCTTGTACTTTTGAGAAAGAACAAGTCCTCCAACCTTTTGCTCTATATAAAGCCATCATTTTGCAACTAAAACCACGGATCCCCAAGCCATGAAACACCCTAGAATCAGAAGTTGCATACCAAGCCTCCAAACTTTCCATTCCTGACTTATGAACTGAATCTTCCATTTCACTCATGCGTTTTCATGCCTTTTGCTTTCCCAAGCTTCCTTACCTTACAAGTAAACCATCCCACACCCTGAAACATCTCTGTAACTCCATCTTCCCCATTGTTGAAGTTCAAAAACAGAGAAACACAGATGGACTTCTCCAGACCATTCCATCCACCCTCAAGACAAGCTAAGCATTGCATTAGCTTCCTAGAGGTTCAAGGAAGCTAACCTGATCATCACAGCATCCTAAAGCAAGCTCATTTTCAAAACACGATTTCCATTTTCAAGGTGAGTTTTTTGTTTTTGCTAACTCTTAATACAGACATAGTTAGCTTTCCATTTGTGAATATAAAATGTAGATATCATTACTATGAATCTGTACATATCCATAGCTTGCATTTATTTGACTTGCGTTTAGAGAATTTTAAGTTTGAAGTTTCTGAAAAAATTAGGTTAAGATTAGGGCCAACAAAATTCTCTTTGATATTGGACTTATAGTTTTAGTTATGCACATGGTTAGAATCGTTAAGTAAAATGCTATAATGTTCATGTTATCACTTTCCATTTTTGTTGAGAAATGAAAAAGTTACAGAGGGTCCGGCTGGCTAGAGGTGGAAGATGAAGTACAGGGCAAGGAAATGTTTTGTGTTATGTATTTGTGTTTTCATTTAGACTAACGGATGTACAGCTACCCTAGTGGCAAGACAGCGCGCTGGTAACCAAGAGGGCGTGGGTTCGAACCAGCGCGCTACCTTTTATTTTCTGAACATTTTCTTTTTGCCAACTTCCAGCACGTTGGGCCTCCTGACATGGGCTTTGTCATTTTTGCTCCAATACACCCCTTTACTATTATTGCACCACATTAGCCCATACATATTTGTTTGTTTTTGCTACAAAACTCTCAAAATTGTTTTTTCACCCCCCTGATTAATTAATTTTTATATTTCTATTTTCATTTTCATTTTATTTTTGTTTTTTATTCAAAATTAATATTTATTTATTTTTATCATTTAAAAACCAAAAATATTTATTATTATTATCTTAGGTAAAAATATAATTTATATTATATTCTCTTAAAATAAAAAGAAGACAAGAACAATTTTATTTGTTAAATTCCTTTCTTTAAAACATAATAGATAAACTTAGGTTTTTTTATTTATTTTTTCATAAGTTAAATTAATCTAGAATTTAGGTCTTTAATTTAACTACTTTTATTTTCTTAAAAATAACTTAGAATTTAATTCTTTTTTTTCTAGAAAAAAAATCTAAATAATTTCTAACTAGTTTAGGTTTAATTTATTTTGTTTATAATTAAAATTATTTTCTTAAATAAATTAGGACAAACACAAATCAAAATTCCCTTTATATAAAAACCAAACAAAAATCATTTTCATTATCCTATGCATATTTATTTACATTATTATGGTTATTTATTTGTTTAAATTTTTGTACAAAATCGATATGGTTGTAACAGTCAATTAGCTTTAATTTTCTCGCAATCTCCATTTGTAAATTTGTATACTCCCCCTCCCCACCAATGTTGTAATAGCGTAGTAACTTTAAATTCCGCAATTTATCGCTTTTATATAAAAATGCTAGTAATTAGGATTTCTATGGAATGACTAAAACCAACACTTATAAAACCCTAATTCAAGACAAATAAGCAAGCATGAAAACAATACACTTGCACACAAGCATCCCTAGGGTTCTCCACTTGGTTGCCTTATGAAATGGCCATATTACGCATGTGAAGTATCTTTGCAAAAACAAGCAAATATAAGATCATAGTCCCTCGATGACGCTATCTAAGTTGCCTTTCAAATGATCTTAGTCCCTAAAGGAGAATGATAAGATACTTTGCAACATTGCTTATCATGGTTATACAATGACCCACGCCCATCCCGTTTACATCCAAAGATAGGGTTGCTTACCAAATTAATGGTAAGACAATAATATCAAAGGAAAAGAAAATGAACAAGAAAGATATTTGAGTAAGTAGATTACTTTTAGTTACTTGCTCCATTTCAAAATAAATATCCTTGCCATTTTTCAAAACATACACCTACACACTTTCAAACATCTTACAAACATTGAAAACATTTTCAAAAAGATAAACATATTTGTATACATTCTTACGAACGAGAATCATTACAAAGATTTCCTAAACAATGGACTCTTTTACAAAATACTTTCAAAAAACCACACAAAGCACAATTTCAAACAAAATCAAGTGATCTAGCAAGTAACTAAGAGCCCATGGAAAACCATGGATGAAAAGGGTGCTAGTACCTTCCCTTTTCATAATCTACCCCCCGAACTCAAGAAACAATCTCAATGGTCTTTTCTGTGCTTTTTCACCTTTCCTTTTGGATAAAAGAAAAATTGGTGGTGACTCTTGCTAACCGCAACATTTGCGATAAAACGCAAAATAATCAAGTCAGTTCTCCCACCGTATCACATGACGCTTTAGCAATTTTTGTTAATGGACTAGATCGTTTACCGAAGGCAACATCGAAAGAGTCACCGAGGGACTACGATCATTGTTTTCAAGGGACTGTGCTAAAGCGTCCCCATGTTCGAGGGACATGACTATTTTTTTGAGGCAACAAGGGAGGTTACCCTAGAGGTGTGAGTATGCAAGTGATTTGTGATTCAGTTATTTTAATCTTTGATTAGGGTTACCTATTGTTTGTTTTTAATCTTTCCATACATGACCTAATTACTAACAATAATAGTAAGATAGTAAAGTAGTAAATATGCGGAAAATAAAAGCAGAAAGTGTAAAACCCTAGACTATTCCACGGCTTTGGGAGAGGTACATAATAGAAATGCCGGAAATTAAAAACACTAATTACTATTACAAACTGGGAAGCAATTACAATAATCGGAAAAAAAAGTGCGATAATAATAAACCATACAAAATGTAAAAACAGAAGAAAAAAAAGCGAAAGGTTTTTTGGTGATTTTTGATAAAAAGGTTTTAATGACGATTAACCCTAAAAAAACTAATTAATTTTTATTAAAAAAAATAAATTCATTAATAAAATTAAAAGCCTAAACCCTAATTTTGGTTAGGGTTTGTAAAAAGGTTTTTGATAAAAATAGTTTTGTTAAAAGGTTTTTGGTTTGATGAATTTAGGGTTTGTAAATGTAAAATTAAGGAAAATATGAAGAAAACAAAGTTTTAAAATAATACTTCCAGGGGTGGGTGTTAAATTCATGCCCTTTTCTCTTTCCACCAATAATTTCACCACCAGGCGCACGCATGTGTCAAAGAATGGAAGCAAGCGCACTTTGTAATATGCAAAATAGGAAAATATGAAAAAAAACTCAAAATCCCAAAAGGCTGGGATCGAACCCACGCCTTAGCATAGTAGTGTCTTTAGCACGCACGTTTAACCATTGGGGTGGTAATACATCTGTTGTCTTAAATGAAACAAAACATATATAATATGAAAACAATGCATGAACCAGAGAGGCATCGGAGCCCTAGCTCCAGTTGTCTTCTTCGGTAGCTTCTTTTCTCCAAACCTGCAAAACAATAAATATTAGCAATCTAAGAATACCCTACCCCCCTAAATTAAGGCTTGCGGATTCAATGGGATGGTTATTTTTTACTGAAACGCAGTGGTTTGTGAGGCATGAAGAAAGTTGCATGGATCGGTGTGGTTATAGAAACTCGTGATTCCGGCAGCATGAAGGTCATGCGATTGACTTTTCCTGCATATGGAGACCTCATGAAAACATTATCATGGTTAGTTTATCTCAAAACATAAATAAAACAAAAATTAAGATTCATGTAGGGATTGAAAACCGATGATGCACGTAGTGGTGTTTTGAGCCTTTTTGATCATCAAGGTCGATCCAACCTTACCGTGTGACCTTTCTGGAAGTTAATGGAAGGGATAATATGTGTTGAAGATGGCTGAAGTAAGGGTTTGCAAGTTGCCCTAATTGAGATGTTTTTTGTAAATTTTGGAGGGTGATCTTGCTGCAAGGGTTTAGTTGTCAACTTTGATGTCTGAATGCATGCAATATATAGAAGAGAATATAGGTCAAAAGTTGGGCTTGGACTCTTGTAATAAGCCTTTCCTTAGTATCTTATTTATTTTGAATTAAAAATGAATAAAATCAAAATAATTAGAATTAAAATATCAAGGGGTGCATGAGTTAGATGTGAGGTTCATTATAAGCTGCAAAACATGTTTGGATTTTGAAAGAATATCCCAATAGCTCAAAATTCCAAAATTGGTCACTTTTGGTTTCATGCATTTTCTCAAAACTTCCCAACTTGCACTAGTCATAACTCTATCAACTTTTATCATTTGAAGGTGATATTAGAATTTATGGGAAGCTCAAGGTGTCCTATACAATCTCTATGTTTACCATTTTTACATTTAAAGATTTATCTTGACGTAAGTTACCTTGACAAGAAGTGTCTTTTTGTTGACTTTTGAAATGACCTATAATCTATTGGCCCATATCTCTCAAATGAAGCATTTTTGAGACTTGAGCTTAGAGAGATAAAGTTGTAGAGAATTCAATTTCCTTCGAAATGAGATTTGGTGAGAAAAATATGATGAAGCATGTGAAAGTTATGCTTGGTCAAAGCTCAGTTGACTTCTCCTTAAGAAACCCTAATTTGGAAACTTTTAACTTTTGATGATTTGAGAGTGTTCCTTGATGATTCATGATAAACCCTTGATAAAATGATGAATATGACTTCAAAATCTTGATGTTGACCAAAAATCTTGAGGTTTGACTGTATGTTGACTACAGTTGACATTTTGCCCAATATAGTTGATTTCCAGTCATCTAAGCCATTGACGGAGAAAACTTGTGATGCAAAGCATTAAACTTGGTATGAGAATTCTTTGAGACATATAAGATACCATGAAATCAACTTGAGGCCTTAGAAAACTAATTTTCCTTGATAAAAATGAAACCCTAGTTGTAAGTCCATTGCTTAGGAGGAGAATTTGTATGGTCAATTCTTGAGCAACCTTGAGCATTTGAGAACCCTAGGAGAATGTCTTGAAGAAATGGGAGGGAAAATTTTGGGGTACAACAACTGCCCCTGTTCAATCTTCTTAAACCTGAGGAGTTAGATTGACAAGTCCGCCATTCGTGATCTGAAGGTGGAAGAGGATTGAACACCTAAGTACCCAGAAATTTGCACTCGCATGTGTAGGAGGTAACGATGTTGGTTGATAATATTGCTTGAATCGACTTAAAGATACCATTCAGAGAGGTGACATAATGTCGTCGAAGATGGGCTTATAGATGCCATCCAAGGTAACTATTGATAAGAGTATCAGAATGAGTCTACGGTTGATTGCACCTGAAGAATGCTTTCCATAATGAACATCTGAGGAAGGTGCTTAAGTAGCTGCTTGACGGATTTAGTTTCTGAGGGAAATGCTTGTCAAAATTAGGTCTTTGAGGGAAGTTTTCGTCAAATTTAGTCTTTTAATTAAATGCTCGTCATGTAGATAATCGCCTCTTCCTATTTCGAGAATTGATCTACAGTCTATTTTTGTTGGTAAACCCGTCTTTTTTGGGAATTCATATAACCTGGCTGCTGTACCCCAAAAATTTCCCTCCCATTTTTACTCAAGACATTTTCATTAAGGTCTTCAATTGCTCAAGGCTGACCAAGATTTGATTAGATAAATTCTCCTTCTAAGCAGTGGCCTTTCAACTAATTGCACTTTTCACCAAGATACGAGTCTCAGGGCTTCAAATGACTTTCATGGAACCCTGCATGCCTCAACATAATGGCATAGCTGAAAGAAAGAAAAGAATTGTGCATGACAAAATGTGGGTTGAAGGCTGAAAATATGCCTAGGGTCTTTTGGATCGAAGGAAGGCTAATTTGAAATATCCAAGGAAGGCTAGATCGAAAGAAAGCGTGTGAGGAGGCTTTTTCCTAAAGTCTTCGATTGGAAGGGTTAGTGAAAGCTTCAAAGGATTCGTTTTCGAACCATGGAGATGTGAGCCATTTGAAGCGCTACAAGGAAGGCACCTTTCGATTGACATATTGCCTGAATGGGCGCTTCAAATATGAGTCACCTCAGATCTTCTGGCATGTACCTGAGCAAGTGTTGGATGTTTGAAGAAAATTTCCGATGCTCTTAGGTTACCCTTTGTTTGATGCTCTTAGGTTGTATATCAAAGAAACGGGTGGAAAGCTCATGATTCGAAGGACATGTCATCTTTAAGTGTGGCATGATCGAAGGATAATTTAGGATGAACTAGCTAAGTATGAGCCACCTTAAAACTTATGGCATGAACCTGAATAGGTGTGGTATGTTTGAAGAGAAGTTTTGATGCTCTTAGGTTACCCTTTGATTGGTGCAATACAAGCTGTATTCACCAATTGAAGGTGGACTAATGCGCAACAAAGTTGTTTCTTACAAGCAAGCAAAGACATAAGCCAAGGGTGGGGTTAGAATTGAACGATTCATAATAAGCCCATACAAAATTGAAATGATCCACTCAGAGCCAATCGAAGAACAAGGCTTGAGGGCATTCGAAGGAGTCAAGGAGTGAAACCTGTCCAAGTTCATTCAAAAACCCAAAAGGGCAGAAATTCCTCAAAAAAGGCAACCTTTTTAAGGCTTTTGATTCTGCCTTCAAAGCCTGATTAATGGCTGTTTCTTGCCATTTACATTCACCACTACCCCCTATAAATACAAAGCAGAAGGACACAAACTAGGGGAGGAAAAAAAAACATTGCCACGAAAACATTTTTGCCTACATACGCATTAGTCATAGAAACACTTGCCTATACACATGCGCATTTCCCAAATACGAGAATTCTTTCCCAGACACGCACGTTGCCCCACAAGAGCTCCATAATAATTCCAAAATTTCGACAAACCTGTCAAAATCGAAGCAACCTTTACAGGCCTCTTCAATCCAAAGCAAGCATTCCACTGGTAACAGACCTTCGATCTCAAATTCATTTCATATGTAATTTAATTTTGATTGTATATTCATGCTGCATGACGTTTGTGATTGTTAATGTGTTACATGTAAAATATAAAGTAACAAGATACCTTCATTAAGGCATGTGAAATAGATTCCTTCGAATTCCAAATCCAGGCATCCTTATCCTTTTGGCTTGTGCAGCACGCATGTGTGGATTTCAAATTTTATATATATATATATATATATATATATATATATATATATATATATATATATATATATATATATATATATATATATATATATATATATATATATATATATATATATATATATATATATATATATATATATATATATATATATATATATATATATATATATATATATATATATATATATATATATATATATATATATATATATATATATATATATATATATATATATATATATATATATATATATATGATTTGCTTGCTAATGGAGTGTTATGATTTTATTTGTACCAACGAATAAACAAACGACTCAGATGGTAAAGGGGAATGTGTGCAGTCGAAAGGGCCTGGATTCGATACCCAGGTCATGTGTTATGTTTTTCTAACATGTCATTTGCAGATCCAATGCTAAGCAGATCCGTACGCGCATCATACACCTCCAATTCTTGACCATCAGATCTCATCAATCATGATCCGAATGCCTCAAGCGCACACCACACCGTGCACCTTCAAGGAGTCTCTCTCATCCGAGCCAACGCAGCCTCTTGGGCTCATTAGTTGTGGGCCTAAGGATTCCTTTTTTGTACCCCTCTAACCCCTTTTTGCAGCGAGGCCCATTTACATTTTTTTAGTATTATTTGTTTTGCTTAATCAACATTTTTTTAATCAGTTTCCTTTAACCAATAAAAATCACAAAAAAACATTAGGTTAGCATTTTTATTAATTAAACTAATTATTTAAATTAATTAATATTTATTTAAACATTTTTTTCAATTTTAAAATTAATAGAATTAGGATTTATTTGAATTCAATATTTTTCATAAAACAAAATAAAACGACAAAAAGATTTCATTTTTAGGATTTAGACGTCCTTTCAATTCGCGCGCGTCTATTATTTTAGCATTTGTTATTCTTATCATTAATGTAACTGCTTATAGGATGTAATAGAATTAACTAGGACCCTTTTACTGCTTTCTCCATTTCTCCCCCAAATTTTGGGTATGTAATTAATCCCCTCCCCAAAGCCATGTAATAGCGTACGATTTAATTTCCGCACTTTATTTTTCTGGACATATATTGCTTAGATGTATGATTAATAGGATTGTATGGCAAGAATAACAAACAAATCACTAGCAAACCTAACATCAAGATAAATAACTGAACACAACACACTCGCACATGCGCACCTCTAGGGTACTCCCACTTTGGTTGCCTTCGGAAAAATAGTCATAACTCTCAAAACGTGAGATATTTTAGTGGATATCCCCCGATTTAAAAGATCATAAGTCCCTCGATGACCCTCTCGATGTTGCCTCGGTAAAAATGATCTTAAAACCCTAGGGTAGTTACTAAGGTTTCTTGCCCAATTTCCTTTGTGATTATAGAAGTCCCTTCGAATGTCCCTCAAACATCCAACGATAGGGCTACCTACTCACTAATAGTAGGATAGCACTGTCTAAAGGAAAAGAGGAAAAGAACGACCCTTTCAAGTAAAGTAGATAGTTCCTAGATGCTTGCTCAAAATAAATTTTTACACCTACACAAAACATTTTCAAAAACGCTTTATCAACACTCTTGAGGACTGATACAAGTGTTATCATAAAGCAAAATCGCCGCACTAAGGCACTTTAAAAAATACTTTTCAAAACACACAAAGCACAAGGTATTTCAAAATGAGCTAGCATCTAAAGCCCATAGAAAACTACGGATGGAAAGGGTGCTAACACCTTCCCTTTCCATAATCTACCACCTTACTCAGAAAACTCTCGAAAGGTCTTTTTATGTTCTTTTCACTGTTTCCTTTGTTGGATAAAAGAAAAGTCGGTGACGACTCTTTCTTACCGTAACATTTGCGAATACAAATGCAAAACTAGTATAATAGTCAATTCTTCCACCGTATCATGGAACTGGAAACTCTGCTGGAGAATGTAAAATAAAAAAGTGGCGTTACCTTAGAGATAGATCATTTTAAATTGCTTTCATTGTGTGTTTTGTTTGCTTTAACTTTAAGGGGTTTTTTGGGTTTACTTGTAAATATCCTACACCCGGATCTGGGGCACCTTTTAGGTAAGTAGCAATAGATCATGGGGGCTATGCGGGGTATACCAACACGGTTGAAGGGATAGCTACGTTGGTGTGACACATTTGTTGGTACCGGTAGCCCTTGAGTAGTCAAGGAGAATATGGGGCCACTGTGTGGTGTCATGAAGCATCAACTGACCTTAGAACCTTTAATTGAACAAACTTGGCAATTAGGAAGTAGTGAGATAGCCGGCTTTGGTGCAGTCCAAAGTTTGTTGATACTCGATACTACGCTCATTGAGATCGGACTTCCGGGATATTTTGGTCGCCAATAAAGAGGCTTGCGATGAAACAATGCTCGGTGAAGAAAGATCATTGATATTGAGATTCCCTAGAACCCGGTTACTTTCTAGGACATGTTGAACCAAATATACTTCAAGAGGGTACTTACCTATGGAATCCATGCAAGCCTAAACCTAAGGACTTATTTGTATGCTTGTATATATTTTTTTATACATAACATCATGACATCATGACATGACATATCACGCTAACCATTTCAAGGAGTTTTAGGACTTATCTTTGTGTCTGTTTTGTAGGACATGGCTCCCATTCGTAGAAATGTTATCCAAGTAAACCTCGTAAGGGTGCCTCCTTAACTAAAAGATTTGTCATCAAGGGTTCCTGAGAATTCTCCATTCGCCAAAATACATGGTCGACTCCTCAATTTGGTCACCTCAATCCTTGATGAAGACATGGTGAAAGTTCTCTTTCAGTTCTTTGACCCTTTACATCATTTCTTTACATTTCTTGATTACCAGTTGGTGCCTATTGAAACAACCGGCTGAACCGTCATCTGATATATGAAATATCAATGAAGTCGCCACCGAACGTCTTTTATCCAGCTGAGAGGGGAAATGTAAACATCTAGAAAACCTGAAGAGGATGAAATCACAGTCTTGCGACCGAGAGATCGGACAAGGGAGTATGTTACGCGAGGGGAAAGTATTAGCACCCCACACACCCGTAGTACTCTATGGTATCCACTCTTGTTGTCTAATATAATGAGTGTGTAAAATCTATATATAAGGCTTAAAGCTGAAAAGGGAATGCATGAAAATAAAATGGAAAAGAAAGTGTGGGGAAAAGAAAGGAATATTTACAAAGATATGCTCGATTAGGCCCCACAAAAGCCTCTGCCTACGTATCCCTTTCAAGGAATCAGAGCATCCGTAGTTTGGCTCATATATTTTGGTTGGTTTGTGTTTTTTAGCTAAGAAGACAAAAGCAACAATCAATATGGCAAAACATCAGATAGAACAACAAAAATGTCAACAATGATGATAAAATAGCAAAAAAATATTACAAGACATCGTATGGCAACACAAACTCAGATAAGGCGATAGAACGCCAGCAGGATAGAAAAATATCAGACAAGATGATGAAACATTACACCTAACAATGATATTGAAAATCAAAGTAGGAGAACAAACATGTGTGATGGCGAAACACCGGCTAAAAGAATGTGCGATAGCAAAACATCGGCTAAGAGATAGGAAGATAACATGGCAAAGATGACGAAACATCAATAAACTAGAGAACAAAACATCACACCTTACAATGATATTGAGAATCAAAGTAGGATAACAAACATGTGTGATGGTGAAACACAGATTAAAAGAATACGCGATGGCGAAACATTGGCAAAAAGATTGGAAGATAACATGGCAAAGATTTGAAGCAAATCCAAGAGGCACACAAAGAGATAAGAATGGTTTGTATTTTTTACCTTGAAGAAGGATTTAAGTTTATTAGAGATATTTTATGATTTTCCAAGAAGAAGTTTTAGTTTTAAGATGCAATATGCAAAAGAAAGGAAGAACAATTAAGGGAGACTAGCCTAGAACTACCCCTAATGTTATGATACAATGGTTGGCCCTAAGGTTGGGGATGAAAGAGGGAAGTTTCTTCCCTATGTTAGCATGCATGGGTCCCTATCCTAGGGTCTAGCTCGAGGACTAACCCTACACGAGCAATCCTAAGGGAGCATGCACTGAGAGCAAAGTCGTGATCTCAATTTCTAAATTGAGTGACTCATCGATCGACAACTAAGGAAAGTAATACAGTCCTATAGGGAACATGCACTGAGAGTGAAGTCGTGATCTCAATTTCTAAATTGAGTGACTCATCGATCAACAACTGAGGAAAGCAATAAAATCATATAGGGAACATGCACTGAGAGCGAACTCGTGATCTCAATTTCTAAATTGAGTGACTCATCGATAAACTTTAACACCCCATTTCTACCCGACGGATAATAATAAAATCAGAGTTCAACATAAATAGGATACTACATTTTTCAACTTGAAATCAAACTTCATTTAATAGCATATAAAATAGATACATAACACTTAATTCGGATGAGCCGATAACAACCTGATTTATTCTTTAAAATCAAACAACTTTTTATTGATAAGCAGCGGAATATACATATTCAACATCAATTCACTTAACATCTTTTATTCAACTAAAATAACTTCAAGACAACAATTATTTCATGTAATCAACTTAAAAATTAAACAACTAGAAAAACAATCAACAACTAAGCATCAAGCGTTCATCCCCCGCGAGTGCTACGTATCAGAGCGACAACATCAACTCAAACTGATGAAGGTAACAACTATTCTTCTTGATTACCTGCATGTTACCAACAGAGGGAAACATTCAAACTGAAGGGATGAAATATCTAACTATATAATTGAATGTATGATAATTAATATATCAGAATTAGTTCATATAAAATCACCACTTCACAACTTTCAAACATCTTTAATCTCAACAAAACATCAACACGACATAACAACTAATTCACAACCTTTAGATGATACCTGTCAAAACAAGTCAACAACATAAAGCAACAACAAATCTATCTTCACCACAACTCAAGATGCAACATCAAATGCGACTCAATTACAATGCACATGCACGTGGTACCATTGGAGCAGAATTTCCAACTTAAAAACAATTTCTAGTAATCTCGAGGCACAAGGCATAAGCCTTCTTCATAAATCATTTTTCCAATACAGGCCTTCACGAAATCCGCCAATATAGGCCTTCACAAAATCCGCCAATATAGGCCTTCACAAAATCCTCCAATACAGGCCTTTACAAATGCAAATGTATGAATGTAAAACACAAGCAACAACATCATTAAACACTTCACGAGGATACTCCTATATCACTACTTTACTGTCCATAGGCCTACAACGCCATCAACGTAATTAACAATAATTCATCATTCATCGCAAGACATAAGCCTACATTACAATTTTTACCAGTAAATAGGGGTAATTCATCATCATCTACAATTCTCTAC
This sequence comes from Vicia faba, assembly GCA_948472305.1. Classification (NCBI taxonomy): domain Eukaryota; kingdom Viridiplantae; phylum Streptophyta; class Magnoliopsida; order Fabales; family Fabaceae; genus Vicia; species Vicia faba. Next base: position 119,780,402 of record OX451738.1, on the reverse strand, counting down.
AACTTCACATTATCAACAAGAATTCACAGGAAAATCACAACAACTCAACATAATTCAACTTTGGCCATAAGCTTACAACTTGATATTTCAACAACTAAAATTAACACAATGTTGGAATAAGCCTACAACTTAGTACATCACAACAACAATATCGCAACAACATGTCAACAACCATTCGACATTGGCCATAGGCCTACAACATAATATTGCCCATAATTATTCGGACAATTCTCGACTATACTGGTTAATTACTTATCTAAATGCTTATTTCTAATTACAAACTTCTAAAAATTATTATACTATAATACTATATCATCATTATCATTGATATTATTATTATGAACTAAGCATTATCATAAGATCTCCATGTCATCATCATACTTCATCACCATAAAACATCATGGCGATTCAACGCGGGAAAGATAACTCTATCCTAGCTTGGGTACTAGAATTATCCTTCTTATCCTTCATTTTACTCCTTATAAATATAGTTCATCACATTAGCTTTCCAATTCCTCGAACGGTGCATCAAAAGGAGTTACGGTTCAAATGTTATGGAGTTTTCAAGTTTTCAAAAATACTGTCAAACAGTAAACAATCGATTGCACTAACATGCAAATCGATTGCACCTTGTTCCAGAGGCCAAAAATCACGTTTTTAAGAAGTACAATCGATTTCTCTTCTACTGCAATCGATTGCTTACTAAAACAAAAGCAAAAATCCCAATTCTTAAGAGTGAAATCGATTGCTCTTCTGCTGCAATCGATTGCACCCTGTGAAAAATAGTTTTATGAATTCTGTAAAGTGCAGTACGAAAACTCATTTGTTTCAATTCCAAAGACACAAACTTTATGAATTAATACACAATCAAATATCCAGTTATGATTGCTATCAACATACATCAATTACCACAACACAACCAACATCAACTTAAAATAATTCTCCAACCACAGAGTCATCAATTGAATTTCTACAACTTTATCCAGAAACATAACATTGTCGTAGCAACAAAACAACAACCTTTCACAAAAAATCACACACGATAATTTCATATAACCAACCCCACATATAATTTATCATATACCCAATTATATAGCAAGAATCCCATCCTTACCTAGGATTGAATGCAGCTCTAAGAATCTTCAATGGAATTTCTGGGAATTTGGCACTAGTAGCAACTTCCTCTTGTTCTTCTTCTCCTCTCAAAACCATATTCCTATTTCTCTTCTTTTTCTTTTCCTGATAACACTATACTCTCTTTCTCCTCTAATTTTCTAATAATAATATAATATTATTCTACTCGTCCAACTAAATCCAATTGGGCCTAAATGTTACACGCCACTCTTACTTTATACAACCATATAATTAAGCCCAACTAATTCTATTCTTATTTCTAATAAATTAATACTATAATATTTCATTAATCCCAACATAATAATTATTATTAATCAACTAATTAATTAATTGATAATAATCCAACAACTTTTACCAATAATTCTTAACACCTCGCAACATCACAAATAATCCAAAATATAATTTAATTAAATAATTAATCAAATTAACGGGCGTTACAACTCTCCCCCACATAGAATATTTTCATCCTCGAAAATCTATTCGATACTACCACTCTTAGTACGAGTTGTAAGTCTAAGAGTGCCTAAGAGGGGGGGTGAATTAGGTATATAAAAATTTATTCGGTTTTATGAGAATACTTGTAGTAATTTGTGGTTAAGTGTTTGAAGGTTTTTGACTATATCTTATCTTTTCTTGATTATGGTGATGAAAACGATAAAAGCGGAAAAGTAAAGAACACAGCGATATATCCTGGTTCCCCTCACAATCCGAGAGTACTCCAGTCCCCTTTCCAACACGAAAGAGATTTCACTATAGTTTAGAATGATTGTACAGCCTATGCTTACTATCTAACCTATAGGGTGACCAAAGGTTATTAACACCTTTAAGGTCAAACAAACACTAATGTGAATGAAGAACAATCCTCTTCAAATCACAACACTTACTTCCAACAATCCTGGATAGTAAGGGAATACTTTCTTTTTGTAATACAATGATTTATTTGAAAGAGATGGAGAGCACTATCAATCTTTGATTGATCTTCTTCTTCAAGAAAGAAACAATTCTCAAGCAATGATTATAAATGTTCACAATGAATGTATGAAACTTGTAATGATTTCTTAATGAAAATGTATATGGCAAGTTTCACAAAATTTATGATTTGTAAGAACACTTGAAAGTTTGTAAGAATATGCAAATTTAAATGATGAAAATTTTTAATTGAAGAAGGTTATTTGAATTTGAAAATCTGCACAATTTATAATGTCACAAATACCTCTTCATTCATGCCATTTGATATGAAAAGATGCAATGCAATCATGAAAGAATACCATTTGAATTATGTTCAAAAAACAAAAGAAAATCTGTACTGGTTCGCTGGGAACCGGTTCCGACCCAGGCAGAACCCGGTTCTTAGTGAATGTTATAACCCGGAATTCAAAAAAAAACACGCAGGAACCAGTTCCCCTATAGGTACAACCCGGTTCCTGGTACAAATTCCAGGGAAGTGATTTTTGAACAACTTTGGAACCCGGGTTCCTGTTAGGTAGGAACCGGTTCCTGAAAGTTTATTTTCAAAAAAATCCTTTTGAAAAAGATTTCAAACATAGTTTTTCTTATTGTTAAAAATGTGGGATATGTATATGATTATGAATGCATATTTGTGAACATCTATATTCAAGTTTAAGAATTATTTATACCTTTCGACATTTGTTGTTTCTTTAATAATTCTTCTTCTAATCTTCAAGACTTGTAACAAGGTTTTATATGATATTGATAAACTTTTTGCACATCCTTTGAATGTTGATATCCATGTTGTCTTCATCAAAACCAATGCTTTAAACATGACTTGAGAAGCTTGCAATTACATTCTCCCCCTTTTTGATGATGACAACAAAGTCTTGAAAATAATTCTTGAAATGTTTATGTTGTTTTGTGTATCAAAAATGTTAAGCAAATGCAAGGCTCCCCCTAAATTGTATGCTCCCCCTAAGTCCATGATTCTTTGAATTTTGGAGTGAGTTTTATGATAGTTATTTTGGCCTGTAATTTCTTTGAAACAAAACAACACATATGCATATTCTTATCCCCCTTTGTTAACATCAAAAAGGATGGGGAAAAAGAGTGAAACAAATTCATAAAAAACACAAACAATTTTAAACACAACCACACACTTATTTTATCAAATAAAAACATATAAAAGAAGGAGTAGAAGCAGAGTGTACTGAAACATAAAATTTAGGAAGATTTCCAACATAACATGTCGTACTAACCGCATCCGCCCAAAAATATTTAGGAAGATTTGCATCACTAAGCATTGTTCTTGCAAGTTCCACTAGAAACCTATTCTTTCTTTCAACTACTCCATTTTGTTGTGGAGTTCTAGGTGCTGAAAAATTATGAGAGATACCATGTTCTTCACAAAATTCTTCAAATTGTGCATTTTGGAATTCTCCACCATGATCACTTCTTATGGATACAATCTTTAGTGATTTTTCATTTTGGATTTTCTTAGCATACTTCTTAAAAGCTTTAAAGGCATCACTTTTCTGCACAAGAAACAAAGTCCAAGAATATCTAGAAAAATCATCAACAATAACCAAAGCGAATACATTACCTCCGAAGCTTTTTGTTCTTGATGGACCAAAGAGATCCATGTGTAACAATTGTAGTGGCCTTGTAGTAGACACAACATTCTTAGATTTTAAAGATGATTTTGTTTGTTTCCCTTTTTGACAAGCATCACAAAGTCTATCTTTGAAAAATTTTCTCTTAGGCAAACCAATGACAAGATCACGCTTAATTAGTTTATTCAAGTGTTCCATATGAATATGAGCAATCCTTTTGTGCCAAAGCCATGAATCATCATTGTTTGCCATGAGACATTTTACCTTCAAGGATGGATCATCAAGGGAAATCATAAATATATTATTAATTCTTTTACCTTTGAGTTTTACCTTATTGGTTGCCTCATCCATAATAAGGCATTCTTCTTTGTTGAATTTGATCTTGAACCCTCTATCGCAAAGTTGACTTATGCTAAGAAGGTTGTGCTTTAATCCTTCAACATAGAGAACATACTCAATTTGAATGGATGGAGGTGTGCCAACTATTCTAACGCCAAGTATCTTTCCTTTGGTGTTGTCTCCATAGGTGACATACCCTTTGGCTTTATGTACTAGATATGAAAATTGGTGTACATCTCCTGTCATATGCTTTGAACATCCACTATCAAGATACCAAACATTTGATGTGGATTTCAAGCATACCTACAAAAACAAATTATTTGTTGTTAGGTACCCAAGTTGCCTTGGGTCCTTCATAGTTAGTTCCCTTTTTCACCCATGCATAATGTCCACTAGCCATACTGAAATTTCTAATATAGCATGCATTAGGTGTGTGTCCAATAATACCACAATAAAAATAGTTTGGAACAAATTTGCTCTTGTATCTAGGAATTTGTTTTCTTTTAGATACATTATCCTTTTTCTTTTGATGATTATGAACAACTTGCTTCTTTTCTACTTTCTTGGGATTGGAACTATTACTAGCCTTTACAAAAACAGTGGGATTGTTACTTGGTTTCTTAGTATTCACATAACCAAGACCTCTTTTGTCATTTGGATAACATTGTTGGCTTAGTAATCCTTCCAATCCTATTTGTCCTTTTTCATATCGTTCAATGACTCTTTTAAATTGAACAATTTGAAAGACATTTGATTCACACTTGGAGCATGCAAAGTTTTCCTTTTCTTTAATAAATTTTTTTTTTTGAAGATCAAAATCTTTAGTCATGGTGTCAATTTTTTCTAGACAAATTAGAAGTTCTTTTTCTTGTTTTGACACCTTTTTGTATAATCTTTTGCATTCTTTCAAGAGTTCATCAATTGCACCTTGAACATCATCATCAAAAAGATTAAATTCATTACTAACCTCTTCTTCATCGTCGGAGTGATGTGAAGCCATCAATGCTAGATTTGCACTTTCGTCACTATCCAAATCGGATGAAGAACTTATCTCATTATCTTCCCATGCAACATAAGCCCTTTTGTTCTTGAACTCCTTTTTGCCTTTGAATCCATTTTTCTTGGAGAGTTTTGGCCAATCCGGCTTTATGTGACCTTGCTTTCCACATTCATAGCATGTGACATCTTGTGTTGATGTGGAGGCTTCTTTATCTTTATGCTTATAAAATTTCTTTCTTTTGACAAAGTTAGCATTATGAAGATTATTTTTATGACCAAAATATTTTCCTAACCTTTTTACAAGAAGCAAGAAGTTTTCATCTTCCTCCGATGCATCATTATCTTGACTTTATTTTGAATCAACTTTCAAAGCAATGCCTTTGGATTTCTTCTCATGATTCTCATGTTTTTCAAGCCTTCCAAGTTCCGTCTCATATTCTTGAAGCTTTCCGAAAAGTGTTGTGGAAGTCATAGTTGCTAGGCTTTTCTTTTCGGATATTGCTGTCACTTTTGGTTGCCATTCCCTAGTTAAAGACCTAAGCACTTTAAGATTTAATTCATCGTTAGTTAAAGTCTTACCGAGTGCCTTCAAATGGTTTGTCAAGTGAACGAATCTCTTTTGCAAGTCAAGGATGGATTCTCCGGGCAGCATTCTGAATAATTCATATTCTTGACTCAAAGTGTTCAATCTAGACCTTTTGACTTCGGAGGTTCCTTCATGAGTTTCTACAAGAGTATCCCAAATTTCCTTTGCCGTTGTACATGCCGATACTCGGAAAAATTCATCCATACTAAGAGCACTTTGGAGAATATTGATTGCCTTTTTGTCAAAGAGAACTTTTTTCTTGTCATCGTCATCCCATGATGCTTTAGGCTTTGATGACCCAACACCGTTGACAACACACACCGGAGTAAATGGACCATTCTCAACAGCATTCTATATTTCTTCTCCTTGCGCTTCAAGATGAGCCTTCATGCGAATTTTCCAAAAGTCAAAGTATTCACCACAAAACAATGGAGGCTTGTTGTTACTACCACCATCTTTGAAAACTGGATTTTGATTTGCGGAAGCCATTCTGGATCTTTAGGAACAAGTTACCTATAACTTGCTCTGACGCCAATTGTAAGTCTAAGAGTGCCTAAGAGGGGGGGGGGGGTGAATTAGGTATATAAAAATTTATTCGGTTTTATGAGAATACTTGTAGTAATTTGTGGTTAAGTGTTTGAAGGTTTTTGACTATATCTTATCTTTTCTTGATTATGGTGATGAAAACGATAAAAGCGGAAAAGTAAAGAACACGGCGATATATCCTGGTTCCCCTCACAATCCGAGAGTACTCCAGTCCCCTTTCCAACATGAAAGAGATTTCACTATAGTTTAGAATGATTGTACAGCCTATGCTTACTATCTAACCTATAGGGTGACCAAAGGTTCTTAACACCTTTAAGGTCAAACAAACACTAATGTGAATGAAGAAAAATCCTCTTCAAATCACAACACTTACTTCCAACAATCCTGGATAGTAAGGGAATACTTTCTTTTTGTAATACAATGATTTATTTGAAAGAGATGGAGAGCACTATCAATCTTTGATTGATCTTCTTCTTCAAGAAAGAAACAATTCTCAAGCAATGATTATAAATGTTCACAATGAATGTATGAAACTTGTAATGATTTCTTAATGAAAATGTATATGGCAAGTTTCACAAAATTTATGATTTGTAAGAACACTTGAAAGTTTGTAAGAATATGCAAATTTGAATGATGACAATTGTTAATTGAAGAAGGTTATTTGAATTTAAAAATCTGCACAATTTATAATGTCACAAATACCTCTTCATTCATGCCATTTGATATGAAAAGATGCAATGCAATCATGAAAGAATACCATTTGAATTATCTTCAAAAAACAAAAGAAAATCTGTACTGGTTCGCTGGGAACCGGTTCCGACCCAGGCAGAACCCAGTTCTTAGTGAACGTTATAACCCAGAATTCAAAAAAAAACACGCAGGAACCGGTTCCCTTATAGGTACAACCCGGTTCCTGGTACAAATTCCAGGGAAGTGATTTTTGAACAAGTTTGGAACCCGGTTCCCTGTTAGGTAGGAACCGGTTCCTGAAAGTTTATTTTAAAAAAAATCCTTTTGAAAAAGATTTCAAACATAGTTTTTCTTATTGTTAAAAATGTGGGATATGTATATGATTATGAATGCATATTTGTGAACATCTATATTCAAGTTTAAGAATTATTTATACCTTTTGACATTTTTTGTTTCTTTAATAATTCTTCTTCTAATCTTCAAGACTTGTAACAAGGTTTTATATGATATTGATAAACTTTTTGCACATCCTTTGAATGTTGATATCCATGTTGTCTTCATCAAAACCAATGCTTTAAACATGACTTGAGAAGCTTGCAATTACACGAGTTTCGCATCCAACTCGTTGATTTCCAAGTCGCGTCTGGCAACACTTCGACCATTACTTTCCTGATAACTCAACACGATTCAAATTGATTACTCACATGCTAATCATTCAACACTTCGTGACATAATTGGTACTAGCATCTCAACTACTCTACCATAATTTGACATATCAAACTTTAAAGTATCAACAACTATAACACACTTATACTTGGATATTGTTGTACCCCAAAATTTTCCCTCCCATTTTCACACAAGACATACCCCTAGAGGTTCTCAATTGCTCCAGGTGGACCAAGGATTGACCAGACAAATCTCCTACTAAGGCAATGAACCCCCAACTAGGGTTTCCATGTTCATCAAGATGTTTGAGATCCAATGGTTTCAAATGCTTCCCATGGTCCTAATATGTCCTCAAGATCATCCATGCCAACTTTCATGCTTTGCTCAATAAGTTTGCTCAGACAATTGCTCAAGTATTGGAAAATCAACTATCTTAGGTCAAAAGTCAACTATGAACTATATACAGTCAAACTTCAAGATTTTTGGTCAACATCAACATTTTGAAGTGATATCATCATTTGGTCAAGGGTTGATCATGATTCCTCAAGAAATGCTTCTAATTCATCAAAAGTCAAAAATAGCAAATTAGGGTTTCTATAGGAAAAGTCAACCAAACTTTGACCAAGCATAACTTTCTCATAATTTATTAGAAATTTTCCAACCAAAGCTCATTTTGAAGAGAATCCAATTCCCTACAACTTATCTTCATCCCTCAAGTTCAAGAAATGCACCATTTGAAAACACAAGTTCATACATTACAGGTCATTTTTAGAAAGTCAATAAAAGCCATTATTTTTGTATGCAGCAAGGCCAGTTCATCTAGGTACATTCAAATTTGAAAATGGATAAAATCCCTTAAATTTGGCCAAAGTTACAAATGGAAATTCATGGCATTCAAAAGCTTGTCCATAGCTGTTACAAACATGGCATTTTCGTGTCCTCTCACCATTCTCTATATAAACAAGCTTCTGGCAAGCATCAAAGAGGGACATGACCTGGAGAACCCCTGTCCAATTTGCAAAAAAACACTAAAGTTGTCAAACTCAAATTTCCATTTCCAGCTTGCTTCAATCCCAAACAAGTACCAAAACATACTCCTGGAGAGCCTCTAAAGCTATTGCAAGCATTCCCAAAGCCTGAAACGTCAAGAATCGTGCTCTCTAACAGTCACAGTTTGTGTTTTTTTCCAAACTCGATTCCAATGATTTGTCCATCATGAATTTGTTCTGATCATATATCCATGCTTGCTAACACATTTGAAATGTTTTTGATTGGTTTGATTAAAGTTTAAGCGCATGAATAGCTTCTTGTCGTGGCTAGGGTTCATAAGCTCGAATTTGGGGTTTCCTTCTCTAGGGAAAATTGGACCAGATTATGGGTACCATAGCATTCAGGGGCAAATGTCTTCTTGATCCCTGGCTGTAGTTTTAATTTATCTTGCTTGTATTATGTTTTTAATATTGCAGGTATGTAGCTATGGACAAAAATTGTCACTATAGCCTTTAGTGACAATTTTTTCCGTATGTAAAAGTCTGATACCAAAGACCACAATTCTGGGAAGAAGACAAGAGGTGGCAGCATACCACTAGCCCGCTTGAATTTCGCGCGTTTTTCTGGGCACTCTACTTTATTTACTTTATGTTTTTTTTTATTATATTAACAAATAAGCAGCCCATCGCAAATGGTCAAGGAATGAATATGTGAGGCAAACGTCCTGGGTTCGACCCTAGGCGTATGCTTTTGTATTTTTCTTGATAATTTCTTACATATCCAACGCATCTCCTAGCCAAGCATCCACCATACGCTCACAGATCCATCCCTTAGATCATCACGTGACCCAGATCCAAGTGTCCAGCAAAAGCAGCGCATGGTGAACCCCCAGATGAGAGCCTCACTGAATCACGCGTAAATCAGATGGGCCAGCTATTCTGGGCTTTGCAAAATTCCGCCATGCACCCCCAAAATCACTTCCAGCATCAGGCCCATTCTTGTTTTTCTTATTTATTTCATTATTTTGTGTTATTTTTTTATAGTTTTAAAAATCATTTTTTAATATTAAATCATAAAATCAATAAAATCACAAAAAATATAGAATTGGGTTTTTTTATTAAAATTTGTTTTTTTCGAAATTAATTAATTTAATGATATTGAATTGATTTGTTTTCATTAAGTAAAGTTAATTAGAAAAAATTAGGTTTAATTCACAAATATTTAGTTTTCTCAATAAAAATCAAAAATATTTTCTTTATTTAAGTAGATTCTTTAGGATATTTAATTTATTCTCGCGCACATTTATTTATTTATTTATTTATTCCAATTATTGTATTTGTTTCGAGTTTGTAATATCTTTTAACTTAAGTTTATTACTGCTTTTATTTACCGCTTTTCCTCCAAGTTTGGTTATGTAACCCCCTCCCCAAAAGCCTTGTAATAGCTAGGTTTAAGATTCTTGCATTTTATTTTTCACTACTATTAACTGTTAGATGAATGATCATAGGATTGAATGGAAAGATTAAATGTTTAAAACAGTAGAACACCCTAACTGTGCAAATATAAATAAACTGAAATCAAACACTTGCACATGCTCACCCCTAGGGTATCTCCCACTTAGGTTGCCTCGGAAATACGGTCACTATTCTCGAACGTGAGAATTCTAAGTGACTGTCCTCTAATTCAGAGATCACAAGTCCCTTTCGAAGGTTGCCTCGGTAAAACAAAATGTGATCTTAGAACTTTAGGGTTGTTACTAAGAGATCTTGCCCTGTTACTTTAAGTGATCGTAATCGTCCCTTTCGATTATCCCTCAAACTCCAACGATGGAGCTACCTACTCCTTAATAGTAGGATACCACTATCTAAAGGAAATAAGAAAACAAACAGTCTTTTTCGAGTAGGTAGAAACTCTTAAGTACTTTCTCAAAATAACCAGTTTTGTTTCACACTTACACTTTTCGAACAATGTTTTCAAAAATGCTTTATCACACTCTTGAGGACTGACACAAGGGTTACCATAAAGTGAAACGCCGCACTAAGGCATTTTCAAAGCTTTTCAAAACACACACAAAAGCAATTTCAAAATGAGTAAGAACCTAAGAGCCCATGGAAAACCATGGATAGAAAGGGTGCTAACACCTTCCCTTTCAATAATCTACCCCCCCCCCCCCCCCCCCCCGTACTCAGAAACATCTCGAAAAAGGTTTTTTCTGTTCTTTTTACCTTTTCCTTTGTTAGATAAAATAAAAGACGGTGGCGACTCTTGCTTACCACGACATTTGCAAACATAAACACAAAACCAATATTAACAGTCAGTTCTGCCACCGTATCACAGAACTGGCGACTCTGCTGGGGAACATGATTTATAAAGTGGGGTTTACCTTAGGATCTAGGTCATTTTAATTGCTTCTTTGGCTTGTCTTGTTTGATTTACTTTTAAGGGCATCTGTTTGGGTTGTTTGGATTCTAAACCCGGATCGGGGAATTCCTTTTAGGTAAGTAACAATAAACTGTGAGGGAGCTATGTGGGGTATACCGGCACGGTTGAAGCAGTAGCTACGTTGATGCGATACTTTGGTGTGTACTTGTAGCCCTTGAGTAATCAAGGAGAATACAGGGCCGCCGCGTGGTATCATAAAGCATCAACTGACCTTAGCACCTTGACCAACTTGGCTTTTTAGGACGTGGTGAGATAGCCGTCTTTGGTGTAAACCCAAAGTCGGTTGATACTCGATGCTACACTCATTGAAGTTTGACTCTTGAGTTTTGTTTGGTGGCAAGTCAATTATCTACCAGAATGAAATTTGGGGGAAAGATCGGTGATATTGAGATCCCTTAGAACACGGTTACTATTATAGGACAGGTTGAACCAATCCAACTTCAAGAGGATACTACCTTAAATCCCATGCAAGCCTAAACCTAAGGTTTTTTGTGTGACTTGTTTGCTTTCAACTTGAACTATTTGCATGGTTTTAACATCTGACAACATTATTTCATTCCAGGATTTGTTTATAGTCATTATCCAATAACTTGGATTCCTTGCAGGGTTTACTTGCTTACATAACATTACACTTTATCTTAATGCATATCATATGCATCATAACATCATGCCACAATATTTCCTTAACCATTTCAAGGATCTCAAGGGTTTGTGATGCAGGTTATGATAAATCAGACGTCTAGAAAGGGGAAAGGGGATTTAATTTCCTCTAGCCAATGTTGTCAAAAGATCAAAACTCAACAACTTGAGTCAGGGGCTATGACCCACTTGATATGGTGAGCTTGACTTTTGTAGAAGGACCTTCAACGATATGAAGTTCTTCAATCAAAAATGCGAACTTCAAATGCTGACATCTTCTTGTTTACCCTGCGAGTCCTTGAAAACATTGCATACGCATATCATACATGTCATTGCATAACAGGTACTCCAGGTACAAGCTTCTCATCCCTTTGTTGTTTATTTCAGCAAGAAGAAATGGCTCTTGAACAAACAGTCAAAGAACTTCAAGCTCAAAATGCTCAGTTCCAACAAATGTTCCTGATTCTGACCCAGGGGCAAGAAGACCTGAAAGCTCTGATCTTCAAAAAGAAGGCTAAGAAGGCAAAGAAACCAGTTCGTGTTTTGAGTGTGGAAAGAAGAAGACCAGCTAACCGAGCTCTAGACTTTGCAACTCCATCAAAGGGAGGGGATAATCAAGAGGTAGAAGATGAAGAATCAGATGAAGGAGACAAAAATCAAACATCTGAAGAAGATGAACCCAACTATTATGAGGAGCAATATCCTCCTGCTGACGATAAATACAAACGGCTAGAGGATCTGCTCAATGCCATGGAGAGTCAAAGGGTTCCCGATTTGGATTTCGAAGATTTAGGTTTGGTTCCAGGAGTGGTCCTTCCACCTAAGTTCAAGGTCCCCATCTTCACAAAATATGATGGTGTTTCTTGTCCCAAGCTTCACTTGAGGTCATATGTCAGAAAGATCCAGCCTCACACCGCTGACCGGAAGTTATGGGTCTATTTCTTCCAAGAAAGTTTGGCTGACACTCAACTGGATTGGTTTTATCAGCTAGAAGGAACGGACATCCACACCTGGGAAAACCTGGCTACTGCTTTCTACAAGCAATAACAATACAACACTGACCTGGCACCAACCCGAGTGCAACTGCAAAATATGTCCATGGGCTCAAGAGAAGGGTTCAAGGAATATGCACAAAAATGGAGGGATCTAGCTGGCAGGGTTCAACCTCCTCTGACTGATCGGGAAATGTTGGACATGTTCATGGGTACTCTGACAGGCCCGTTCTTCAATTTGCTGATTGGGAGTTCCACATCCAGGTTCACATAGATGGTTCTGACTGGAGAGAGGGTCGAAAGTGGCATCAGGAGCGGGAAGATCCTAATGGCTGCATCTTCTAATGTTGAGAAGAAGCCATTTGGTGGTAAGAGGGAAGCTAATGTTGTGCACGGCCATAAGGGTCGTAATAAGGCAAACTACCACCAATCTCTGGGGGCAGTGCTGGTCTCTAATTCGGCACACGTGCAACGACCATAACAACGGGGTAATTAGTGAAGGCAAGACGAGCCTAAGAGACAGTTCACCCAAATCAACATGCCATTGTCACAAGCATTGCAACACATGTTGAATATGAATCTGATTACGGTGATAGACCCTCATCCAAACCCTAATACTTCCTCTTCTAACTACTATCCTGATGCAAGGTGTGCTTATCATTCTGGAAGTATGGGGCATGATACTAACGATTGTTGGGCACTAAAATACAAGATTTAGAATATGATTGACGCCAAGGAGATTGAATTCGACCCTCCTGAGACTCCCAACATGATCACTACTCCCATGCCAAATCATTGCTAGGATTGAAAGCATTTTTGTTCATTTGAATTATCAAGTTGTTTTTTCTTTGTTTATTCAAACAATTATTGTCATGTCAAAACTTTATTATTTCATTAATGCATTACACATGTTTATCTTGAATTAATTTGTTTTCATTGTGCTTAAACTGCTTTATACTTCCTTTTCGTGATATTCAATTCTCAATCAAAAGCTCTAAGCCTTTAGAGGGAGGATGACGAAAACGATACCACAATCCATACAATGTGCTTTTGAACAGACCTTGCTGACGATGTACAAGCGTTGTTTCAAATCCCAAACAGTGGAGTTATAAGGAAGATAATCCCTAGTCAACCCCTTTGAGCCAAAGAAGTAGGAGTTTTTTCTTTTCACCCTTAATCTTAACCTGGGGAAGAATAGTTTCTCAGTCAATTCAGATGCGCATTCAGTCGCAATCTTCCGCTTCGTACACAATGAATGGCATCGAAGACGTACTTCCAAATAAAAAGATGGTGATGGTTTCGTATAATAGCCAAGACAGGCAGTCATTATCTCTCGAAATAAAAGCCCGTTAAGTCAAAGCCTATGAAGGAGACTTAAGAGAAAAACGGGGGCATCCCACTGACTGTAATCATAAAAGAAACAGTTCAGGAAAAAGACAGGGATAGCAAAATCAAGAAAGAAAAGGTTACAAAAATGACCACCATCTTCAAACAAACATTCAATTGCTGAACTATCACCAGAATATAAAGGACAAGAAGCCAAACTCAATTGGGATTCAAAATGCACAATTAACTGAGCATAGGACTGAAGAACATCACAAAGAACGGGTGAGTACAAATAAATTTTGAGCCTTTATCCTTTTTTTCTTAAACCGTGAACCAGGCCACGTTACAACCCTTAAAAGTCCCAGCTGAAGCATGGGTTAGTTCGAGAGCATATTGTTACAAAGGTATCCTGACTCCTGTAGAACTTGCTACGAATCCTGAGTTGATATCACATTCTTGCAAAACTTGTTTTACTACACAAAACACATTTTCAAAAAAAAAATTTCAAGATAGGCATGAGTTTTGCATTCTTCAAATAACATTGTTTGCACATGGTTAATTGTTCAAATGGCAGAGAAATTCACACAATGAATATTCAGTGAACAAAAAACCTTCTCAATGAAAAGGATCACTTCAAATGGAAAAACACTTCCAACCAAAGGGGCACGCCATGACCAATGTCCATCATCTGGGGCAGTCAAGTCAAGATTCAAGGGCTCTCTCAAAGATGCCAAATAGCCAGGGCCAGATCTCCATCTAAATCACTTGGGGCATTGGGTATGAATCCCAACAACGAATCATGTATGATAAAACAAACATCTTCTGGAAGTATAGAAACACTTACCACTATGGGCAGTGACAATTCTCCGTACCCGATGAACATGGACATAGTCGGGAAACACTACGCATGAACGAGGACCCGCTAGGTTGACTGGCCTAGGAAAAAATAATGGAATCCCGGCGAACCAAAATGGTTCGGGAAAAATTAGGGATAAAAATAAAAAAATTGTACACCCGGCATGTCGAAACCTGAAAAGGAGGCTTGGGCAAAAAAAGGGTATCCCAGTGGACTGAAAATCTGAAAAGACAGTCCAGGCAAAAGTTAGGGATTAAAACGTACGGCTATGTTCCGTCATCTCGTCACTTGCTTAGTCAGTAGAAGGTTTATCATCCTGATCAACATTTATCAAGCACCCTAGGAGTTGGGATGCCACTCAACCATCCACAAGGTCTCCGCAGGTGCTTTCTCCAACAGGTATAGAGGAAGGGGCATCTTACGCAAGGTCGCCACTATATCCTCAGTTTACAGCCTAGTGACGTCAGGTGTTCTTGTATCCTCGGAAAAACAGGAATGTCCAACTACCGCTTCGACATCAGGTTTTCCCCATTGAAATCTTCAAACTTCTCAGGATTCCCCAATAGGATTTCACTAAATCCTCAGGCAGTGCACATAGCTTTACTTCTCCAACCGAGTTTTTTCCTCTAGCAGCGGAAAATCATTTCCCAGCAGTTTAGTTTTAACAAAATCCGAAGACCTACATTCTTC